>CM041293.1:149434473-150034473 GCA_023052935.1 Piezodorus guildinii | reverse complement strand
CTGTAACCAAAAAAAGATGTTATGGAAAACGTTACAAAAAAAAAAATTCCTAACAGACAAAGAGTATCTCAATGATATAAGAACTATCGTATATAAAATACTATTAGAACTAAAAAAAATATATATTTTTTTCAAACATATTTATTGATATTTACAACTGTATTAAATAAAAATACATCTAGTAATTGTGATGGTAATATATAAAACTGTCATGAAAAATATAAAAATGTGACAATACCCAGTGGTAGCACTCTAAAAGTATTCTAAACTAGAAGATCCGGGGCCATTTCCTTTTCAGGCGCCTTGGAGAATCATCCGGAATTGAAGTGTAAGAAAGGATTGAAACTAGTGGGCTAGAGTGAGAATGGAGTTTGTCATGAAAGGATTGATACCTGGTCCGGGCCGAATCAGTAACATAGGGAACATTAAGATCTTTATGGATAAGCTTATTCGTGACAAAGTAAGGAGCGTTGAGGATTTTACGAAGTATTTTGGATTGCAAAGATTGGTTGCGGGAAGAATTTGATGGTTTAGCCCCAAAGCTCTACTCCATAAGTCCATATTGGTCTTATAATAGTCATGTAGATGAGACTTTTGTAGTTCAGAGGAAGGCTTGATCGTTTGTCTAGTAAGTGTTTGAAGTAGCCTAAAGCGGCGAAAAAAAAAATTTGCATATACGAAAATTGAAAATAATATAAATAATAAAAAGGAAAACATAAACTAAAAAACTGATGCGCGAAACACACGACTTTCACTTACCTCCGTTGTTGAAATCAATTTTAGAAGTTTTAAATACATTTAGATAATAAAATAAATTGTTAAAAAAATAATTTAATTAAGTTGAAATAGAAGCATGTGTTTTATTAAATTATCATTTATATTATTATCATTTACTATCAGTTTATTTTATCGGCTTTTCATCACCCTCCGTTATCGTTTAGAATTTTATTTTTAGAACTTTATTTTGTATATGTTAGTATTTTTTCTAAAATCTTTAGCTTTCCAACTGTATATTATACATCTATATTTCTGGTTTAATGTTAAAAAAAAATATATATATTTGCACTTTTCTCCTTAAGTTGTTTATCAAATGAGAAAGAACTCTCAAGACATTTTCATGTCTTTTTTTTCATTCTGCATATTTACTCATTTTGTTCATTAATATAGTTGTAAATTACTATAAATAAATTAAAAACAAATAATTTTATGAAAATAATCTCAGTGCATTAATAATACAGATAAATAAATGAGGTTTGCTATTCATTGATAAACTTCAGAATCCCATTCCGCCTTTAAAATGATTTACTGTCGTCAGGAAAATTAAATACCAAAATGATATATTTTAATCGAGTCAAAACTTTGATATGTAATTCCAGGTCCTTAAAGAAATAAATTAAGGGAATTTTCAACTGAAAACCCATTAGTCCTATCAAAAATGATTTCCTATACGTATGAACTGATTTTATTTTCCCCTTGTATCCCTTAATATTATTCTTCATTTCTGTAGTTTTAAAAATATATAACAATTCCATTTAATAGCCATGAGCTATTATAAAAAAAAAAAAAAAAGAAAAAAAAATATATATAGATGGACCTGAAATTCTAGACACCACGTGTGAGAATGGGAGCAATAGTTTAACTTCGATGAGGTGCTTGACTTGGACTAATTTAAAATAATTAGTAGTTTGAGAGTTAAATTCCTCAATTTGTTAAGGTTCTTAGTTTCTGACTTCAATTACTGATCTATTCCACGAATCCTATTACCACCAGCAAGTTATTCGTAATTGCTTCGGAATTAGGATATTCCGATAGTTTCTGATAAATTTATTGTTAATCGAACTGTATGAAGCAATGATTTGTCTTGTTAACTTTGAAAATTAACTAGTTGCATACCTTGAAAATTAATTGAATAATTGAGTAATTATAATTTAATTGATAATAAGTAAATTTACTGTGATATATGGTACATTGTTTTGCAGATGAAATTTTCTGTATTTTATGTAAATAATATAATGTTTTTAATATATAAATATATATATATATATATATATATATTTGGCCGTTTCACAAAAGATATTTTTGATATATTATTTTTATTATTTACTTTTACACCTTACAAAGTTTCAGCCTCTAGTGCCATTTTCAAGCATCTGTAACAATTAAATTTGTATGACATTTCTAACATTGTTGGTTTATTATTTTCAATAATGAACCTTTGTAATCGACCAAAAAAAATAAATAACCCCCTCAAAATTTTAGAGATTTTATTCCAAGACGCGTAGAATCCGAAAAATGTATAAAAAAAAATCGTTCTCCTAATAAATAAATAAATACTAAAATAAATAAATTTAAAATAAAATTAAATCTTGGGCTAAATGAAAAAATAATCATTGAAATTGGTTAACAAATAGCTTAGATATTGCGTTTTGAAATCAGTGATGGCGTTATGATATGATGCTTTGAATTAGTGCTTTTCATATTACTTAATATCAACAGCCATATAAACAGTTATACCCTATTATTGTTACCTGGAAATAATAAACCATTGTGTAATAATTTGCAACGTTTTCACATCTAATTTCAACATATAAATTAATTCATTTATTAAGCATGTCTTTTTTTAAGAAAAATGCTTACCTACCATGCATATTGATATATATTCATCAGCAGTGTCGTCCTAATTTTCTTGCTGGGTCAAATTATTAGTAAAAAAAAAGACATGATTAATAAAATAATTAATTTAAATGTTGAAATTAAATTTAAAAAGTGTAGAAATAGCAAAAAAAAATAATTGTTACAGATGCTTGAAAATGGCCCTAGAGGCTGAAAAGTTGTAAAAGTAAATAATAAAAAAATATATCTGAAAATTCTTTTGTGAAAGAGCCAAATATATATCTTCCAAATATTGAACCAAAAGAAAACTCAGGAAAATGATAAGAAAATAATTCTTTTAATGGATTTGAGGTTTAGTCAATAATTATATGTAATTCTTGAAGAAAGTATACTTACTCAATTAGTAATTTATTTTTTATAAAAATATACAGAAGTAGGTACATACAAACACAATGAACAAATAAACAACTTAGCCAAAATAGTAGAATAGAATAAAAAGTCCATTTATACTCTATCAAGAAGATAACAGTCAGAGATAGTTATTTATGCTTAAAAACACATGTGATCTACTTTGTCACTATGATAAATAGTGATACAATCTACAACTAAATTATGATTATAATTTACATATATAACTTTTGACAACCTTTCAAATGCTTATTCTCATATTCAAGCTGTAAAAAACAAAATAGTAGAAAATTAGTGCAATAATTAATTTATGACAATACGTTATATTAAATCCGGAGACTGCTGAACATTTGGTCACGAACTGAACTGGACTTGATGTCCAACCACAGCAATTTTCATCATCACAGAGGAGGAGTTTCCTCAATTAGTGAGTGAAACTTCCGGTGGTCCAAAGAGTTTATCTATAGCTGGAAGGCAATTTGGATCCTGCCCACCTTAACCTCGGTGTTCTAAGAGGAAGATGAAGGCTAGAGCAAGGAAGAAATCAGGAGTAATGGAAGATATCATCATCCGTCGGCGGGTTTCAATAAAGCAATAATGCCGTATTTTAACGAATCTGCCAACAATGAAACTGGCAATAACTTTACTAATTCTTCTTTTTCTTCACACCATTGACCTTTCATCTATTCCAATATTCTCTCCTTCAGCTAGACTGTTCCTCTAACATCTTATTTTGTCCATTATCTACCTCTTTTCCACATAAATCCTAAACTCTTTTAGTTTTCCTCCAAAAGCTGTCAACGGCCAGCAGCCTGAACCCGTGATATTGAGCATATCCAGTTCCTCTTTTATGTGTAAGGCACACACTTTTATAGCTGTACACTTTGTCCGATATGTTCAGTTTAGTCTCTCATTGCTCATTCTGACTATGAAACTCAGTGTAATGGTCCTGATGACCAGATTCCAGATACTCCAAATTAAGTATATTTCTTCGTTGGATTTTATCCTATACTCCTCTTGCATTTTTTCGTGCCCGTGAATTCTCTTCAGGATTCAATGTGTTTTATATCATTAATTGTTTTTATTTTTTACTTATTATTATTTCACGGCGCTACAACCCGGTCACGGGTCTAGGCCTCCTCCAACCGCCTCCTCCAATCATCACGGTCTTGAGCCGATGCCATCCACCTCTTAACTCACAGCAACATGCGAGCGTCCGCTGCCACACCATCCGACAATCTCAACCTTGGTCTTCCTCTTCTTCTTATCCATGGATCGGCTGAGTGAGCAATTTATTTATTTTCTACTGTCAACGCATAAATATGAGAGAAATTATTTTTCGTAACGTTGTCAAAACACATAAATCTGTCGTCTGAACCTGAAGACCGTGTAAAATTGTACATATATTTCTTTAGCATTTATAAAGTTCTTAAACCGCCAATTTTTAATCAAATTCTTTATACTGAAATGTTTTGTTTTTGGAGGCTCAATGCATTAAACCAAATCGTGAGGAGCACTTTTTTATTTTATTTCATGTATGTAATAGATCAACTTGACCGAGAAATCTTAACAGCGCTGAAATATTGGGTTTATGATCTGCTTACATCATTCTTCTAGCTTAAATAAATATGAAATGCATTGCTATTTTTTCGTTTTTCCGAATTCATTATTGAACTCTTAATAAAGTATTTTCCGTTACTCTATAGAAAGGTCAGGGTATTTTTTGATCCCAGGAACAAATTTATTTATGAGTTATTTAAGGAGTTCACTATTTTTTGAAAGTACTTGACCTGGGACCGCTATCTTGGAAGAATGAGAGTCGACCGAATTAAGGTAAATAGGATTAGAGTTGAGGCATTGGTCGAGACGAGGGGGAAAGGGAGGAGAACCAGTTAAAACGGCAATTACCTTCTTGCCAGCTCCGGGGATGGCTAGCGGAGGGCGGCCGGGGGCGGCAGTATTTCAGCCGGAACGATCTAGCCCCCACCTTACCCTAATTACTTTATCGATTCTCTTTAAAATGTAATAGCAGCAGGTTCTGGTGTGTGCGGAGTTTTGTCTAGCTGCTACCTACTGCGTGACGCCTTAATTGCTAGCGAAATTGAGCCATTTCAAAGGGTGCTCTAAGCTGTGTGAAGGAGATGTTTTGTAGTTAGGGACCTCCTAGAAAAGATAACCATGCATAATTACAGAGGTTCTGAACTGCTTCTTACTCAAAAGCGCTAACACGTTGGATGCTATGCCGATTTTAACTGAAGTAACACCTAGGGGGATCACAAATGTGTCGCACCGATTTTGATGCATCTTTTTTTTTTTTTTTTTAAACATATTTATTGATATTTACAACTGTATTAAATAAAAATACATCTAGTAAATGTGATGGTAATATACAAAACTGTCATGAAAAACATGTAGAGACACTACCCAGTGGCAGCACTCTAAAAATATTTTAAACTAGAAGGTCCCGGGCCATTTCCTTTTCAGGCGCCTCGGAGGATTATCCGGAATTGAAGAGGAAGAAAGGATTGATACTAGTGGGTTAGAGTGAGAATGGAGTTTGTCATGAAAGGATTGATACCTGGTCCGGGCCAAATCAGTAACATAGGGAACATTCAGGTCTTTATGGATAAGTTTATTCGTGACAAAGTAAGGAGCGTTGAGGATTTTACGAAGGATTTTGGATTGTAAGGATTGGATGCGGGAAGAATTTGATGGTTTAGTAAAGCCCCAAAGCTCTACTCCGTAAGTCCAGATTGGTCTTATAATAGTCATGTAGATGAGCCTTTTGTAGTTAAGAGGAAGGTTTGATCGTTTGTCTAGTAAGTGTTGAAGTAGCCTAAAGCGGCGAGCAGTTTCTTGTCGTTTTAGTCGTGTATGTGGATTCCAAGTTAGGCGTTTGTCAAGAAGAAGTCCTAGGTATCGGATCTGTTCAACAGGAACTAGTTGAGTGTTATTAAAGGATACTTTAGGGCAAGAAGTCAAAGGTTTACGGCGAAGGGTAAAGGTTATTTGATGGGATTTGTTGGAATTTATTTTTATTCTCCAGTTCTGACACCATACTTCTACGTCTTTCATCTTTTTTTAAAACTAGATATTAAATCATTAGACTCGGTTAAGAAAATCCGAAAATTTGCACGCAGCAGATTATACCAGGCGGCCAAGGACCTACGCTTCTTGTAGCGCCAGCGAAAAAAAAAAATCAAAAACCAAAACACATGCTATTGTATTTTGTAAAAATATTTTCTGAGTTATTGTTGTATTCTGGCTTTTAGATCGTAAGGATTTAATACGAGAAGAATTCGATGATTAAGTGAAGCTCCTTCAATAAAAAGATATTTTACTTCTAAGGTCACCAGATAGATTTTCTGCTGATCTTGATCCTATGAACCAAAACTAAGTAACCAAAATAAGTTAATATATTTATATGTACAGTTAAGATTTTATCTATAATCTATGCACAGTTATAGTAAATACATATTAGACAAATATTAATTACAGAGTTGTATTTAATGATAAAGTGTAAAATTCTTACTACCATTTTAGTTACAGAATCTTTTTCATCAAAATTAGCTGACCGGAAAATCTACTTTACACCATGCATTTAGCACCTTTTTACGATTTTCTCAAAAACGGCTCTAACGATTTTGATTAAACTATATATCGATGTAAAATTTAATGGATTTTAATATAATGTAGGTTTCATTCTGATTAAAATAATCTTACAGAGCTTAAATGCCGACATTTTATATGTTCTTCCTCTAAAGTACGTTTAATTTTGTATATTTAAAAAAAAAAAAAAGGAACATCATCTTATTAGCATTGATAGATAACAGGTAAAAATGCAAGTTGAGCGAATTTGATAAGCAACTAAAGAAGAAAAGTGTAAACATATTTTTTAATTCAATTTTTGAGTTTTTGAACACAAATAGCTGAAAAAGGTGTTAGAATGAATATTATCTAATACACGGAATTTTAAAGTTAATGGAGAGCGATGAAAAGCCGATAAATCTGATTGTTGTAGATAAAAATAAATAGATTATTTAATAAAACACGTGTTTCTATTGAAATATAAAATAATTAATTGTTTAAAAATGTATTTATATCATTATAGGTTTTTAAAAATTCCTAAATTGATTTTAACAACTGAGGTAAGTGAAAGTCGTGTGTTGCGCGCACCAGATTTTTTCTTTTTTACTAAATTTAATTTTTCAGAAATTTTATTAGAATAGCATTTTATAACACATATGATGTCTCTTTAGGTTTTTTCATCTGTATTAATGAAATACTTTCAATAATTTATTTTACAAATTTGTTAATATTACCAGAAAAATAAATAAGTATTTCTATATATGCATCATCAATTATACTATCTTAGAGTAAATATTAAGTTTATAATACTTTGAAGGATCATCCAGTGAGCAATGAATTTAATTAATCAGGAGCAGTAAGGGGAGTAGATGACAGGGGGAGTAGGGACATTAGCATTAAGGGTAATGTATTGCCTAGCTTCTACGTACGCTCTCCGCTTTGTTAGCCAGGTTACTCTGTTCCATTCCCATTCACTTCTGTAATGGCTAACATTTAGGATTAGTACTGATTTTGCAATATATTTTTTTTATTTCATGAAAAATCAAATGAATTGAATGTGCAATTATTGTTTTATCAGCATAGCATTGTATTTTAGCGCTCTCAATTAGCCTTAGATGATTTTAAATATAAGCCAGGTAGCTAAAAGAAAAGCGTGATTAAATTTGTCATATCCATAAATAAAAAAATAAAGAAGTTGGTTGAGACAAGACCCTATTTTCACTCACCTTCCTAGCAAGAAAACAATGTCAGGACTTTTAATAAAGTCCTGCCAACGTTTCGACCCCCACTGTGGGTCATTATCTTGGCTAAAAGGATAGAAAAGAAATACAATGAGTGTATAGTAACATATATATGTGCTAGAACAATTCAGGAAAACAAAAAAATTGGAAGGTCAATATTATATATATTATTGATTTATAGAGATTTACAACTATAATAATTAATAGATCAAGTAAATTAGCTGTCAGATAATATACATGAAAAGAAAATGTCCATTTGCATCAATCCACTAGGTAATCAAAACTAGAAGGTCTCGAGCCATCTTCTTTTCTGACATTATTTCTGAATGATATATATTAAACTAGAAGACCCACCTCTGCTTCACAGTGCAATTAGATGAGGTGCATTAGCTTAAAAATCCCTAGCCGATCGATTTACAGTTTATCGCATTGGGAGTTTAACGTTTCTCAATAATTAGTAAGAAAATATGTTTATTGTATAACGTCTATTCATTAACATATTTAATCATCATCAGAAATAAAATCATAAATCAAAAATGGTCAAGTTATTTTGTTTGTTATTAATGTTACATTGAAGTTTTGAATTCATACCAGCAAAAACGAATGTGATTATTAAAAAAATAAATAGTGGAATTAAACGTTTTACAAAAGATCTCAGCTGACGGGTCTCACATATGCGGGGGAGATTCTGTGTGTGAATCCCCATTTAAATACATTCTTATAAAAGCCCCGTTGGGACGGGGATTCGAACTCACAACTTTAGCACGAGAGACTAGCGCGCTAGCCACTCAGCAACGGACTCTTTTGTATTCTGGTATAGCTAAAAAATTAAACAAAACAAAAATCTGAGACAAAATGGTTACAGCACTGAAATGAGATGAAATCATTAACTTAAGTTCATTATTAATATTGTTTTGATATTAAATGAAATTTCTTCCCTAGTATGTTCAGAGTCTGTGGCTCTAGCGCCATCTCTCAGTCTCCACTGGCTTATTCAGACCGGTGATGCGACTGACTGAGAGGCGCTGGGATCTCCTGGCCTCGGGCACCGACACCCACTTGTGGACGTCGGGGTTTGATTCGGAGATTCCAGGGGCAGTATGTAAATATTGTATATATATATATATATATATATATATATATATATATATATATATATATATATGTATGAATGTGACCAAAATTATTATTATTTATTTATTTTATTTTTATCTTTGTTTATTCTTCTTTGAAATTTTATTTTATTTTATGTTTTTTATTTACTGTACATAAGGAATGAATGCCTTCTTATAGCATTAATACTCATTGCCCAAGATTGTGCAGATTGTATTATTTCTAAATAAATAATTAAAAAAAAAAAAGTATGTTCAGAGTCCGGAAGAAAAAATAGTACAACATTAGATTTACTTTATAAAACTTACGTATTTATTACTTGCAATAAGTAATATCATCTGAAATATGGCCAGTTCACCTTAAAAAGTTTTGATCCAATACATTTCGTTAAACATATTCAAAACAAAGATAGGAATAACACTAGAAATTTGAAATTATCACCAATTTCTTGGCACATGTAAAAGGTGTTGACACCAAAAGGAGGAGCAAGTATAGGATTCGCCATAACAAAAGGACATGGAGTAAACCGAATTTTGGTTGAATGCCAAATCCTAATATTTCCACATCCTCCGACAAAGGGAAATCTATTGGCTCTATCCACGCATTAAATCCACCAGGGTATCAAAGGTTAGGTTTTTGTTCTCTTCTGGCACGGGTTTTTAGCGATAACTTCACGTAAAATTGACCGTGTCAACTAATTTGGTCATCATGAAGATGTAATATTAAAATATAACTTGAAGATTTGATGTTGAAGAAAATTAAACGATGAAAAAGTTATCCTTAAAACCATCCTTCCTATCATGTAAATTAATTAAGTTTAGCCGTTGAATCTCTTTTTTATATTTACTCTTTTTATTATCTTTACTCATTGGTAAATTACTGACTAAATGTTTTGGAGAAACAATAAAATATTTCGACTAATGACATAAAATGTACAAATACATAAAATATTTTTCGAACGAAAAAAAATTGGTTAAGACAATATTTAAGGACAGTTATGGTCAAGACATTCCTAGAATTTGATTTAATTGCTCTGGCATTTCATTCATAAAAACTCTATCTTCTCAATATATATATGAATGCGGATATGGATATGAATGTGGGATCCAGTGGCTTTTTACTTATTGGCTACTACACGTATAAAGATCTTATGGGACAGCCTGTGAGGGTTCATTCTGTACATCAGGCCGTAGAAAGCCAAACGTTGTATATATATATATATATATATTTTTTTTTTTTTTTTTTTTTTTTTTTTTTTTAGTTTAAGCCATCTATGACCACGGACCTTGCGTTTATAGCTGTCGTCTTCCACTTCTGGCGTGTTAGGTGGTTGCTCCCCTGCCGATAGCTTTAGTTTAGCTGAACTCTACCTTACGTTCCTCGGATCATTTTTGGGATGCGTTGTGCCTAACCTCTGTAATGGATCTGAGGCAAGGTCTTGTTTGAATATTCAGGCGGTAGCAACTTTGATGGTATCTTACTGAATATTGATTGTGCATCCCCTTTAACTTTTTTGATCAAATGGGTTCCAGTGGCTTTTTACTTGTTGGCTACTATAAAGATCTTATGGGACAGCCTGTGATGGTCTATTCTGTACATATGGCAGCAGAAACTCAAACGTTTTCTTCTAATGACATCTGTGAGGTGTTCGAGGTGTTGGTAGAGTTTGAAGTTTGGTTTATACCATTGGCCTCTATCTGGTAAGATTCTTGGTCCCACGATTGCTGTACCCCGCGGAATATTTCATTTTTATTTTTTAATTGCGCGAATAAAAAAATATGTTTATAATAACAATGTTGGGTGGGGTTATACAATAGAAATATACCTGATATAGCAGTGAGTTAAACTTTTAACTAAGTATATGTATGACAAATAAAAGATTATTATTGATTATTAGATATTAATTTTATCCAGTTTAATCTACAATACCATGCTAGTAGCAAGAAGCCATACCCGTATTTATCTAATACTGACATACCATCGTAACTTATTTGTAACATAAATGCGTATTTTTTCCACTCGGGGGTGAACCGTTCCAGTTGAATAGCATGACTCGATTTTTTTTTATGATTCAGAACAATTCTATTATTTTGATTTTGCTTCCAGGTAGTTAAAGATTAGATTACCGTTCAAATCAGTGAATCAAAATGGCACTTTCTTTTATAAATATAGATTAAATTTCTGGCATGGGATCACCACTAGCATATTGGCTAGCATAACAGCCTTCTACGCCTAAGGTCACTGATTCAAACCCGCAGGTGGTCCTAGCGAGAGTTGCGGGAGTGGATCAAGGAGTTTAAAAGGAACATATCTATGATGTACGGCTGCCGAAGGGATCGGATAACTTGGAAAAGGAAATATGCCAGAATGTAGTTACAACTGTAGAAAGGGTAAAGCCACTTCGACTCTGCGTAGAACCGGGTGAAAGAAGTTACCGTGGATATCCCAAAGATAAAGCGCATAAAGCAGTGGAATAATCGAGATCCTCAGAGACACTTCCATATACATGACTTTGTTTTATCAAACATTGCTAATATTTTTTATTAAAAACGTAAAATATTAAATTACACAAGGTTCGCATAACGCTTTAAGATCTTTTATTCTAGGTATTCGAGGGTTACACATATATCAGAACACCTCAGGTGGGCTACGAAAGGTGCGCTCTCCCATAACTCTGGCCAGGTGAGGAGCTAAACTGTGGCTAAAGCGGCATTGTCAGCTCCGGGACAAAGGCCGTCCCTAATTAATTGTTTAAACTAAAGACTAAACCTACTTCACTCTCTGGATCAATGGCGTTATTCAAAACAGTCCCTTTTGTTATTCCTCCCACCTCTAAAACTATTATTCAGCCTTTAAGAGCCATACATAACCCTTCATTATCCCACAGGTCCCAGAAATAACGGTGCCGATTTCGATTCACAAAAGCGTATGTTTTTCACTGGACAGTGGGTGAGAAGTATTTAGAAATAAATTAGTACTAGAGCAAAGAAGTGAAAACAAAAAATCATTTTAGGATAAGTGATCTTTCCATATTCTTTCCAGAATAAAGTTTGATAATGATGCGGCTAGTCTAGCAAACATAGGTTGCTTTTTCATATGAGCAATTCCTTCGTCCAAGAAAAATATTTTTTTTTTTTAAAGATGCGCAAATAATATATAAAAAAAGGAGGTATTAGTTACATTGATTTGCGGAACAAGAATATGAATCCACTTACCAAATTCATTTTTTCCCTAGAAGAATCGGCTGTTTCCCTTCTGACATTCAGAGCTCCTCACGTCGCTTAATCCACCAAGGAAGTGGGACTCGCCTGGTCCAAGTTTTTTTTGTTTTCACTCATACGAGGAAATCTGTAACTTCTTTATTTTCTTGAACTCATTGTGATTTGGCGACTGTATTGATTTGTAAAATTTGACGACTGACGTCTTATCAAGTTCAAAAGTTCGAACCACCCGGGAAAATCAAATGAAAAGAAAAAGAAGACAAAAATGTAAAATAGGACACACTTGACTGAATGGAGGCAATTCCTTTCATCATTGGTGTTAGCAATGTGGAATCCATTAGCGAACTGATTTATCAAAATGGCGAGGATGGCTAAAAAAAAAAAGTTACGTGCCGGAGGTTACGTGAATTAATAACTTTCGGTGAACTAGGAATTCTGAAGTGCATTGCCACGTGATCTAGCGGAAGCACTAATAAAAAGTTGATTACCATAAAGGCGCCGAAAAAATCAAATTTAACAACAAACAAACAAATGAACAAATTAAATAAACAATATCTTTTAGCATTTTTAACGAAAATAAACAATTATAAGAAAAAAAAAAGAAAAAAATTTTGAATTGCTTTAAAAGTTAGTATTATTTTAAATCGGAAGAACTGTATTAATAACAAGGACTAAAATATGGACTTTACAATAATTCTTATAAACACATATAATCA
This sequence comes from Piezodorus guildinii, assembly GCA_023052935.1. Classification (NCBI taxonomy): domain Eukaryota; kingdom Metazoa; phylum Arthropoda; class Insecta; order Hemiptera; family Pentatomidae; genus Piezodorus; species Piezodorus guildinii. The sequence continues at coordinate 150,021,573 of CM041293.1, read as the reverse complement.
ACTTTTATTAATAACAATTATCAAGGTTTATAAGGAACAACTAATAATCAACTTTATACATCTATGTTACTGTTTTCATGTTTAAAAACACAAAAATTACATTAACATTTTTTTTTTCCGCTCTTTTATCTTTTAATTGATGATCATATTCGTTCAACTGGTGTATGTAGCTGTTTTTAGCAACGCATATCACGTAATATGATAAATTGTATAACTAAAACAAAATTAAATGTACTTTAGAGGAGGGAATTTTAAAATATCGCCATTTAAGCCATGTTTCAATCTGAATAAAACCTGCATGATATTACAGCCCATCCAATATTACATCGAAATAGTGAGTTTAATCATAATCGTTAGAGCCGTTTTTGAGAAAACCGAAAAAAGGTGCAAAATCAATGGTATAAAGTGGTTCTCTGGTGAGCTGATTTTTATGAAAAAGTTGCTGGACCAACTCGGGCGAATAGTTGTCTTAAGTATGAAATTTCAGTTTTCGTACTAGACTTACCACACAGACCGTTTTGAGCGACATGGTTATTTGGACTCTGGGTACCCCAAAACGTGTATTTCCGTTAAAAACTGAAATTCGAAAATTTTCACGATCGCAATACTTTCCCTTACTATATTTTTCATCTATAGGTAAATAAAAGTAAAAAAGTACTTCAACATTCGATATTACAATGTTTGCGATAAACATAATTGTATGGTGTATTATTAAAAATATGATTGAACTTTGACCGATACGTAACTTATGTTTATGCCCAAAGTCCATTAAAGGAAAGTTACATAGACATTAAATTTAGAATAGGGTAGGATTCTCGGTATAACATTTTTTCTCGGTTTATGTATTGCTCTCTTTCTCCTCTTCTTCGTTTCATGGTGCGTCCTATGGCGACAATTATTTCTAATCCTCTTGTCAGCTTAGGAATAGAAGAACAAAATGAAATTTTAGAGAATAAACACGCTTCACAGCGGCTAACCTAAATTTTAAAGTCTCTTTTCAGCATTTCTTGTTAATTGCACAATAACCGCTTGGTGGCTCATTAATTAATTTGAGCGCACTGATTACGTGAAACCTCCAGACAATCAGTTTTATCTACCTCTGCACCTCTTTGACCTTAGGGAAATTCTGAAGCTTTTTAAAAATTGTTAAGTGAAGGGTAATTGAGAAATTATCGTTTGTTTTTTTTTTTTATTAAAGTTCAGGTTACTCTTTCTTGTATAAGAGAAATATGCCTAAGGAAATGCATCTACTGTCAGTTGCTAGATAAACAGAATCCTTATAAATCTTTAATAGGCAACGAAGCATTAAAAGAACATTCGTATTAGAATATTTTTCCAAAATGTAGCACCAGTCGTCATACATTTTATATCTCGAAAAATAGTTTTGACCAACAGTTATTTAAAGTTCGGTGTCGAATTCAAGTAATACTGAGAACTTTGGATGTATCAGGAAATTCACTGTTGAAATCAAATACCAGTCTGCTCAGTAATTACGTTATACTACAATTTCTAAATCAATAGCAAATTAATAACTACTAGGGAGTTTCAAATAACAAGGCAAACAGTATAAATTATTGATTTGCATCTATGTATGCATATATAAATTTAACCGAAAAACCTCTAATAACATCTATTAGTACAGTATTGTAATAATATATGCTTACTTTTGTAGTTTTAGTTTATAAATACAAGATAGGATATTGTACGATAATTTTAGCAAAGATGAAATAAAAAAAAAAAATCTTTCGCTCTGGTGAGCTCAAAAGGGCAATTAAACAAATTAAATGAACTGTACAATAAAAAATTAAATAAATCTTTAATACAACTTACCAAGCTTTCGCTGTGCACTGATTCGGACGAAAGTGAAATGAGGATAATCAATAAATGTATTGAAAGGACATTTTAGGATCTGTTGCTCGTCCTTCTTGAATTCGCAGACAGCGGCGGACAATGGAGGTTGAAAAAATACTTCGAAATGATCATAAGTTTCATACCCCAGAGGTACAATAAAAACATTAATAAACCACTAGTTTACAATTAACATCGACGGAATCAAAGCCGTGATCACAAGCTCGATGATGTTCACAGATCGACATAAAAATGCAAGAGAGCTAGAAAATGGCCGATGTCCGGCACCTTCCTCCCCCTCAATCCAATGCCATCCTGATGATACTGATAACCCAATTGTTGGCCCAGCGATTGCTATCATCGGTAATGGTTAAGGCGGAAAATTCAAAATAAAATAAAAAGCCCTGAATGAAGGCAATAATAAAAAGTTTTCAGACGACTCAAGATCTTTTCAAGGAATGCAACACTTTTCAGCAGAGGCTTAAGTATACCACGAGCTGTTCTGATTTTAGCACGTTGATGAAGCCATCATTTAGCAAATACCCAGATGGAAAAGATAAAACTCATGCTAATTCTATTCTTGCACAAGAAAGGCTTTTAAGTCGTAAATTATCAAAAACTTAAACTGAATCTGAAGGAACTTAAAAAATAGTTATTCGCAATATATTAAGATGTATTTACGGGTTTTGGTAAGTGCAGGTAGAGCTTCTAAATTGTAAACAAAAGTAAATAAACTATTTAAATAAAATAAAAATACCAAACATATATACACTTGCTACACGCATGTTTCTGCCTCAAGACTAATAAATTTTGCTGTTTTTATTAAATATATTACGGGTATATTATTCAATATTTAATTTTTAATAAACCAAAAAAAAATTAACGTTACATGGCTTCACGACGTATACTCAGTATATAAGAGAGATAAAAAGTGGTTAGTGAATATGATGATAATATTTATATTTGATAATAATTGCTCTAATTTAAATCTGTTAGTAATTTAATGTTCCCCTGCATGCCACCTATTGGATTGGTAAACACGATACCTTTGGAAAGGAGATCCAATGGTATCGTTAAATATAATTTATATATGGATTAAATATATCAAGTAAGCTAGTTGTTAAAGGTACCGCTGCCTTAAAAGGCAGCCGGTCAAAAACATAGCAGTATGTACTTTAAAACTAGCACTCTTATTCAAATCATATTTCTACTTAAAATATTCAAACATTAACATTATTGTCCTTTGTAATTAAATAACTTGAAATTCCACAAGACCATTACTAAATTAACATAAATTAGTATTAGAAGTATACTTGAATAATATGAATGTATTATTTTAATATTAAATAATTTTAATTTCCATATCACATGAACTATTCCAACAACATCTTTAAAACGGGCTTAGTTATCAACCATTAGCAGCTGTAAATTTAGTTGGAAGGCTTGAAGCTGACTAAAGTGGTCGGGATGGACAAACATGGGCCGAACAAACAAGCCATGCAGTCGACAAACAGGGGACTTGGCCATCGCTGGAGCCGTTCTAGGTACTCACTCGTCCAGTCAATGTATTCCCTCTGCTTTTCACTGTAGGCGAGATTTGACAATACTCAACCACTAATGTCTGTCAATGATTATAACCGTTATCTATACTATTATCAATTATCTAGAAATATCGATATATGCTATCTGATCTGTTTGCCGTAAACAAGATTTATTTTGCATCTGTAATATTGTAATAGAGATTTTTATTTATCCGGATATATTACAATTTTTCACAATGGACAATAATAATATTGCTATAGGAATCACATTCATACAATATAAACAAAAGGAATGTCAACTTACACAAAATAAAACTAAAGGTATCTAATAAAAAATTTTAAATTAAATAAATACTAGCTTAGCAAATTAATAAACAAAACATGAACACATTAATACTTATATTTATTATAGTAGTGGATACAATTATCAATTATACAAGTAACTCCTTTTATCTATCGATTTATTATTATACTAGCAATAAAAAAAAACAAAAAAACAAGAATAACAGAATCAGTTTAGGGTATCTAAATACACTGCCGCTCAAAGTTTGATATTTGTTTGTTTAATTATTTAACGTCACTTTATGATACTATGGCTAATCGGACGATGCTGCAGTGGGAGTCCTAAATTTTGCCTATCCAGGTTTTATTAGGATAGGGATCTTTAACCAGTACCTGACATCGCACAAGTTAGGGACTACCTTTTAACGTCCCCTCCGAAGGACGGCATAACTAAGGATTTTTTACCCCCATTAAGAAATTCTAGGACCACACGCGGATTTGAACCCGTTACCTTTAGTATAGGAGGCTGTTATGTTACAAGTGATCCTAGTCAATGTTTGAGACTACCAATGGGTCATATAAATTAATCTGTTTAATTTTATTTTTGTGAGGCTCTTTTGGTTGAACTAGCCAATTGAACGGAAAAATAATTATTTTTAACCATTCCTTAATGAAAAAAAAGAAAATTACTGAGAACTACCTACAACTTTTGCAGTCGAGGAATCAGTAGATCAAACTAAGAATAAAATGTATCTTTTCAATTCCCCTTAGAGAATTATTATACTGTAAATAAAACTAGAGATATAAATAACTTAATTTATTCTTATTTATTAAACCCGGCGCACAGTGGGCAAAATCACCAATTTGGGTGTACAAAAGTCAAGTCAAAAGTTTGGAATTTTACCTTTTAATTATTAGTGGGCAAGATCCTTAATACTAACATTTCTCACCATACCGTGTTCACAAAAAAAAAAAGTAAAATAGAAGAATCATTCTTGTTCACACAAGTGTCTAATAACTAGCAGTGGGGTTATCTTTATTCGATGGTCATTTATTTTGTTCAAGGAGTATTTAGAGCAAAGTCTTTTTGCTTTTATTTAACAATGGACATTGCTGAGACAGGTAAGACATTATATTTCCAAACTAGTTTTGAATATACGTTGCAATCTCACCTGTAGAGTTAATTTAGCAATTGAAAAAATCAGCTGATGCGCTCGATGATAACAGTCATACGTTACATCGTCTCTCAGATTTTTGCTTTTTTCAGTAGGAATTCGCTAGAATTCAGTCTGGAGAACATCACTAGACCTCAGGAATATTACGGCAGTGAATATTGGAGAAGTATCGGTAAGCAAAGTTATAATTTACTTTGTACAATCACGAAAAAGTGAAAGGAGGTTCACTGATCAGCTGATTGCCGCTAGCTCGGCAAGCTCGGGCTTGCTTTTCTTTTAATTATCTTTCTTTTATCTTTAATTCTTATCTCATTATTTATTTATTATTATTATTATTTTCTTAATCAATGAGATATTTTCATCAAGTCATGTCCTCAATGTCCGCAAGTAAAAGATCTAGATCTGCAGGTTCAAACTCGTCTCCCACAAAACAGAGACCCCGCCGTGAACAAAATAAAAAAATGATTCCACCAGCGACCGCGTCAGCTACCTCATTAGGATCTGAACCACAGCCCAGCACATCATCACAAGGAATAACTGATGAATCTCCGTTTTTTACACCGAATCCATTTCAGATCCTCCAAAATGAAAAAGAAACCATGGAATCTTCTCCTATACCCAGAGAACCACTACCTCCACCAATATTTGTTAAAAATATTAAAAATTTTAAACTGATGTGTGCGCATTTAAACAAAGTAACAGATCCTAATAGTTATTATTGTATAAGTAGAACCAATGATACTAAAATATCTCCGACTACTGCTGAAACCTACAGAAAGATTGTAAAATATCTGACTGAGACTAAAGCTGACTTTCATACTTATCAGCTGCGCCAAGAGAGAGCATTAAGGGTCGTAATCAGAAACCTACATTCCTCAACACCCGTTGAAGCAATCAAAGAAGAACTGACAGAATTAGGATTCCAAGTGAGGCAAGTCACCAACGTTCTAAAAGATAAAAGTCCACTGCCTCTATTCTTCGTGGACTTGGAACCATCAGCAGGAGTCGAAAAAATCTATGACCTCAGTAGACTGTACTATACCCGTGTAAAAGTTGAAAAACCTTACACAAAGAAAGAAATAGTCCAGTGCCATAACTGTCAGGCATATGGTCATACCAAAAGTTATTGCCATCACATACCACGCTGTGTGAAATGCGGTGAACAGCATAAAACAGAAGAATGTACAAGAACAAGATCAACACCCGCTGTATGTGCTCTGTGCCTCAAGGACCACCCGGCTAACTACAAGGGATGTGAAATCTACAAGAAACTCAGAACCAGATACCAAAAACCTCAGGATCCGAATGAAACAGCTGTACCAACCAGAAGCAGAAGAGAACCATCTAAACTTGTAAATTCTAACGTGTCATTTTGCCCACTTGCTTGGAGGTGGTAACCAGAATCATGAAGTCGAGGCACTGCTGGAACAACATTTTCCTCACATATTCAACATTGTACAAGAATCTATCCCCACGTTTACCTAATCTTCAAAAAACCCTCAACACAAATTTCTCAATCCCTCCCACCATCAAACATCACAGATCTTACCAGTCTAATGACATCGTTCATCTCCGAAATCAAATCTCTTGTTATGCCGCTTATATCACTCCTTACAAATCTAGTATCGAATCTAATCCCTGCCTTGAAAAATCCTTAAATGACTTCACCTAACTCCTTATCCATTCTCCTTTGGAATGCGAATGGTGTTAGAAATCATACTGACGAACTGACAGCGTTGTTGCAAGACAAAACAATCGATGTTGCACTTATAACTGAAACAAGACTAACGACTAAACAGTACTTCAAAATACCGCAATACATGACATACCGTACTGACCACCCAGACGGTAAAGCCCATGCCGGTTCTGCTATCATTGTCCACCAATCCCTCTCTCATCATTTACTCCCACTTCCCACCTATGATTTCCTACAAGCCACAGCCATAGTAATCAAGACTTTTTCCTTTCCGGTAACCCTCACATCTGCATATTGCCCTCCTAAACATTCCATTTCCAATTCTGAATTTGTATCCTTCCTGGATTCCTTAGGAAATCGTTTCATTCTGGGTGCAGACTTAAACGCCAAGCATCAGCAGTGGGGTTCCAGAACCACGAATTCTCGGGGACGAAATTTGCTGTCTGCACTCAACTCCCGAAATTTTAATATCCTGCCTCCTGACTCCCCTACCTACTGGCCAACCGATCCTAACCGCAATCCTGACATCCTCGACTTCTTTATCCACAGCGGATTAGGCTCTCTCAACTTGTCTTTAACTCGCCTTGATGAACTATCCTCAGACCATAGTCCACTGATCCTAAAAGTATCTCTCACTCCAATTCCAAAACCCATTCCACCATCATTCATCCGAGGCCCTGTCAACTGGAACCTTTTCCGCCAAATCCTGACCGATAATATTGACCTCAGAGTAACCCTCAAAACCCAAGATGACCTAGATAATTCCGTCTATTCCTTTACCACCGCCATCCAACAAGCTGTCTGGACTGCTTCCTCTCCTAAACACTCCAATATAAATTCAGACCAAAATCATTTTCCACAATCTATTATAGACCTTATCCACACCAAACGCCGAGCAAGATCATTATGGCAGCGCACCCGACACCCAACAGATCGCCGCTCCTATAACTTCTATTGTAGACAATTGAAGAGGGAGTTGGCGAACTTCCGTTCCCAGTCCTTTAATTCCTACCTCTCCTCTCTATCAGCTCGTGATAATTCCCTGTGGAATGTCACGAAAAAGATCCTAAAATACCATCATGTTTCCCATCCTCTCCGACGTGGTGATGACTCCTGGGCTGCGTCTGATGAAGATAAAGCCGAGCAATCCGCCACACACCTCTCCAAAATATTCACTCCTCATCCGGAATCCCACATCAATCACACCGCAAAAGTGCAAAACTTTCTTATGTCACCGATTCCAGTTTCCCTACCTCCTAAAGCTATTAATCCCTCTGAGGTCAAATACCTTCTCCAAAAACTGACTCTCCGTAAATCTCCTGGACACGATCTCCTTACTCCCCAGATCCTCCGACAACTTCCGCAGAAAGCTATTATATTCCTTACTTATATTTACAACTGCATCCTCCGCACCACCTATTTTCCTCTGTTATGGAAACATTCCACCATCATCCTTTTTTTAAAACCAGGTAAACCTTCCAACAACACTTCATCCTACAGGCCTATTAGTCTACTCCCCATCCTCTCAAAAATCTTCGAAAGGCTTCTTCTTAAACGTATCCTACCCATATTAGAATCTCAAAATCTTCCTTCCCATCAGTTTGGATTCCGTCCTCAGCATTCCACAGTTCAACAGGGGCTCCGAGTTGTAGACCATATTTCCTCAGCTCTTGAATGCAAAGAGTATTGTTCTGGTGCGTTTCTGGACATTGCGCAAGCTTTTGACCGGGTATGGCACACTGGATTACTCTTCAAGCTGAAAACCCATTTACCCCAGTCCCTATACCTCATTCTCCGATCCTATCTCTCGAACCGTTCCTTCCGAGTTCGCTGTGGTGAAGAATTTTCTAACCTTTATCCCGTTGAGGCCGGTGTTCCTCAAGTCAGCGTCTTGGGACCCATCCTCTACATCCTTTACACTGCTGATATTCCTACACATCCTGATACCTTTCTGGCAACTTTTGCAGACGACACCGCCATCCTATCATCCAGTTCCAATCCTGAAACAGCATCCTTAAACCTCCAGAGACACCTTTTCCTTATCGAACACTGGTGTAATAACTGGCGTGTAAAGGTGAACGAAGCCAAATGTAAACACATAACCTTTACTCTTAGACGAAAATCCTGTCCGCCAGTTTATTTCAACTCATTACCGATTCCTCTCTCAGATACAGTCAGGTATCTTGGCTTACTGTTAGACAAAAGATTGACTTGGAACCCACATACAAGACTTAAAAGACAAGAACTCAACCGACGATTCGGACAGTTATACCGACTACTCAACAGAAAATCTGAACTTACAGTTGACAACATATTATTAATCTACAAGCCAATACTGAAGCCCATCTGGACCTACGGACTTGAACTGTAGGGGACAGCTAAACGTTCTAACATCAAACGCATTCAATCCTTTCAATCCAAAGTCCTCCGTACAATAGTAAATGCTCCTTATTATGTCTCCAATTATACCTTGCACCACGACCTTAATGTTCCATTTATTTCAGACCTAATTCCATGCAAATTTTCCAAATTCCACCAGAACCTCATTCATCATCCTAATCCTTTAGCTCAATCCCTATCCAGCTCCACTCATCCATACAACCTACCTAGAAGGTTGAAACGGCAGTGGCCCCGCGACCTTTTGTAAATATATTGGAGTTCTAGCACTGGCTAGATTCTCCACTCAATGTGATGTATGTATGAGTGTGTGTATGTGTATATAGGTATAGGCGAATTGTTGACTTTTGTATTGATTCATTATTGTGTATATATTTTATTGTAATTTTATCTTGTGTAAATATTGTATGAATGTAGTATGTATGATATCATTCAGCACTACTATTAATGTCCAAATTGGGACAGATTGTAAAATTTTCTCAATAAAAATTGTTGTTGTTGAAAAAAAAAAAAAAATTTAGCAATTTGTAAATGTATGCCCCTATTCAATTACGAAAAACTATATAACCCCAAGGATTTATTGTAGGATTACAAAGTTTTTTTTGCGATTTTTTTCGTTTTGGGTGATACGTAATTTGTTTCAGACACAACACTCAAAACTTTTACAATCTATAATTTCAAGAATTCCCTAAATGATATAAAATAGATCTATTAGCAGGTTTTAGCAACTCAGAGCCTTAATTAGATTTTTACGTAAAATATAGGGAAGTTTTAGATTTTAGTAAATACATTGTGTGAAACATCCCTCGCCAATGGTGTGAACAAATAAATTAGTTTTTATAATTTTTTTTTAAAAATGTATAAGTTATCTGGGAACCCAAAGGTTAAATATAGACAAGTTTCAGAATTTTGTCCACCTATATCGGTCACATTTTCCACTGAGCGCGGATGAATGTGATCTCGACCTAGCCATCTCATTGCGCGGCTGTTGGCCTAGAAACAGTACGAGTCCCCTTTGTATTGGGTTGATGCAAAATTAATGCAGGTTTTTAGTAGGTATTGTAAATACGCCATATCTTTACTTTAACCATATATATTTAATCAAAATAATTTCCATCTGAATCAATGCACTTTTGCCAACGTTAAACAAGCTTTCTTATTCCACCAGAAAAAAAATCCGAATCCCTGGACTCAATGAAATCACGAAAAGAATTTTCAATGTCGTCCTGGTTTTGAAAATTTTTCTCCCTCAAAAAGTTGTCCAGATGCCTGAAAAAGTGGAAGTCTGTAGGAGAGAGGTCAGGTGAATAAGGCGGATGTTGGAGAATTTCGTAGCCCAACTCGTGCAGTCGTCGAAGCGTTGGTTGTGCAACGTGTGGTCTGGCGTTATCGTGGAGCAGGATCGGCCCCTTTGCTGGGCAAAGACGTTGCAATTTTTGAGTTCCGAGTTCCGCCGCCATTTCTCGTGTGGTTTTGGTTGGGTCTTCTTCCACTTTTGACCTCAGCTGGTCGTTGTCCAGAGCAAGATGACGGCCCCGACCTTCCTTGTCTTCGAGGTCGAAATCTCCTCTGCGAAACTTCTGGAACCAACGCTGCACCGTGCACTCATTAATAGCCCCTGACCCCACACTTCATTAATATTACGAGCCGTTTGCGCAGCGCTGCGCCCTAATTTAAATTCGTAAAAATAAATTTGACGAAAATCGCACTTTGACATTTTCGATTCAAGACCTTTGAACACACTGAACAAAACGATTTTACTAAACAAATTCATGGTGAAAGAGAGGGTATTAGATAAGGTTTGTTTTGGTATAATAATGATCAATGTTAGGATTAGCTTTGTTTACACAATTGGAATTAAGATATTGCAATAGAGGAAACCTGCATTAATTTTGCATCAACCCAATACTTAGCCCAATACACTTCATGGGTTGTAGAGGTACAAATTTATTTTTATTTAGTTATTTTTCCTTTCTCTCTTTTTTTTTTACTACTATAATTACACTATAGTCACAGAGAAAGTTGGTATATATTCCTCCAAATAAACCAAAAACAGTTCATTCATATGTAATACCTTTGGATAGCAGGCTTAATTTAATACCATACTTTAAATAATTTCAAAACAAGAGATCCTATAATACTATAATGCTGAATTTGTTAGGTGAGAGAAACATTCAGAAAATCCAACTAAGCGTAAATATCGCGGAGGGAGAGCGAGAGATTTGGAAGCCGTAAAGAAGGGAGATAGTGACTGTTCCACCAGGCCTGAGTTAGGCTACCATTACACCACTTCTAGTATTTCTCCCCGCTTTGAAATTATACTTCCCCCTACTTGTGTGTGATGTTTAGGGGCACATTAATTAAATTGGACTCGTAAGTCAGGAAGACGTATGAAAATTTAAATAACTATTTAATAAATTTATTCCTAGCACCTAATCGATGATAAAAATGACAAGAATGATTTTTACTTTTAATTATCTATATTTGAAATATGCAGTACGTGAGAGTATTGCAATTGTGACAATTTTTGAATTCCTGTTTCAAACGGAAATACATGTTTTAGAGTTTTTCCCGTTCAAATGACCAATTCCTGCAAAAAGGGGACCTTGTTTGTGTGTGTTAAGACTAGATCAAAAACGATGTTTCGTGAAACTAAAATATCATATTTTGTAAGCGTAAATGCCATAGATGTTCAGATCAGCGAACAATATGAGTCATTTTATACTAAGCATTTTGCTCCTTTTTATTATTGTCTCAAAAAACAGCTCAACGATTTTGATTAAACTCGCTTTATCGGTGTAAGATGTTATAGTCTTTTATATCATGTAAGTTTAATTTTGATTAAAACAGCCTGACAGAGCTTAAATGTTGATATGCAAAATTATCTTCCTCTGAAGTACCTTTAATTTTGTAGACTTGAAAAATGTAACCATATCATGCAATCACCAATAATAAAAAACAGCTAAATATAATAGTTCACCGAATATGACTACTTACAATAGGTATACATGTATGTATATATCTTTTTTTTTATTATTTAATTTTTGGTTCTAAAACTACAAGAAACTGCCTGCAGATGTCGCTTACTACAACACTTACTTGACAAACGATCGATTCTCCCTGTTTACTACAAAAACTCATGTTGGGATGAGTGACATTAAAACTCAATAAGAAAATGTAGACTCGATCCCGTTTCGAAATGAGCTGGTCTTGAGTACTTAATCATTCAAATAAAAAAGGGGTAATATTAAATAAAAGATAAAATGAAAGTAATGAAAATAAATAAAAGTTTATAAAAAAAAAATATGAGAAAATTTACATATATAATATGAAAACCATTTGATTTATAACAAATAAAACAAAGTTCTTCAATAAAAACAAACTGTAGGAAAAATAATTTAAAAGTATTAGGTTTGTGGTTAGTGCTGTTAATAAATGGTACAGAAAATGATTAAATAAAATGAGAAAAAATAATCAATGATAATTATCTGTCCATAAATTCCAGATTATAGCTTTGCTTCCGTACACGGTAGCGACCTCCATGAAGACGGTGATATTCGAGAAGACAAACGAACGAAGTTACCTGATCGATAAATTGTTGATAGCTGACAATCGTAAGTACGTACTCTCATGTAGGACTGGTTCTCAAACCGTACTGGCTTGAAGGGCAAGGGGAATCTGTTCTCTGTCTTAATGTCCTAACTGGCACTTGAATATAAACACTAAAGATGTAAATATAATATATAAACTAACACAAAAAAATTTCTCATTAAAACTATTTTAATTTAAATTTGATTTTTTAAATTTTAAACAAATATATACAGGTAAAAAAATTATAAATTCCAGGCTCAAACAACTCATTTACATCACTATTATCAGACCTATTTGGACCTATGGGTGTCCACTAAACTATTAAACTCCTCCCGCATCCAATCCTTACAACCCAAAATCCGCTGTTCCGTAACCTCTCATCTACATCTATTTCCGATTATCCTCCGAGGTGTCTGAAAAGACGCTGGCCTCGGGACCTGCTCATGAAATAAACTTTAAAGTGTTACCAATGGGTAGATTTTTCACATGTCTATTTATGCCTGTTATTGCAATTCAGCAATTTTACTTATTGTATTTGTATATACAGTTGTAAAAAACAATAAAATATATTTTGATGCATAATATACCGTTGGAAAGTAGAATGTTTTAGGAAAAATATTATCTTACACTATGTTGCAAACGGTAATCGAGGGTGATAAAAAGAAGATAAAACTAACTAATTGTTGCCTACAACAATATAATAGAGATTTTAATGAGACACATGTATCTATTGAGACTCAATATAATTACTTTTTCTTATCTCTTAATTTACTTAAAAGTTCTTAAATAAATTTGTTAAATAATAAGTTAAGTGAAAGTTGTGTGTTGTGCGCACCAGATTTCTTATTATAAAATAGAATATAAACAATTTTTTTTCTTGGGACTTGGTATTCTTAGAATAACATATAGATATAATTAAAATATACAATATTTCTTTCTAGAAGACCAAAGGAACTAGTATAGGAAATAAAGCTCAAAAATATCAAAACATCACAATCTTTTCGTCAAGCATCGATTTCGATAAAAATTTGTAATTAGGCTCATTTTACCCTATAGTTCATTTCCTACATCATGCCGTTGTACGCTTTTTGTAATTTAAGAGTGAAAAATACCCCTAATTGTAAAAAAAATATAAAATAACATTTTAAACCTCAATATAGGTAAAATTCGGTTTATATTAGCTAAATTTGGATCATTTTATGCTTTAAAATACAATTTCACAAGGTTTTAACCCTTAAAAATCGGCCCTTGTAGGAGTTTAATGCAGAAAAAGCACTTTTTTAAGTCACATTCTCCACTTGATAAGCACTAGGGATTCACCGAGCCGAAAAGAAACTGCTATATTGAGAATTGAGAAGCAACGATACTACTTTATTTGACGGAGGCGATAAACGTCAAAAGAACTGCATTGCTCAATCATCGAGGCATGTGACTGGAAAATACTGTGAAGAAAGAAAATCAACAAAAAGAAGTGATATGATGTATATATCAATGCACAAGTAGTGCACATATACTTCAGGAAAAAAAAAATTTGTATTTGAAACATGAAATATATTGACCTGTCAATATACTGATTGGAATGAATGAATGAATGAAAAAAGAACTTTATTCGAGGACTAGGTCTCTTAAGAATAACATACAGGTACAAAACGAATAAGTATTATGACTGGCCAAAGAAAAACAAAAAAGACTTATAACATTAATGATTACAATAAATATATACAAGTATTTTAAATGGTAAAAACAGAAAGAAATGAAAAATAAAAATTAAAATTACAATAGTATCTAAAAGTAATATAGGGCTAACAAACCAAAGAAAAAAAACTTTAGAATAATTAAAAATAAAAATGAAAACTTTATTAACCTTTATGTCATGAAGTGTGGACATTTCTCACATCGCTCTAATCTTTATACTGAAACTAGTTGGCATCTAGTTGGGAAGCAAGAAGGTGTTTAAAAAGGACGATTTGAATGAAGATTGGGATGCGGCATGACGAATGTTTGATAGGAGAGTACTCCAGAAAACGTGACGGCTAAAAAGAAAATCATATTTTGTTGATGGAAGGTGTATAGAGTAGAAGGACGGCTCTGGTTTCTGAGTGAATTGTGGATTTAATGCAGAGATTATAGATATATGAGGGCGAGGAGCGGATGACTTGATAGAGAAAGGAACCAAGGAAATATTGCCTTCGAGTAGAGGAAAATAGCCAATTTGACTCGTCATAGAAGTGTGATACATGCGACTGTCTAGAGGTACCGAAGACAAATCTTATGGAACAGTTCATGACTCGTTTCAATCTGCCCTCAAGCACCTTCGAGAGGCCGCCATATACCACACAACAACAGTCAAGATGGGGAAAAATAAGAGAGGATACAAGGAGCTTCCGGAAGGATTGTGGGAGAAAATGACGGGACCGCTGAAATAGTTTTAGTGTACTTATCGAATTTTTGGAAATTTGGGTAATATGGGGTTTCCAATTAGACAATCGGTTTTATCGCTCTAAAGTAACATAGGACTTGTAGTTTTATAATAAGCTAAAAACTACTTTATTGAAAAAAAATTACTGGTAAATTTGTGATGTACACAAAATCACCTATATAGATAACAAAAAATAAATAAAATAAAACAGATAAGAATTCGAATAGAAACGTAATACTGAAATGGAGTGAGATATATGTGTACTGGAGATAATAAAATATTAGGAAAATAACGAGTTTATATAAAATGATTGTGGATTAATTATTTAATTTTTAAAATATATTTATAGATATTTCTGTAACATTTAGTAAATGGGATACAAGATTATAATGTCGTGATTCACACGTAGAGATACTACCCATTGGCAGATCTCCAAAAACTATGCTGAACCAGAAGGTCTCGAGGTTATCTTATTTTCAGACCCCTCGGAGGATTATTAGGGATTATAAAGGTAGCAAGGTTTAAAACTAGTGGATTAGAATGGGAATGGAGTTTGTAATGAAAGGAGTGGTACCGGGTTCGGGCAAAGTCAGCTACATACAAACGTTTAGGTCTTTATGGATGAGTTGATTCGTCACAAAATAAAGAAAATTTAGGATTTTGGATTTTAAGGATTGGAGACGAGAAGAATTTGATGGTTTTGTAGAGCCCCAAAGCTCTACTCCGTATGTCCATATCGGCCTTATGATAGTCATGTAGATGAGTCTTTTGAAGTTGATCGAAAGGTTTGAGCGTTTGTCCAGTAACTGTTGAAGTAGCCGAAAACGTCGGGCAGTTTCTTTTCGTTTTAGTCTAGTGTGAGGATTCCAAGTAAGACGTTTGTCCAGACGGAGTCCTAGATATCGAATCTGTTCGACTGGGACAAGAGATGTGTTATTGAATGAGGAATTTAGGGGCAGACATCATAGGTTTACAAGGAAGGGTGAAGGTTATTTGGTAAGACTTATTGGAATTTATTTTTCTGGCATTAATTCTACACCATACTTCAAGTTCTCTGATGTGAGATGGATTAATCATCAATATGATTATATTAAAATTGATAAACCTGAAGAAGGGGCAAGTATTTAACACGATTGTATATTATTATTATTATTATTGATAGTATAGTTTTTGAAACATGAAAAGTTCCATGTATAAAAATTGAAAAATGTAAAAGATTTTCCAGATATTTATTTGCAATCTATCAAGCATGTGAAAAACAAAAATATGCAATTAATTTCATTTTATTTTACAACGTTCAAAAGAATTATATTTATAAACCATGTTCATAACGTATTTATATAAGTAATTTTTGAAATGTTAAGTGTAAAAATTAACTAGGTTTAAAAAAAAAATACCTTAAAATATAACAGTTTATTAAAAATCTGTGAATGTAAATACTAGGATAGAAATCAGACTGGTAAATATCTAATTATATACGACCAAGAAATATAAATGTCCATTCACAAAATAATTCTTAAAAAACTAAAATCACTAAGCATTAATTAAACAACATTCACAGAAATTAAAAAAATGTCTAGTCTTCTAGATGCTAATGATTAATCGGCTATTAAATTGTCGTTTAAATTAATAAGTTGAGTAAGTGCGTATGAACCATAAACGACATACTTGAATAGAAACTAACTTCGGCAATATATCATCATTTATCGTACGATAGCATTCGTTATTAAGCCCAGCCCATATTTTGATATAGGTTTGCCTATAAATCCTGAAATATATGGTTATTAAATGCAATCAATTGTTAAGTGTTCTGTTATTTATCAATTCTTCATTTATTGATAATTTTCATTAATATATAAAACTTTCGGTTTATAATTTTTTTCAAGTATAATAGATGACCAATTGTTTTTTGTTTTTTTTATCCATTTAACGTCGCTTTATACTAATCGGACGATGCTACTGTGTAAGTCCTAAATTTTTCCTATGCGGGTTTAATTAGGACAGAGATCTTTAACCAGTACCTGAAACTCCACAGGCACGGTACCACCTTTTTACGTCCCCATGAACGGCACAACTAAGGTTTTTTTATTACTCTTAAAAAATATATATATATATATATATATATATTCGTAGGGCCACCTGCAGGTTGAAGCCAGAGGCCATGGGCATATAAAGCTGTAATGGTAGCTACTGTGCCACAGATGATCCCAATAGATGCCTAATACGTAATAATTGTAAACTAATAATCTTTATTTACATGTACGCCAGTACCTATCGATATTCATGTTAGGAAATTATTCATTGACTTACTTATAGTTAGTCCGCAAAGTACCATGTATGCAGAGTATAAAAATATCTCAGATTGTGTATTTATTGATAGAGGGGGAAGGTTACGTGCTGTAATATAAAGTGATATCTCGCTCTGGGTTGTTTGTTTATTCGTTTAACGTCACTTTATGCTACTATGGCTAATCGGACGATGCTACAGTGGGAGTCCTAAATTTTGCCTATCCAGGTTTTATTAGGATAGGGATCTTTAACGAGCACCTGACATCGCACAGGCTCGGGAACACCTTTTAACGTCCCCTCCGAAGGACGGCGTAACTAAGGATTTTTTACTCCCATTAAAAAATCCTAGGACCACCTGCGGGTTTGAACCCGTGACCTTTAGCATGGGAGGCTGTTACGCTAGCCACCCAGCAACAAGTGATCCCTCTCGCTCTGGGTTATTAGCTATTTTCATAGACTTATAGTTCTAGTGATTCAATTCTTTAAGTTATTTTAGTTATTTTCCGTATCTGTTATAGTTTGAAAATGTTTTGACTTAATTAAATTGTGAACAGTGTAAATTGACTCATAGGCTAGGTGAGGTTAGGACATAGTAAGTGTTTTAGAACCATATAAAGTTGAACTACCACGCTGGAGAAGTTTTGAAGAGCCAGTCGTGAAACCACGGTGGTCTGCGGAATATCAGCGTGTCTATCCAACTAAGTAATAACAATTTACTTATTAGTGTCTTCAAAATTTTCGTATTTTGATTATTATAAGGTACTGTTATATTCAGCGCTATGGGTGCACCTCCCCCGTTAAAAAGGAAAAAAGGGAGATTTAAAACTTCCACCATGGGTAACAATGATATAAGCATAAAGAAAAACTGTGCTAGGTTTTTTATTATAAGAAGAACAGAAATAGACAACGAAGGTAATGCCTTAGATTTCAAAAAAGTGTCTCCATTCTTCATCTATAAAAGCATAAAAAACATTATTGGTGATGTTAATGTAGTAAAAAAACTGAAAGATGGAACACTTTTAGTCGAGGTAATTTCTGAAACACAGTCCGAAAAATTGATAAGATGTGATAGCCTTGCTATAAACTTCCCTGTTCAAGTAGAGCCCCATAGTAGGTTAAATTTAAGTAAAGGCCTAATATGGTGCCCTGACTTAAATTTTTGTTCAATTGACGAAATAAGAGATGAGTTGAAACCACAGAACGTTGTAGAGGTAAAAAGAATGACTTACTTTAAAAATAACGAAAGGAAAAATAGCCATAATTACCTATTAACATTTGATAACCCCACTTTGCCTAAAGAAATAAAAATAGGATATTGTAATGTCGTTATAAGGCAATACATCTCAAGCCCAACCCGTTGCTATGTTTGTCTCAAATTCGGACACACTAAAACAGTTTGCAAAAAGGAGCCTCTTTGTCGGTTTTGTGGGAAAACAAAACATGAAGGGTTGGATTGTGATGGTCCAATTAAGTGCGTAAATTGTCAGGGTAACCATGATTCCTTTTCGAAAAACTGCCCTCTGTACGTTAAAGAGAAAGAAATTAGAGGCATACAGGAAGCCGAAAAAATAACATATGTTGCTGCAAAAAAAAAAGATATGACATGCTACATCCTCTGTCAACTCAGATGTCATTTTCCAACGTGTAAAAAAAAAAAAAGTGTTTGTTTCCAAACTGAAGATCTTGGTAATAATGTATTTCAAATCAGCAAACCGATCGAAATGTCAGCTAATGATAAAACTTCAAGCCTTAGTTGTGCTCATAATTACTTGAGCGTTACACCTACCACTTTTCCCCCCACCTCTTCTTCTTCCCCTTCCTCTACCTCTTTACCCAAACCTTCCCCAAACTCTTCCTCTTTCCCCTCTCCTATACCTCTCCATACTCCTTCTTCCCCTACCCTTACTCCTGTTTCACTCCCATCTACTCCTACATCCTCTACCTCAAACTCTATCGTAATTCCTAAACTCGGTCCTCGACCGGAACACTGCCCAAAACCAAGGGAACTCCTAATAACAACCAGGAGTATCCATCATATGCGAAATCTGCCCTAGAAAAATCGACTTCTAGTGAAGTCGTCTCTCTTCAGGGTAGCTTAAAGGACCAAAATGGTGATTGGATAACGGTTAAGGAAAAGAGAACCAGAATCAAAACCAGGAAAAAATCTCCTAGTCGAACGGAGACAATGGAAACTAATTAATTATTTGTACGGTTTTAATACTATCTACACTTCTAAATTTAATATATAATTCACGACGTTTAATATATTCCACACTCTTTCTTCTTTATAATTAAATCTACTTACCTTTCTTCTATGTTTCTTCAAACCAATATTATTCAGTGGAATTGCAATGTTTAACTAGAAAATATGAAGAAATAAAACTTATTATCGATAAATATCATCCACTAATAATTTGTATTCAGGAAACTAAACTCCTTCAGAACAGAAAATTTAATTTAAAATACTACGAAATTTATAGAACTGATTTTAAAGAAAATAGAATAGCAAGCGGTGGGGTTTTAATTGCAGTACACAAAAGTATCGTTTCTGAGCTGATAACAATTAATACTCCCCTACAGGCAATTATTGTTAATGTTTTTCTCCACTTTCCAATTTTTCTCGCCAATATTTATCTCCCTCCGGGAAATCTATCTGAAACCGATTTACTTCATCTTTTAAATTCCCTTCCTTCCCCGTATATCGCGATGAGTGATGTGAACGGTCATCACATCTCATGAGGTTCTCGATATTGCTCAACACGAGATAATATTATAAGCCGAATCATAGATAACACCAACTCCATAATTTTAAACACAGGGCAGCCAACGTATCTAAGTCCGGCCTACCATACATTTTCCTGTATAGATCTCGCATGGTGCTCACCATGCATTTTCACCCACTTACAGTGGGAGGTTTCCAATGATCAGTATTCAAGTGACCACTTTCCTTTAATTATTAGTTTCCGCCATAGCAACCTCCGAATCTCAAAACATCCCAAGTGGATCACAGGGAGTTCTGATTGGTCAAAGTTCCAAAACAATATAGCAATAACGGAATCAGATTTATCACCATTAAACAGTAGCAACAAGATAAACCACCTAATCACCTCATCTATTTTGAAAGCAGCAGATCTCTCAATTCCCAAAAGTTCCGCTAACACCACTTCCTGCCGAAGCACTGTTCCTTGGTATGACGACGAGTGTAGACTGGTAATCAAAAATAGAAGAAAGGCACTTAAGGCATTCCGAAGGGAACCCAGTTTAAGCAATCTAATTGAATATAAAAAGACCCGGTCTATATCCCGTAGATTAATTAAAACCAAAAAGAAAAATCTTGGGAACAATCTCAACAAATTCCTCACCAAGCTTATTTTGGAATAAAATACAGAGCGTTTCAGGGAAATATATCGACTACCAACCAACACTTTATACTAACGAAAAAATTGAACGAAACCCAGACACGCTGGCTGAGCACTTCGCAACATTTTATTCAAATATATTTACTCCACTAACACCGTTATTGACATCAGAAGATACAAGTTTGGATACAATTGATTTTCAAACTGGACCAGTGGTTACGTACGGTGGAGAAACGTGGATCCTCAACAACAAAAATGTGGACCTGCTTGATAGGT
This sequence comes from Piezodorus guildinii, assembly GCA_023052935.1. Taxonomy (NCBI): domain Eukaryota; kingdom Metazoa; phylum Arthropoda; class Insecta; order Hemiptera; family Pentatomidae; genus Piezodorus; species Piezodorus guildinii. The sequence continues at coordinate 150,000,700 of CM041293.1, read as the reverse complement.
TTGAACGGGTAATCCTAAGGAGAATCCTGGGAGCCGTATTAGAGGATGGTCAATGGCGGCGGAGGAAAAATAAGGAATTGTTCCAGCTCTACCAGGATATCAGTATCTCCTCTCATATTAAGATACAGAGGTTAAAATGGACTGGGCACGTGATGAGGATGAATTGTGACAGGGTTGCAAGTAGAGTGTACAGGAATGTTTCGGATGGCCGGCGCCGGCGTGGCAGGCCGAAGGGTCGATGGAAGGATGGTGTAGGGAAGGATCTTAGACAGCTCGGGATCTCTCTGAGACGAGCTGAGGATCGAGAAGGATGGTTGGCGACTGTTGAGCAGGCCAAGGGCGGCCTCATGCGCCTGTTGAGCCAGTAGAAGAAGAAGAAGAAGATGATTTTCAAACTGAATACGTGTATAACCTTCCACTTACTAAGACAGAACTATTGACCAATATCAAAGAGCTGAAACCGACCTCTCCGGGAATTGAGAATATACATAATGACATGTTGAAACATTTACCTCAACCAGCTCTTAATGCACTTCTTGCACGTCTACAATCATATTTGGTGCACAGGAGATTTTCCTGATATCAGGAGGAGATCTATGATCATCCCCATACTGAATACAGGAAAAAATAAACTACTCTCCTCTAGCTACCGTCCCATATCACTCACAAGTTGTATGTGCAAACTACTAGAAAAAATAATTTTTAAAAGGCTCATTTGGGTGTTAGAGACAAACGACTTTCTATCAAACGCGCAAAGTGGATTCAGAACTGGACGTTCTGGTAACTATGGGATATGAAATACTTAATTCCTTCGCCGAAAAAAAGGAATGTGTTGGCATTTACTTCGATATTGAGAAAGCTTATGACAACCTAAATCCCTCTCTTGTCCTACAACAGTTAAGTGAATAGGGAATCAAGAGGCCGTCTTTTTATACTGATAAAAAACTTTCTATATAATCGAACCTTCCAAGTTAGAATAGGCAATAACCTATCTTTAACAAAAGTAATGAGCAACGGAATACCTCAGGGAAGTGTTTTGAGCTGCGTACTTTTTGCTATCGCCATCAACTAAGTTACATATATAATCCCAAAACAAATAAGAACGTTTTTATTTGTTGATGATCTGGCTTTATTACTGCCTTTTAAAAACAAACAAAGGATGGAAAAAATACTACACAATTGTTTGTTAAAGTTAGATTCATGGTATACTCAATCTGGATTAAAATTTTCAATAGAAAAAACAAAATGCCTACTTTTTTCAAAATTTAGAACACCTACTCCTCCTCTAGAATTAACGTACAGAGGTATGCAACTGAGCTTCGTATCAAACGTAAGATTTCTGGGTTTGATTTTGAATAGCAGACTGGATTGGAAAGATCATCTTAGGTGGTTAAAGGAAGAAACTCAAAAAAGATTAAATATTCTCAAGGTTCTAGCTGGATGCTCGTGGGGAGCGGACAGGCCTTGCATGCTGAAAGTATATACCTGTTTGATAAGACCCAAACTAGAATACGGCTGCACTATCTTCTCATCTGCAAATCCTAAAGATCTCTCAGCTTTAGACTCATTCCACCACGCTGGTATCCGACTTGCTACGGGTGCATTCAGAACTAGTCCTTGGGCCGAGCTTTGGGAAAATACAGAAGAGTCGAATAAGTTAAGAAGTATTAAATCCGATGTTCAACCGTGGAAGAGCACCAACAGTGTCAACAGGCGAGAAGGTGTTGTCATGACTCGCTTAAGAATAAGGCACACGCGACTGACCCATGGATACCTTATAGAGAAAAGCACACCTCCGAGCTGCGAGAATTGCAACCAGCGACTGACCATCTGCCATATCTTTGAGGACTGCCCACTCTACCACAACTATTTTCAGACAGAAAATATTCAAAGAAACCTCAAGAGGATACTAGGTGACAACACCAGAATGATTAGAAAAACAATTGAGTTTTTAAAAACATTTGATTTGTATTAAAAATAATTAATGAAATTTTTATGTAAATAGAAAAGGGCGCTAAAGACCCCAGATGTTTTGTGCCCATAAATAAAATAACCTAACCTTGATAGATGATTAAATAATTGATAAACTGAAATCACATTCATTTTCATTTTACCTTGTTAACATATGTTCAATTTACATTCACTTGTTACCGGATACATGTACCTGAGGTAATCATAACGGGGTCATACAAAAGTACTCATTACCAAACGTTGATTTTGAATTATTGATTGATAGCCTGCGCATTTCAAATCCTAAAAACTTCCTCAACATTCCTCTTACAGGAAAAATTTAATTTTTTGAGTACATTTAAATTTTCTCAAGTACAGTTTTAAACAATATTAACATTTTGTAAAATAATTTTACATTATTCAGAGTAAATTTTGTTTTTCTTTATTAAATTCGCTAAGGTATTTTTTCTCCATATAGATTTTTCATATTGGCTTTGTGCGATTAAATTAACAAACAAAATTTTCCCTAAGATAGAACGAAATAATTATCATATTTTAATGCTTCAAACTCAATGTATCATAGACGAAAGAATGCTGTACCGATTTTTCCAATTAATATATTATTTTTGGAAATCAATAAATAATAATTATAATAAAAAAAATCATAGGTAAAATAAGTTATATAAATACAAGAGGATACAACCGTTTGAATAATTATTACAAGCACAACTAGGTACAATACAACTAAACTACTCAAGTACTAGATGCAATAAATTTACGAAACATTTTATTTTATTTATAAGAATTAGGAGTCATCTTCATAAAGATATATAATCCTTTTTATGTTTTGGTTATTTTAACAAAAATGATTTAGACAATAATTGATTTAAGTGGGACATATGGTAGTATTTTACAAAAATCAATATTTTTTAACTACAAAAAATATCATTGCTATTTTTCCTGTTTATTTGATAGTTTTTAAAAAAATTCAAAAAAAATTGCAATGACATTAATATTTAATTTCCAGATAATGAGATAATTAATTTAGTAAGGATTATATTACATTAAATAATACATATTATATTAAGAAATAATACGTTTTTTAAAACCGTATGGCAAAATCAGCTTTTTGCTCTTTTCCTTATCAGGCGGCATTCACAAGAGATCTGGTGAAAAGAGTACCTTATGAGAAAAAGTAAAAAACTTTTATAGGAAAAAAAGACAAAGAAAAATATATCTCCTGATAAAGCCCTGACGCCAGCCTGCCCTCGGTAGTTTATCAGGAGCAGATTGTGGCAGACCAAAAAAGTCATAGGAGAAATGCTACAATTTTTCTACTTCCTCAGAGTAGTAGAGTAGGTACTAGAGATTTCTTACGGCATATATTAAAGTTTCTATTATTATTATGTTGGTTATGTTTAATTTTCATAATATAATACCATTGATAGTACTTAAATACTTTAATTTTGCCAAATAAAATATGGATAAGGTGCAAAAAGGCAAAATAATCCAAATAAATCTCTTATTTTCATTACTTTTTTTTTACAACATCAATCTCTATTTATATAGAATACATCTTCACAGTTTTTAAACATTGATTTAAATAATAATTAAAAAAAACAAAACAACTAAGATAAGAATATAAAAAAATCTGGTGCGGGCAACACACGACATTCACTTACCTCCATTTTTAAAATCAATGAAAGAATTTTCAAATACAATTAAAGATATAAATACGTGAAACTATTAAGGAATTAATTAAATTAAATTTCTATAAAAACATGTGTTTCATTAAAAAATCTATTATATTATTATATAAAATAATCAGTTAGTTTTATGTTCATTTCATCACTCTCTATTAACTTTTAAAATCTTGTAATGGGATGATATTTTTTCTAAAATCTTTAGCTTTCCAACGGTATGTCATACATGTATACTACTGCTCTTATGTTCAAAAACGAAAAATTGCATTAAAAAAATATTGTTTCTTTTTTCTCCTTTAGTTGGGTATCGAATTTATTCAATTTATATATTTACCGGTTTTTCATCAGCGTTAACAAGATAATCTAGTTATTATTATTGAATCTACAAAATTAAAGGTACTTTAGGGGAAGACAATTTAAAATATCGGCATTTAAGCCCTGTCAGACCATTTTTATCCAAATAAAACCTACATGATATTAAATCCCATTAATTTTTACATCGATATAGCGAGTTTAATCAAAATCGTCGGAACCGTTTTCGAGAAAATTTAAAAAAGGTGCAAAATGCATGGTATAAAGTGCCTCTTCTGGTAGGCTCATTTTGATGAAAAAAGTTTTGTCACGTCTCAGGCGTATAGTTGTCTTAAATATGAAATTTCAGTTTCATAGGACTTACCGTTTCCGCCCGGGAGTTACCCACACACACACACACACACACACACAACCTTTTTGCGGGACTTGGTTATTTGGACTCAGAGGACCCTAAAAGTATATTTCCGTTGAAAACTGGAATTCGAAAATTTTCACGATCGCAATACTTCCCCTTACTATATATAGTAAGTGAAAGTAAAAAAGGAGAAACAAAACAAAAATAAAATGTAATAAACAGATAGAAATAATAATTAAAATAAACAAATTTAAAAAAAAATACAGATATAAAAATCATAAAAAAAGATTTAGCAATTTAGAAGTTTATTATACTATTTGTTGAATTCTCTTATTTTTATATTTAGAGGTTGATAACTTATAATTACCAAATTGTTTTAAAAAGGTATCGTCAGTCAGTTGGCATTTTTAGAAAAATGATTGTATTTGTTGGTATATGAATTCTTGCATTGTAGGGATGTCCAGTTCCTGTGCATGGTAGTTATTTTCGTGCATGGTGGATAATTATTAATTATTCTTAGGCATCTATTTTGTAGTTCTTGCAATTCGTTAATATGTGATTTGCTTGCAAGACTCCAGCTTTCATTGCTTATTATCTTTTGATATACTATATTTTCCTATCATAAGTGTTGAGTATTAAATCCAGCTAACGTATCATAGGGACTTTGTTATAGTTCTGAGAGTTTTAGATGAGAATATTTTTAATTTTGCCTTTTTTGCTATTCCATATATCTGTGGCACTCAAGTCTGAAACCCATTTCAGTGAGGATGTGTTAATTTTCAATTTCTGTTTAGGTTTTAGCTTTGAGCATTTTGATAGCAGTGACCTTCATATTTCAGCAGTCAAAGAACAGATCAGGATTCTCGTAAACGTTTTGCCGACCACTTACATATACATACCATACAAAAGATGGCCACTACCGATATCCTTCACAACACTGCAAGGCTGAAAAGAAGTTAGACGAGGTGCCTCTTCACATGAATGCGAATTAGAAACTACGCCAGGATGATGTACCGCAGGTAATCCTCTCTCCATCAAACCTATCAAATTTATTGATATTCACATTAATTGAATGTCAAACGCATGACATATTCGAATAGACACATATTCTCATAAAAAAATATGTATATTTGAAGAAAATATCGATTTTAAGACTTTGTAATGTCCGTCTTAGATTTAGACCTTAATCAAATCTTTTCACATCTTACAGAGATATACTAACATATTAATGCGAAACATGGCTACTATCGATATATCTCACAACATTCATTGGAGGCTAAAAAGACACTGGATGAATAGACCGTGTCCTGTGCCACCTGGCTTCTCCTGCAATGCTTTTCACTCCCGTTGAAGGCCTCCTTCACTCCTTCTTCCCTGATATTTTCGTCCTCCAATGTGGCCATTCTCTCAAATCAAACCTCGTTTATTAGTAGCGGCAATCCGGTCTTCAGCCATTCGTGAGATGTGTTCAGATCAGCTTCTCAAGTATTCCTCTATAAAATCCTCTGCAGGTCTCAGATCCAGCTTTGCTCTTGCTGCAGTTCCTCACTCAAACCCTTCTTGTTTTACCCTCATTTTTTTATAAATTAGTTTATTGTCGTAGCTCAGATTTGACTCTTGATATCAAGGGTTCAAGTACTTGTATAAGTTATAATATAGAGAACAGTGTTTTCAAGATTCACGATTCAACCTGCTTAGTTTTTAGTTGCCTTTGTTAGTTTTCTGACTTCCTTCTTGTCCAGGAAGCCTTTTCTGAGGTAGTAAAAGCACATTCAAGCTATTCTTTATCCATGTCTCCGTTCATCCGCATTAATTATTTTATTGCATCAATCGATTTAATGATAATTTATTACAGTAATATATTATGTTTTTCAGAAATTATATTAATTTTATATATATAAAAAGATCGATGATATTGGATTCTTGTATATATAATATATATATATATATATATATATATATATATATATATATATATATATACAAGAATCCAATATCATCGATCTTTTTATATTATAATTTTATTCGAGCACCGGCGATATATTTATTATCATATAATGATATATTTATATAATATAATATATTTACCACTCCTGGGTGCTCAATAAAATTCTTTGTGTTGAAAAGGATCCTATGTTCATGACGTAGAATCGAAACGTCAAATAAAGAAAATTAAGAAGGAGTAATGGTTAAGGGCCTAAACACCCGAATAATTTCAAATGAAATGTATTAATAAAATATATTACGGACAAGTCATCAAGGACCACTGGATCTAGTTTCACATAACTCCTTCGTTTCATTCGTTCTGATTGGTGGTTTCTTCTTTTCTCAGTCCAGCTATTTCTGTAAATCACTTCTTCAATTAAAAAAAAATCTTAATTAGATACCATTTGAATTAAAACTTATAGCTCGTATCGGCAATTGTGGCTGGATAAAGAAATACTCTCCTAGGTATTATCACTACTCAGCTGTAAATAGAGACAAAGATAACTAATGATGCTAAGTAAATAATAAATGGATGGAGATGTGGTGAGACGGACTGAGGATTAGTGGTGCCGCGTGTCCGGTGATTACGTTGCAGTAATGGTGGCTCAAGAGGATCCTTCATTAATCCCTCCGAGGTAAGAGTCCAATCTATTTCTCCACTCACGCCGGTTTAGGCGCTACAGCATTGACCCGCAATACTGTTCTGCTTGGTATTTCTAACAGATTGCAGGCGTTACATTAACGTCATTTTATGCTACTATGGCTAATCGGACGATATTACAGTGAGAGTCTAAAATTGTGCGTATTCAAGTTTTATTAAGATAGGAATCTTTAACGAGTACCCTGACATCGCACAGGCTCGGGACCACCTTTTAACGTCCCCTCCGAAGGGACTATAATAAAAAATAAAGGGGACGTTTATTATTTACTCCCATTAAAAATCCTGGGACTACCTGCGGGTTTGAACCCGTGACCTTCTGCTTAGAAGGATGCTATGCTAGACACCCAGCTACAAGTGATCCCAAATCAGTATTTATTATTATCTTTCAATACTTATGACTAATTTTTTTTGCTAAAAAATATATTTGTATATTTTTTAAAAAATATTTATTGATATTTACTACTGTATTGTACAACACATCTAGTAAATAGGCTAAAAATAGATAGTCATGAACAAGACATGTAGAGAAGCTTACCAATGGAAGCACTCTTAAAATATTCTAAACTAGAAGGCCTCGATGCCATCTTATATTAGACGCTCGGAGGATTATCACTGTTTTTGAGAAATCGTAAAAAGATGCAAAATGCATAGTATAAAAGTGGCTCGTCTGGCTAGCTGATTGTAATGAAAACGTTCTGTAAAATCTCAGGCGTATAGTTGTCTTAAATATGAAATTTCAGTCTCATAGCACTTTTAGTTTTCACCCGGGAGTTACCACACACAGACCATTTTGGGACTTATTTGGACTCAGGACCACCTAAAACGTGTATTTTCGTTGAAAACGGGAATTCAAAAATTTTCACGATCGCAATTCTTTCCCTAATTATATATTTCATACATAGGTAATTGAAGTGGTTAATTTCACAGGATCCGAATTGTGCAATAACAGATAAAATCAATCATTAAAAATATTATTTATTTTTGAAGGACATATCGATTTTTAAACCGTATCAAGATTTTTTTTTTATTAATATTCCATATAAATGCATAAATTTACCGAGCTAGGTTTACCCAGCACTTTGTATGTGGAATGTTTCCAATATACGAGAATAGGTTGGAAGCTCCCGTCTAGAATATTTCTAAAATACAGCCTTTGGTGAGGGGTGGGAGAAGAGAGGATCTCGAAGGCCGTGGATATTGGACTTCCTCCCGAGAAGAGGAAGAGGAGGGATAAGGACGGCTATAGGAAATGGGATGCGATATGTATGCTTTGTTTTCATTGATCTCCAAAGGCGGGGCCATGATCCAATCAGCTGCCTCCTCTCTCCTTCACTCCCCGGTGATTGGATCCGGGAATAATTCTACCAAGGAGCCTCTCTTCCCAAAGGAGATGAGTAATAGCTTTCGTCTCAAAATGAGATTTAAAACTACGATTGGATGACATAGCCTCCTATTGCTTTCTCTTACTTCCAAGATTTCTTTTTTATTTCTTCAATACTAAATTTAAAAAAAAAAAAAGTTGTAAGAAATACATTCAAAATTTTTTGCGATGACTAAGATTCTTATAACTATATAACATGTATACATAGTCAACGACTCCTAAGACCTCAGTGATTTCATTTTTTCAAATTAAGCTATTTTTAGTTTAAAACGGATTTCCATAGCAAACGAAAGCATTTCAAACTTCAGATTAAAAAAGGACGTATGTTTAATTTACAATAATTTCCAATTATGAACTAACATACTTTAACCTTAAGCTAATTTCTACGTGACGAAAGGTCACTAATATATATTTTTTATGTTTATAAAAATCATCATCATATTTTTTGTAATTCAATGAAAAGGCTTTTTCAAAGATTATAATTTTAAAATTTATTAGGAGCCATTAAAAGAACTTTTATTTATCCTAACATGGCTAATTATTATGCTTATATACAAAAATGTTAATAAATTCATTCAATACAAAACACGTATCTTAGAGCTCCTTGGTACGAAGGTTTTCATGGAAAACTTCAAATATAATTAGTAGTAGAAGGAAATAAGCTGAATAAGAGACAAAACCGACAGATACAATTTTGATACCTCGGCTTGACATTTGACAGAAGAATGCATAGGGCTCACACAATAAGGACAAACTGATAACGTTGAACAGAGGATTAAAATAATTAATCATAGTCAACTACTCCTAAGACCTCAGTGATTTCATTTTTTCAAATGTAAGTTTGTTTTTTTTAGTATAAAACGGATTAAATGAATTTTTATAAACGAAATATTCTTTTTAGATTAAAAAATGACGTATGATTAATTTTCAATCATTTCCTATCATCAACTAATTCCAAACATCCCTATAACCCTCTTCGTAGGTTGAAGCGGCAGTGGCCCAAAGATCTCTTGAAGATATGTCTTGAAGTGCTGGCGATGGCCAGCTTCTCCACTCATGCCCTGAGTGTGTGTGCCTCTAGAGCCCTCGCTCAGCCTCCACTGGCTCTCAAGACCAGTGACGCGGCTGAAGGAGAAGCGCTGGGATCTCTTGACATTGTGCCTCGGCATTCACTGGTGGATCTCGGGGTTTGATGCGGTGATCCCAGGGGCAGTTTATAAATATTGTAAATAGGTATGAATGTGATCAAAGTTGTTATTATTATTTTCTTTATAAATATTTATTTAATTCTGTGTATACATTTTTTTCTTTCTTCTTTATTAAATCTTTATTAATTATTTATTTTTATTATATTTACAATGTACATATGGGATAAATGATTCCTTCTATCCGTAACAATCATCGCCCCAGAAGTTGGCAGATTGTAATATCTCTTAATAAAATATAAAATTATCAACTAACATATATTATGTTTATGAAAAGTATCATAATATAATAAAACGATTTATTCAAAGAAGATTATAATTTTCGAATTCATTAGAAGCCATTAAATCAAATTTTATTTTTCCTAACATTGCTAATTATTCGTTTATCAACCAAAAGATTTTTACTTATTAACAAGTACAAAAAAATAACACAAGTAACAATTTAAACAAACATAAGAGTACAAATAATAAATCCTGAGAGCTGTACTTCCTCTGTTTGCACGACATTCCGAGAATATCACAAAAATACTTGTAAGAGATATGAAAGAACTGCATTATTTATGACACGTAATATAATGGCCGCACCCATTCTTCAAACCGATACAGATAAGGAGTTGAGTCGAGACAGAGAAGGATGTTGAGGTTTTCTTTTCATTTTTTCATTTTTATTGCTATTTCAGTTACAAGCTTGTCAAGTACGATTACTAAATCAGTTCTTAATGGCTTTCTCAGAATAACTGATGGAAATCAAACGAGCCTTCGGGTAGGAAGCGTATTTCAATTTAAGGCCTAGCTATTGTACCTCAATTCTTTATCCGGAATGTTAACGCTAGAATTAATATTGGGCTCGCGTGACATATCAAGGAAAACAGTCATATAATCGATAGGCTGGATAGATCTATCACAGTAGAGTTCTTTTAATTAGAATCATAAACAATCACGGAAGAAGATAAATCACTCATATTCATAATTCGATATGCACTACTAAAAAGATATTTTTATTAAATGTCTTATTATAAAAGAAATCGGAAAAGTACCAAGAGATTGATATCAACTATATGTTTTAAAATCACTTACCTATGTATGAAATATAGTAAGGGAATGTATTGCGATCGTGGAAATTTTATGTTCCAATTTTCAACGGAAATACACGTTTTAGGGCCTCCTGAGTCCAAATAACCAAGTTTTGCAAAAAGGTCTGTGTGTCCGTGTGTGTGTGGTAAGTCAAGCGCGTAAACGAAAGTCCTATAAAACTGAAATTCCATATTTAAGACAACTATACGCCCGAGATGTTACAGCAACTTTTTCACCAAAATCAGCTAACCAGAAGAACCCCTATATACCATGCATTTTGCACCTTTTTTACGATTTTCTTAAAAACGGCTCTAACAATTTTTATTAAACTCTTTATGTTATTGTAAAATTTGATGGGTTTTAATTGAATGTAAGTTTGATTCTTATTGAAATAGTTTGACAGCGCTTAAATGCCAATATTTTAAATTTTCTTCTTCTTAAGTACCTGTAATTTTGTAGATACTAATAAAATAACAATATAATCTTGTTATAAACTATGAAAAATTGGTAAATATATAAAATTAATGAGTTCGATCTTTAACTAAAGGAGAGAACTGCAAAAACATTTTTATAATGCAATTTTTTATTTTTGAACATAATAACAGTAATATAGGTGTGCAATATACCGTTGTAAAGCTAAAGATTTTAGAAAAAATATCTTATATACATACTTGTAAAAGTTAATAAATAGTAAAGAACAGCAGATAAAACTAACTGATTATTATTTCAGATAAATAATATAATAGTTTTTTTTTAATAAAACACATGTTTCTATAAAAATTCAATTTAATTAATTCTTTAATAGTTCCACTTATTTTTATCTCTGACTGTATTAGAAAATTCTGTAATCAATATTAAAATTGGAGGTAAGTGAATAAATCATAACCCTCTACAGACGTTTTCACAATTTGCCCGGGCATACATTAATACAAAACATGGTCACTACTAACATGCTTTACAACATAGGTCAAAGGCAGAAAAGGGGCTGGATGAGAATCCCTCTGTCATAAACAAGAAATAGGAATCCAACCAATAGAGATACCGTAGTACTCTACCCATCACGTTTACCACACTACACGTTCAAAACCTGCCCCCATCGCATTCACTAGTTATCCATTAGATTGGCAGTTGTAAATGAAAACATCTAGGTTAAAAAAAAAAAAAATCTTATATAATATCAATAGTTGTTATGGAGATGATATCGATACTATTATACAAGCATTTTCCAATTTAAATAATATATTTGAGGTAATTTAATATCTTGAACCAACTTTTCTACAAAATAACTTCCCCCCACTTCTTGTTTTTTTTTTGTTTTGTTTTTTATGGAATGTTATTTCGGCGTAATCAATCATGATATTGATACTCTTATACAATCATTTCCCAAATTCAATAATTTATTGAGGTAATATAATAGTTTGAAAACAACTTTTTTTTTTTTTTTTTTTTTTTTTGTCAATTGTTATTTCGGAGTAATAATATTCCATACCGTGTTAATTTATTGTTAAAGCATGAACGTTTGGTGTTGAAGTGTGTTGACTTTTAATGAGGTGTAAAAGTTACATTGTATTTTAACCTACTTTTTTTTTTTTAATTTAAATGTATTCGTATATCCTGGCTATTATCATAATTAGTTTTAGCGAGTTATAATTTTTAATATGTTCATGAATGTTATTCTAAAAGGACATTATCCAACAATAAAGTTTCATATCTAAATATTGTTTAAGTTAAGTAATGGTGTTTTTAGTTTAAAATAGAGGGTTATTATTTTTAGTTTGTAAGTTCTTGTATAAACTTTATACGATTTTTTTTTAAATATTGTTACATTTCATAAATCAAATAAATATCATTATGAGTCATGTATTCATAATACATTATATTTTAACCTTAAACATATACATGTCAAATTCAAATAGTACATTTTTATGGTATAAATATAAACAAAATATATGGGGAGATGTCCTTTTTCATGATAATTATTTTCTTTTAGTTTACCAATAAGCTTCTTCAATAAAATGGTGCTAAAAATCTTAATTAATTAATAAAATATCGTGATTTAAGGGGAATCCGCAATACAAATTGTATAGATTAATTCGTTAATATTAACCAGTAAAATTAATATTGATTTACCGTACTTATACTTTATGTATATAAATGTAAATAAATTCTTAATGGTAATTTTACTATTTAGTATAATTTTAAATCAAGTTAAGCATTCGATTCTTGGAAAAACCAGTCGTAAAATCAAGTCTAAAACGGAACTCCAAATTATTTCCACCTGACCCGGTGCGAATTGGTTTAACTTTGGGATTAAATAAACATAACCTTTAACTGAGTTTAGACTGAGAAGTTTAATAAACGTAGTTAACTGCTAAGGCCCAGTAGAACCAGTCGGCTCAACTCCTGTACTCAGTACAAATTACGTCCAATGTCTCCTTTATACAGTTTATCTAGTTATCTGTTTATTTCGATAAATATTATATTTAAATACAGTTTAATATAATATAAAATAGGCGGTTGGGTAACATTTATAAGTACTTATATATGTATATATAAGTATATATTGTATATATACGATTATTTTAAAAAAATCTATATCTCTCTTTCTCTCTCTCTCTCTCTCTCTCTCTCTACTTATATATATATATATATATATATATATATATATATAATCAATCTTTAAAGCACCCACAACAAAAAAAAGTAATATTTCTATAATTTTTAATTACTTGTTATATTATGCCTATTACACTCAGACTCGTACCGTTCCAACCATTCAATAGGGTTCTGTGTCTAGTCAAATGGATCTAAAATAAACTTTTTCTCTACTTCGTGCAACTTAACATCTGGTAGGTTTAATTTACATTCCTATTCGTTTAAAAAAAAATTATTTTTCATCAGTTCTCGATATATTATTCATATCTAAAGAAGAGTTAAGCTCTTTCAGAGGAATATATTTGAAACACAGATTCCCGTCATCATCAAAATATTCCTTTTTTATATTAGGAACTAATCTAACACCTACCTTTCGGTATACCAATTGGTCTAATTGCTAAAACTGCATTTTTGACGATTCCTTCGGCTAATAATACTGCGTGTACCTATAAATCTTGATATTCATCTGGTAAAATATACCAAAGCAACTTATCTTCAGAAAGCACGGCCAACTGATATTCGTCGGAATCCCTTTTGACTATATGGACATATAATTTTGACTCCATACTCCAAGTTATATTTTGTAATTTAATTTGTAAGTTGGTTTTAACAGATTATATTACTAACTGTACAACACGAACTCTTTAAACAATTAAACATATGTTCATAAATATTTTTTGACACAAATAATTAAAATAATTATTTACATACATATATTCAGGATATTTTGAAGAAATGTTAAAGATTTTTCCAGATAATAGTAAAAAGTTGTATAGTTTATTTTTAAACAATGAGTGTATATACTTAGTCAAGTTTTGTTGATCACATAAGGTAATGACTAAAATTGAAATTAATTAACCAACATTGAATTTGGATACAAAGGATAATTTTATTTTTCTTCAACAAATTTATTATTCGTTTTATACGAGATTAAAATGCCTTTAGTTTTGATGAATGATTTAGCCTTTCAACTCTGACAGGACCACGGAACACTGATTCCAGAAGAACAAACTTTACCTGTCGGCACTATAATCAACCATTAAGAAGTTTTTCAATTTCATTTGGCAAAATGAGAACGCAATGAAAATATTAACAGGAGGGAACGAAACAATGTTTCCAATTTTCTTGGTATCAACGAAGCCAGAACCAGAAAACTTTTGCGGCTTTCCTCAACTGTTTTTTTTTTTTTCTTTTTAAAAGTAGTCTTGTTAATGGAAATACTCAATTATTAAACTTTTATAAAAGGGTTTTGTTTTAAAATAATTGCTTTTTTTCTTGCACCGCTTTTATTAGTAGTTAGTTATAGGCTGTTGCGATTCTATGGCCAAATATTTAACTGTTCAGATGTTTAAATAATTCACTTTAGATAAGTTATTTTGAGAAGAAAATAATATTCCATAAAAATCAATTCTAGCTATGGCAATATTTAGTTAAATAAAAGAAAAAGTAGGTTTCAATCTAATACTAATGTTGCTTTCACCCTCACACGAAGACTAAAACGACTGGAAACTGCCCGTGAATACCGATTACTACAACACTTACTAGACAAACGTTCAAAACTTCCAATTCACTACAAAAAGCTCATTTATATCACTTTCATCAGACCAATCTGGACATTTGGAATCGAGCTTTGGGGCTCTACTAAGCCATCTAATTCCTCCCGCATCCAATCCTTACAATCCAAAATCCTTCGCAAAATCCTAAATGCTCCTTATTTCGTCCAAATAAAATCATCCATAACGACCTTAATATCCCATTTTTGGCAGACCTTTCTCGTACCACATATACCACTTTTAATTCCAAACTCCCAACTCATATAAACCCTCTTGTCCGCAACCTAACAACCTCGTATATTCCTGACATCCCTCCGAGGTGATTGAAAAGAAGATGGCCTCGGGATCTACTTACTTAAATAAACATCGAAGTACTACCGCTGGGTAGTTTCTTCACAAGCCTTATACGCCTTTTATTATAATTCATCACTTTTACTTATTGTATTTATGTAATATACAGTTGTAAAATTCAATAAAATATTAATAAAAAAAAATGTTGCTTTCATAATTACGACGAGGTTTAGAATATCAGTGTGACATTTCGATGTTACTCTTTTCCCACCCTACTAATAATCGCCATGCTTCTCCCATTTCCTCATTGAAATTTCACTGATCCCGATTCTTTCTACCAACCTGAACCAAAGATAGTGATATTTCAGTTCTAATATCATGTTTATTATCCATATTTGATCTTAGCTAATTAATTAATTAATTATTATTTATTACTGCAATTATCTTATATAAGAAGTTCTTGTTAATAACACTCACACCATTTTTAGTATTAATTAAATCTGTTCTTTTGGTCTTTTAGCCAGACATTTTGATATTTAAATTGTAAAATTTTGTGAAAAAAATAAAGTAAAATAATAATCAATGCCAAACAAATTTTTTTAGACTCTAAAAACTCCTGAGAAGCCAATCAATCACGAAAATAACGAATAAATGGTTCATAAAATTCTAACCAGGCAAGCCCTCAAGCAGGATTCTGAATGGTGGACCTATACAAAGGTCAGGGAGGATGAAATCCTGATCTTTGATCGAAAGGTGCTCCTAAAAATTTTTAGACCGGTCAAGGATAGTGAAAACTGGGGAACAAGGTAAAACGTAGAACTGTATGTGCTTCATGAGGATGCCAATATTATTAACATAGTAAAGATTGGACGAATTCGATGAGCTGATTATATTATCAAAATGAGTGGATACCTAATCCCGACACGTTTTCCGAAAGGAAACCTGTAGTCAGAGAACGGTCGAGAATCAATGGACAGGGCTGCATGACCCAGAATGCCAAAGCTCTAGTGAGAATCAGGGGAAATAGGAAATTTGCAGCACAGGAGCGAACCACGTGGCGAAAGTTCAATAATTAGCCTAGGGCTATATCGGGCTGTAACGTCACGGATGTGAAATAAAATGAATGAAAATGAAAAAGAAGTGTTTTTAATATCCTGGAACTGAAGTCTCATAAGAATACAAATAAAATACATGTTTGATGATCGATACAGTGTGGTCATAGGTTTGAACAATAAAAGTTAAAACTAAAATAAATTGTGGTTATAAACCATGTGCATGTTTACAAATTAAAATATTAGGTAAAAAGACAAACAAAATTAGATAATTCATTAGAGACAATTATAATTTTAAAAAACAAAACAGCGACATTAATATTTATATTATCTGTACTATTAGTTTATAGACTGTTAGATTGGGAAAGGAAAAAGTAATATAAAAGAGTTAAAGGTGGAAGCAGTTCGTACATGAGGGATCTCAGGAGGAACAGAATTCCAAAGAGAGGCCGCTTTGACCAGGATACTGAATTTTAGGTTACGAAAGATATAGCAGGGGCGCTGAGCTATAAAGCCTATAGAGTTATAGCCGCTGATAACCCAATAAGGGAAGGAAGCTAGTAAATACTAACATTTGTAACAAAGAAAGAGCCACCTTAATTCGGCGTAATATTGATTTATATGCGTGTATCTGGTAATCCCGAATACTAATCGTTGTGCACATTTCATAATACGCTTGAGCTGTGTTTCAAGTCCATCTGAAAGTCCGCTGTTCACAACACAACCTTAAATTGGGAAAAGAGGAAGGAGGAAAGAAGAAGTGTGTGCGTATGTACGTATTTCTTATTTCTAAAGATCCCAATTCCAGAATAAACAGAATTATTTTCTGTTTCCTATTGACCAAAAATATTGGTAATTACTGAAGCCTCTAAAATCCTATGTATCTGTATTTATTCAATACAAGTGCAATATTTCTTTTAACGTGTAATAATACCAATCTGCTTCAAAACCGTCTGGTCCTTTCCATATTTAGAATCTGTCATTCAAATGGGTTAATTATCTTGCCATTAAGCTCAAAATGATAAGTCCATACATATATGGTATGTGTGAATTGATTTAGATACCTATTGCTTAGATGTGAGTATTATTTGGCAAGGTGTATTATTTATTTTGTCAAAAAGAAAAACAAGCACATATTCACGCATAAATTTTAAGTATCTGATTTATGTTTAATTTGACCCATTGACTGTGGAAACGAGATTGGGAATGGAGACGGCAACAAAGCGACTTCGATCATACGGGCCCTTTTGTTCACAAAATAGCGAAGGCATGGGCTATAATAATGGCCCGGAGGCGGCATGACAGGGAAGAGAAATAAGCTGTTTTCAGCAGAGATAAAGGTTATTGTCACGTATTGAAATGTCGGCCCCATAAAGGCTTCCAAGACAGTTGTTTAGTTCCAACGCTCTGCTAGCGAATAAAGGTCGTCTGCAAGGAGCAAATGCATTTCCTAACGTTTTCATTTCCGTTTTAGTATCCCTTAAAGTGGCATCTATTGGGTGGCCGTAGATGGTTCCACGAGTCCTAAGTATGACGAGGCTATCAAGGAAACTGGTCTAGACTCCAATGACGATGGGTTTCGACTCGGCAAGCGGTGGTTCGATGAGCAGTTACCAACGTTATTTGCTTCCAAGGATATGACTGCTCTTAGTATCAACGTCAGCTTAAACCATTTTCTACAAAATTTGTAAGAATACTTTTTTGAAATTTTTATTATTTTAAATGAGCTAAGAAATCTACAACTGCACTAAAAACAAACAAAAAAACAATCCAAATACTAGATGAACTGAAAAGTAGTTATAAACGATAAACTATTATGAAAAATATAACTATTGGTAGCACATCAATGGTATTTTTAAAATAGACCCCATACCCATTTATTTGGTCGCTAAGGAGGATCGTCTGGAATACTTACGGATGATAGGCTAGTAACAAGTGGGTTTGTCTCGTCAAAACTTTAGTACTAATATAACGTCGCATAAATAAAATTGTTTATTCATTGACTGAAACCTGAGAAAAATAGTAACTTATATAATATATATATATATATATATACTATACATTACGCTAAATTTGCAGCTAATGGGATATTCTGGTCTCTATTGAGGTTGTATTGGTGACAAAATGATGGGGTATTTAGAGATTTCTGATTGGAAGGTTTATATGAGTCAGTAGTTTGATTTTTCAGAGGACCCTATAGGTCGATTCCATATGTATAGATAGGCTTGATGATACAGATATAAATGAGATTTTTATAATAAATTGATGGTCTGTAAAGTTCCTTGTCGTTTTCTTCTAGTATGAATATTCATAAACATCTTGAATATGGAGTTTTTATAAGGAAAGCATAAGTTTCATCAAATAATATATACTACCTATGAAAACTACATAAGCAAATACATACACAAAGATACATATAATCTACGAAACCGTAAAATCCACATAATAAACAATTTTTTTTTAAACTAGTCCTTTTGCTTTTGGCGTCGACTAAGTAATCTCTTAATATTTTTTTTTCCAGAGAGCATGACAACATAACAGTAGTTTAGGGCCTGAAGTACTATAGTAATGCTATTGAGATCTAAAGAATTGCACTTACTACTTAAATGATTGAAATAATTATTTCTTTTTTTAAGAGTGCATACAAATATAAAGCATTTAAAAAAGGAAAAAGTTAATTATTTTTACATCAATTTCTAATCTCTCTTCTCTCTCTCTCTCTCTCTTTATATATAATATATATATATATATATATATATATATATATATATATATATAATATATGTATGGGTCAATTCATTCGAAATCGTCCAGACTTTGCCACTCGATATTTTTGATTTTCGTGATTTTTTTACCAGTTATCCTCTATCCTTTCGTGAATATAAAACCATAAATAAGTACGATAAAATAAAATTTAGTGGCTGAAACGCAACTGGTTCTAGTGTTATTTATTTGTTTTTTCTTATAATCGGTTGATGAGATTAGAAACACTCTGGCACGTAATATTTGATGAATTTTATTTACAAAACAAACTGGATCTCAATCACCAAATTTTATTCCATTTTACTTAATATATAGAGGTATAAGCTGTATGAGTTATATCGTTTTTCACTCAGTCCTTTTTGAGATATTTAAATATAAATATTTCTAAAATAAAAATAATTATACTTAAAAAATTATTATTTTTTTTTTTAGAAACAATTCTTTATTGAGCAATATTACAATCTGTCCAATTTAGGACATTTTTAATAGTGATGAAGTACAACAATCATACTACATTCACACGATATATACAAAACAATAAATTTATATAATAAAAAAAAATTATAGTGAAAAAAAGGTATAGCTTATATGATCAAAATTTCTAAAACAGGTAGTGCAATGATAAAGCTATATAAAGAATAATAATGAAGGGTGAAAATCATTTCTAACCTCCCTTGTCATAGCGCGCCAAAGGTTTCAGTTGATGTAATTTTTCCTGATTTATTATACCATTTCCATGGCTACTTAGATAATGTGTTGTAGGGACCAAAATTATATAAAATACTCTTATTATAGGTTATTCTAGGTTTTGTTTGGTTCTTAAATATGCAAAATTACCTGAGTTAATATTTTTTTTTTTAAAGGTTTTCGCGTCACATGTTTTTGCCCCTGAAGCTGAACTTAAATGGCTGCAACACTAAAAGTATTGGCCCGAAATTTTTGTATTTATGGTTTTATATTCACAAAGAGATAGAGAATAACTGGTCAAAAAATCTGGTACGGGCAACACACGACTTTCACTTACCTCCATTTTTAAAATCAATCAAAGAATTTTCAAAAACAGTTAGAGATAAAAATGAGTGAAACTATTAAAGAATAAATTTTTCTGTTTTCTCCTTTAGTTGGGTATCGAATTATTCAATTTAATATTACCTGTTTTCATCAGCATTAAATAGATAATATAGATATTTTTATTGAATCTACAAAATTAAAGGTACTTTAGGGGAAGAAAATTTAAAATATCGGCATTTAAGCCCTGTCCAACCATTTTAATCGGAATGAAACCTAAATGATATTTGATAGATAGATATGTAGATAACTGTTTTTTATTTCTTTAAGCATATCACAACAACAAAACAAATATTATAAATATAAAAAACTTTTGTAGAACTATGGTCTTTTACACCGTCAGTCCGGAGGCGATGTGTAAAGTTTTACAAGTTATATAATATTCAAAAACAGGTCACTCACTGATTATATTCAACTTCTAACTGTATTAACTTATAAATAAAACAACAGTAAAAAAAAATAACAATAATAAATTAATATCACATATTAGAAAGTTTTTTTTTTAATTATAATTAAATTTTTTAATAAGCCTATATCTTTTTTCCCTGTACATTTCATTACTCTCTATTAACTTTTAAAAGCTTGTGTGTGAGATAATATTTTTTCGGAAATCTTTAGCTTTCCAACGGTATATTATACATGTATATTACTGCTCTTATGTTCAAAAACGATAAATTGCATTAAAAAAATAATCTCTGTTTTCTCCTTTAGTTGGGTATCGAATTTATTCAATTTATATATTTACCTGTTTTTCATCAGCGTTAACAAGATAATATAGTTATTTTTATTGAATCTACAAAATTAAAGGTACTTTAGGGGAAGAAAATATCGGCATTTAAGCCCTGTCAGACCGTTTTGATCAGAATTAAACCTACATGATATTAAAGCTCATTAAATTTTTCATCGATATAGCGAGTTTAATCAAAATCGTCGAAACCATTTTTGAGAAAATCGAAAAAAAGCTGCAAAATGCATAGTATAAACTGCCTCTTCTGGTTAGCTCATTTTGATGAAAAAGGTTTTGTAACGTCTCGGGCATATATTCGTCTTAAATATGAAATTTCAGTTTCATAAGACTTACCGTTTTCACCCGGGGTTACCACACACACACAGACCTTTTTGCGAGATTTGGTTATTTGGACTCAGGGGACCCTAAAACGTGTATTTCCGTTGAAAACTGGAATTCAAAAATTTTCACGATCGCAATACTTCCCCTTTTAAAATATATAGTAAGTAAAAGTAAAAATAAAAAATGTCGAGCGGCAAAATTAATGAAAATTGGACGATTTCAAATGGATTGACCATATATATATATATATATATATATATATATATATATATATATATATATATATATATATTGAAACTCTAAATATGAAAACACCATTTGCATGATAATGTTTATTACTGTTAAAAAGACATAGCTGAATATCCAATATGGAGTTCATCGCTTAGTTAGTAATGTGCTTAGAGCATGGAGTAATATCCGAATTATTGGAGCAATGTGCTTTTAGAAAGGGTATTTTTATTATACCTGAATACGTTTTGAGAAAAATCTGCAAGAGTAGAGAAGGAGGTAAATCCCTTGAAGGAGGCTGTACTTAATGTAAAAGAGGTCACCGCTATCGATATCAACGACCCTTCAAGCGTGTCTCGCCTGTCAATTTTTTTTATCCGGTGTCCTTCCAGGTTTTTATGAGTCTTTATATATGTATACATATATCCTGTATACATTTATACATGTTTTTAAAAAAATTAACATTAATAAAATACCCACCATGTTATACTTCATTCCTACTCTGGTTTTATTCGTAGAGAAACATAAGTAGCAAAAACCTAGACTTGAAGATGATAATTGCCATAAAATTTGGAATTCCTGAAAAAGATGATTAAAGTATCGGAACATCGACTCATGAGAATGTGTTTTTATTACGACCAATAAATATATTTAAAGTATATGACAAACTTCTTGATAAGCATCCTTTCTGTTAATGATGAAATTAATTAAAAACGACAATTATCGTTGAAATTTACTCACTTTTTGATAAAAATATTTGGTGGATACATCAGTTCTTTCGGTTTTTGTGAGTGAATTGTTTTCAAATATTAAATTGTAATATTGAAAGTTATCGGAAAGGTAAGTCAGCTGTTTGAAAATGTGTTTGGTGTCATTACCATTTGTGTAACAAGTGTTTTTCATACATTAGTGTTTTATTTTTAAGGTACCACAAAAATACCAGTGCATCGAATGATGATCATAAAGCTTAGACATTGATATTAGCCGATTAGTTTTAAAATGTACGTCACTTAAAAATTATATTCGATAAAACAGTTATTTTGGAAGATTGAGAAAAAATGTATCTGAGTTGTGGTGGGAACACATGTTGTTGCTAAGGAGATATAAACTCATTTTTTTTTTAATTTACACATATAGTTTTGCGTTTTACTGACATGTTAAATGTTATTAGCTTTGTTTATTTATTTAACGTCACTTTATGCTACTGATGCTAATCGGGATCGTTAACGAGTACATGAAATCGCACAGGCTCGGAACCACCTTTTAACATTCCCTCCGAAGGACGGCATAACTAAGGATGTTTTACTCTCATTAAAAAATCCTAAGACCACCAGCGGGTTTGAACTCGTGACCTTTGGCATAAGAGGCTGGTATGCTAGCAACCCAGCTACCGGTGATCCCCTTAAATTTTAGTGAATTCAAATAAAGAAATAACCCATTATCGATGTTATTAATGTGGTGATTTTCCCAAAGAAATTTCTAGCAAACATACCGCCAATATTAAAAAAAAAAAAAAAATTAAATAAAAATCTAGTGCACGCAACACACGACTTTTACTTCTACCAACGCTATAATCAATTTAATATTTTTAAAATAAATTGTCCAAGAACTAATTACCTGGTGTTTTAATAGAGACATGTGTTTGATTATAATATCTATTATATAAATATCTACGACAATCAGTTGATTTTATCGGGTTTTTATCACTCTCTGTTAACTTTTACAATTTAGTGTATAAGATAATAATTTTTCGAAAAATCTTAAGCTTTCTAACGGTATATTGTACGACTATATTATATTTTGTGTGATTAAAAATTAACAAGCCTAATGAATGTTATTAAGACGTTCATTTGTTCTTATCAACTATTATCACTGAGACAAATCGTAATGTTACTTTATACAGTTGTTGTAATAAGTACACAAAAAAATGTTTCATTTGTTAGTTCGGATCTGTATATATTTATATCAAAGTTAATATTTTTTTTCATTATTTGAATAAGTCATTAAATCATTCTTTTTTTTATGTTTCGTCAAATGTCATTTTGATATAATTAGGTATCGGGTATTTTTTTTCCGTAGCTCAATGTCAACATATCTCAACATTTTTGAATATAATACTCTCGTTAATACCTGTAACTCTACCAGTCCTCGGCTCAGTACATATAGAAATTCGTACTATTTCTAGGCCAAAGGCCGTGCAATGAGGTGATTAGGCCTTGATCACGCTCAGCCGCCAGATTCAACTGTACTTCAAGGTACAAGTAAATGTGACAAAAGTTAATTGGCGTGAAACAAACTTGAAGAAGAACTACACAATGGCAGCACTCCTGTAACTTTTCTACACTAGCAGGTCTCGAGGCCATCTTCTTTTCAGACGTCTCGGAGGATTGTCAGGAATTGAAGAGGAAGACAATATTGAAACAAGAGGATTAGGGTGGGAATGGAGTTTGTCATGAAATGAATGGTATCTAGATCGGGCCAAATCAGCAACATACGGAACGTTGAGGTCTTTGTGGATAAGTTTGTTCGTGACAAAGTAAGGAGCATTGAGGATTTTACGAAGGATTTCGGATTGTAGGGATTGGATACGGGAAGAATTCGATAGTTTAGTAGAGCCCCAAAGCTCCACTCCGTTAGTCCATATCGGCCTTATGACAGTCATGTAGATGAGTCTTTTGTAGTTCAGTGGAAGATTAGAACGTTTGTCTAGTAAGTGTTGAAGAAGTCGAAAACGTCGTGCAGTTTCTTGTCGTTTCAGTCTTGTGTGAGGGTTCCAAGTAAGGCGTTTGTCAAGGTGCAGTCCTAGATATGGGATCTGTTCAACCGAGACAAGAAGAGTATTATTGAAGGAGACAGTCGGGCAGGATGTCATAGGTTTAAGACGAAGGGTGAAGTTAATTTGGTTAGATTTGTTGAATTTAATTTTAATTCTCCAGTTCTGACACCATACCTCAAGGTCGCTGAGGTGGGATTGGAGAGTTTGAAAGTTGGATCAGTATTGATCAATAGTTGGATCAGTATTGACTGATAACACACAAGTGTCATCAGCATAGGTAGAAAGGAAAGTGTTAGGATGGGAAGGGATATCAGCTGTATAAACTGTGTAAAGAATGGGTTCTAGGATACTGCCTAGAGGAAAACCAGCAAACTGACTAAAAATGGATGAATAGGAATTATTATGATTGACTTTGAAGGATCTGTCAGTGAGGTAGGACTGGATAATAAGGAAGTATGTTGGGGGGAGGAATTTGCGGAGCTTGTAAAGCAACCCTGGGTGCCAGACTCGGTCAAAGGTCTGTTCAACGTCGAGGACGGCTCCCGTACAATACAAGCCGCGCTCCAATGTAGACGATACAACGTCTACCACAAGATGACATTGCTGGATTGTGGAGTGGGACGTTCTGAATCCAAACTGATGATGAGGAATTATGGAATTAGTATCAAGGATGGGATACAGGCGTTTCAGTACATGCTTTTCCAAGATTTTTACCATTATTGGTAAAAGTGAGATGGGACGGTAAGAAGATGGATTTTCTTGCGGTGTCTTAGGTTTGGGTATCATTTTGACAATGGATAATTTCCAGGAAGCAGGAAAGTATGTGGAACGGAGTACGGAATCGTATATGTAAGTGAGATATAGGATAGCTTTTCGAGGAAGTAGTTTTAAAATATGGGAAGTTATAAGATCATGCGCAGGAGCTTTGCGGGATGGTAACTCTGAATGATGTTAGATATTTCCGAAAGATGGAACGTTTTAGGATGAAGGACCATTTGGAGTGGGATATCTAATTAATCTTCTATAAACTTAATGTGACCGGGATTATGGATATCTGGATGTGGATTAAAGGTTCTAAAAAGGTGCTGACCGAATATCTGGGCCTTGTCTTCATCAGATCTTGTCCAGATACGGGAATCAGTTAGGAGTGGATGATTACAGTTTTTGAACTTTATCAGCTTTTTTGTTGTCATCCATAATGATCTGTCTGTGGTAGTAAGTTTTTCGGTGAAGTTGAGTAAGTTTGAATTTTTATGATTTCTGATTTTAGTCTGTTAGTCAGTTTATTATAATAAGTTTTGTCTGATGGATATCTAGTCCTATGCCACTTCGATCTTGCCCTGCGTTTTGGAAAAAAAATAAATAATAACATGATGCTAACTAACATATGAATAAAACGAGCCTCTAAAAACTGCTGGGATATAATACATGGAAACTGACTAGTCAACTGCTCTTTAAGGATCGTTCATATTGGCCAATAATGATATTATCATCTATATAGTTTTTTATTCAATATTACTAAGATATATATTACAAAATAATGCTGTTTTTACCATTTATTTATTGACGTATAATATTTTCACTGTAGTTAAAAATTGTTAGTAAAAATCCAGAAAATGGTGACATTTCAATGCACAGATAGAGCATCCACACACATGACCGTTTGATAAACGCTTTTAACGAGTGAAAGAAAACCGTTTAGGAACAACCAACTCGAGCGCCAAACCAAACAATGACTATTTACCAATACACAAACATTCCCAAATACTGGAATTCACTTACATGGGAAACGTTATTCGAAAAACTATTTAAAGGGAGGAGGTATATATGAAACGAAATTTAAACATTAAAATTTTTAGAATGTATTTTCAGTATTTATTGTATTTATGTATTTATTTATAAAACTAAGTATTTTTCGAATCTATTTATTTCTGATCCGTAGACATAATTTAAAATAACACAATAAAAAATATTTTTGTATATTTGATGATGTATTATTTTTTATATGGTAAAGTTATTTGTACTAATTTACAAATCAAAAGTTAAAGGAAACAAAGTACCATTGCACATCATTTTACAACTATATATATATTAATAAACTTGTTTTTTACACAGTCATATCGATAATGATAAAATATACAGTAGTCGATGATTCAAGAATGCTGCGGAGCATGCACATTTGACATATTCCTATAAAATTAAAATTTAATAAAAAAAATTGACATTATAGCATCAGCAGATTCTTAATTTAAGTTTGTTGAGCATTTTGGAGACTTCAAAAATATAAAATGACAAAATGAGAATTATCTTGTATATAAAATCAGTTGTATAATATTGTATTTTTGTGTTGTAAAGGATTGTACTATTTAATGCACAATTTTAGCAATGCAATTTTTTTTTATTGTCAATTTAAAATAATTAATTATCACGTTTGAATGCTCTTTAAATGACCTAAAACGTCTAAACTTTAGATCATAAATTATTTAAAACTAGCCCACGACTTTGCGCGCGAATATTTTATTTTGTCTTTAGTTAAATTTGTATAATTCCACTTATGAGTAGTGACTATATGACCCAAACGCGTATGATGGAGCAGTTGTTTGGAGGTGTGGTAACAAAGAAACTATCAATAAAACACACTTTTTTTTTTTTTCTTACTGTGTTTTCTTGGTGGCAACTTAGATGCGTATTTTTTTTCAATTGCGGGTGAAGCCTTGATCCAGAAGAAAACGTGATTTTTGAGAATCCAGTAATAATCCCTTTTATGTTTTTCTTTTCTTTTTTTTTCTTTTTTTTTTTTTTTTTTTTTTTTTTTTTTTTAACGAAAGTTAACCAGAAATTTAAGTTTAAACAAAAGTTAAAAACTAATTAAAATTGGATGTGTGTCTAAGGGAACCTACACACATAACATGGATACGATGCTCAATATGCTTATTTATATTTCTTATGAATTGGAATAGTATCTTTGCTAATTAATTTAATTAAGATGATTTTACTTCCATATGGTTAGCAATTTGATTTTCATTCAAATGACTACTTATAATTTTTCTAAAAACGTGTAGTAATATGTATTTTATTATAACTGGAAACTATGGAGTGAATGTATATTTCATAAAAATGAACGGTCAGAAACTATCAACACACACTTATATTTAAACTAATAATGACATATGTAAATATATGGGAAGCTTACAGGAAACCAGTTTGCCACAGTTAAACAAATTTTGTTTTACGTTTTAGAAAAATATATTTTTCAACCATTTAGAATAGTAATAAAAACGATTCTGTCATTTAAGTTGGACCAAATAACAGATAGATACGAAGTTTGATCAAAGTCGGTTCAGTAATTTCAGAGTTTATCGCGAACATATATCGTGACACGAGATTTTTATACACGTATATGGATATTTCAATCGAATAATTTTTTTCTATTTTAGTACAATAAAAATGATTTTACTTAACTTTTAAAATTTTATTATGGAACAGGATTTGTTACTTGTTACATACAAATAAACATGCTTATTAGGTTATTCAAATACTGTCAGAGCGTTATTCATGATCATAAATGCAGACATATCCTTAATACGTAACATTATATCTATTCCGCAAGTATTGATTACATTTATGTAAACTATACAGAGGGCTTGTTAATGATAATTTTGACATGTTATCTATCTCATAATCAGTCATTAAGACTACAATGCACATCTAAACCCATACATTACTCTTGACAGAAGATGGATGGTTCAGAATGGCAGCAAAGAACCATTTAGAATTTTAAATATTACATTCCTGAAAAATAAGAAACATGACCTAAAGGGTCGAAAGATTAAAAATAAACCTGACAATCATCAGTTAATCGGCAATTACATTTTTTATTTTTTATTCCGAAAAGAAAAAAAAGGAAATGAATATGAAACGTGGTCCCAAGCTACAAAAGGACGAAAGAGCGCGTATATAAACAACATTAATTTATGTATGTGGCTCGTGAGTGTAATTTATCGCTTTAATTCCCAAAAGTCAGCTGTAGGAGTCACGTATCCGACCATCTGCAAGTCCTCGCTTAATTACTTATGAATAATTATCTTTAGTCTGGCAAATATTTATTTAATGGATCGGTTTTAAATATTGTATATTATATATTAAATACCGCTTATAATTAATTTTCAATAATATACGATTATCCATTATAAAAGGGCAAAGTATGTACACCTAGTTAACTCCTAAGCTTGAACATCTCTAAAATGTAACTATTGATGATCAACCTATATAATTAAATAAAATATATCTATATTTATAAAAGAAAGTGCCATTTCACTCGATTTTCTGGTCATCGCAGTTTCTCAAAAACGACTTTGGTAGTGAAGTTGAAATTTCTCCTGGAGGTTCGTTTTGCAGTCTTGATGTGCAAATAGGCTGGGTTTGGGAAAACTCCACCTCTATGTGATTTAAAAAAATATTTTTCTAAAACGTAAAACAAAATTGTTTTTTGAATAATTCAAAACTATACGCATTCGCAAGAACTAAAAGTACCCTCATGCATAACAAACTAATTTATAACTACCTAGAGGCAAAATCATCTTAATCTGATCAGTAATGGCATAGCTACTAAAATAATTATAACAAATATATTTAGGTATATTTCGTTTCAAAGCCATGTTTTGTTTATAGGTTTCTATAAAATTCATATGTTTAATTGTTGTTTTTTTTTAAATGAACAATAGGCTAAAAAGGTTTAAGTTCTGAATCCTTAAAAACTGCGAGCTTATTCAGTTGGAAGGGTACACCCCCCGGTGGAAAAAATAAGCATTTAAGTTACATAGAACCCTTCGTCGTAAACCTATGACATCCTGCCCTACTGTCTCCTTCAATAATACTCCTCTTGACCCGGTTGAACAGATCTGATATCTAGGACTGCACCTTGACAAACGTCTCACTTGGAACCCTCATACAAGACTTAAACGACAAGAAACTGCTCGACGTTTTCGACTACTTCAACACTTACTAAACAAACGTTCTAATCTTCCACTTAACTACAAAAGACTTATCTACATGGCTATCATAATGCCGATATGGACTTACGGAGTAGAGCTTTGGGGCTCTACTAAACCATCGAATTCTTCCCGTATTCAATCCCTACAATCCAAAATCCTTCGTAAAATCCTCAATGCTCCTTACTTTGTCACGAATACACTAATCCATAAAGATCTTAATGTTCCGAATGTTGCTGATTTGGCCCGATCTAGATACCATTCCTTTCATGGCAAACTCCATTCCCACCCTAATCCTCTAGTTTCAATCCTTTCTTTCTCTTCAATTCCTGACAATCCTCCGAGGCGTCTGAAAAGGAGATGGCCCCGAGACCTTCTAGTTTAGAACATTTTTAGAGTGCTTCCATTGGGAAGCTTCTCTACATGTGTTTCATGCCTTTATATATTTCATCTAATTTACTTGTTGTATTCCTGTATACAGTTGTAAATTCCAATAAATAAAACAAAAAAAAAAGTTACATAGAAGTTACGTTAGTATAAAATGATAATGTTTTAAAGCAAAAATTGTCAGTTAAATTAGGAAGCAATTAAACTGAATAAAATTAATATCAAAAATAATCATCAATTTGTCATACATAGACATAGTTAAAAGTTTAACTCACTATCTCAGGTATATTTCTATTGTATAACATCACCTAACATAGTTATTATAAACAACTTTCTTGATTCGCAGCAATTAAAAAAAATGAAATAGTTGCGTGCAAAGCCGCGAGTTACAGCTAGTGTTATTATAAACACACATTTTTTTCTGGGTTCTGATTCATAATTTTCACTTCTGATTTATTTTTCCTGTTTAATAACTTCAAGATGTCTGAAATGAGAAGGTTAATGTACCTCTTAACAGAACTGCCAACTCTACTAACAGAAAGCTTCTTCTGATGTTTTTTTTATTATTTTTTTTTATCCATTCATCAGTAGTATTACAGAAGTTTATCTCAGTAGTTATATGTTTTTTACATATTATTTTAATTGTTGTTTAATAGATTCTGTAAATTCGTAAAAGACATTTTAAGGATAGACAATGAAAATAATGTTTTAAATATGAAATCTTGTCAGAAGTAATAGGAATCTATTACCTATATCTAGTATTGAATAACTTTCTGACAAGGTTAGTTCAGCCTAAGATATTTTGAAATGTGATTACTTTTGAATATTATATATATATATATATATATATATATATATATTATATATATATATATATATATATATATATATATATATATATATATATTATTCACTAACAATTAAAATAAAATATTTTTTTAAACATATTTATTGATATATATATATATATATATTATGTGTGTGTGTGTGTATCGGGTGGGTACTCTAATCTTCAGTTGATTGTACCACTCACAGACATAAATCGCGTCAGCTACTTCGTCACGTTTGTAAATTTCATAATTTTGGGAGTAAATATTTTTGATATTTTCAATAAAGTTATTTGTATATATTTTATAAAATGTGTGCCATGTGGCTAACCAAAAATTAACCTTCCTCTAATAGAAACGTCTCTTGTTGATAAAAAGTTTGTATTAAAAGAATTAATGAGCTTTTTTGGTTATAAAACTTTATATTATTTAATAATATTTCGTTTTAACGAAACTCGTTAAATATATTTATAATAGAAATGTGACAGATTAAGGTTATGTAAAAATATTTCATAACAATGTCAAACAATATTTGTTTTAACAATAGATTTATTAAACTGATGTTAGGATCCTTGAGAATATCGTAGGACTAAAACTTTGGAAATGGAAAAATAAATAGTTGTTGAGTGAATATGTGGATCACAATTATTTTCTAAATAATTAAAACAATTAAATTAAAAAATTAATATAAATATTATAAAATTTTTGAACTCAATAATAATGTTTGTTGCGATTTACAACTGTATTAAAAAAATGAAACAAGTATATGTGAATATGAAATATATGCATTGTTTTGAGTCGTTAGAAGTTTGTTATCAAGTTCGATCAACTTTTATATTTAGCCATTTTTAATCAATCCTAATTAGATCCTAAGGGATATTCTTTTTAATCCACAAAATTAAAGGTAGTTTAGAAGAAAGTCATTGAAAAAAACTAAGCCCTGCCAAACAATTGTTAATGATTGTCAGCTTGTTTTTACATCTAGTAAACCAGTTAAAAATAATATAAATATTATTACTGATAGACGTACTGAAGCTGGAAATAAAATCCTTAAAAGTGATGCGGCTGAGAGGCAGGCGCTGGGATCCTTTGGACTCTGCTTGTCATTCCACAAGTTGGGGAACAAGCCCCGTCCGGGGTTCCATAGCTGATTGTAAATATTGTTCATACGTATGAATGTGAAATGTTTTGTTTCTTTGTTTATTTATTTGTATTTATTTTATCTACAATTTTCGTTATTGTATACGTTTATTTAGTTTGGTTTCATTTTATGTAATTTGACATTTCTTTTGTATATATTGTATGAGTGGGATCCTTTAGCAATATTATTATTGTCCATTGTTACAAGCTGTAATACATAGGAAAAAAAAAGAAAAAAAGTTAAATAACGAAATTGAATATCCATATATTTCCTTTAAATTCTATTAATTCAAATATAGCAATGTCCCATGAATAAAAGACCATATGAAATCGATAAGAATATCAATTACATACTCAACCACTTTAAATCACGATGATTCGGCCCGAATAATCCGTCTCTATAAAGAAGGCAAATCATTGCGATACATCGGAAATCGCCTTGGGATTCACTATTCTACCGTTTCAAGGACCATAAAAAGGTACAGGGAGACTGGTAGGCGTTCGAGACGACCAACGTCAGGGCGTCCCAGGGTTACTAACCCCATAGATGACCGCTTCATTAAAATACAAACACTTCGGAAGCGTAATTCTACTGCGCCTGCCAATAAAAATGTGATCGCTTGTGTTCGAGGGTTACCGATCTCGAAGTCAACGGTCATTAGAAAACTAAGAGAATCGAACCTCAGGTCAAGAAGGCCAGCAAAAGGTCATCTTCTCACCGCAGAACAACATGTAAAAATATTAAGGTTTGCAAGTGATTGCAGGGATTTGCAAGGGATTACACCAATCTTGGACCGTGGAAGAATGGAAAAAAGTTTTATTCACTGATGGGACAAGACTGGCCCTTAACAGCCCAGATGGCCGTGAAAGGGTTTAGAGAAGGCCAGCATAGTCAGTGCTGCACGTTAGAAACTGAGCGAGAGAGGGTTCTATCATGTTCTGGGATGGCATATCTTGGGTGGCGAGCACCGAGTTAGTACTAATCCAAGGAGGGGCTGTGAATGCTTTGAGGTATGTAGAAACGATACTTCATGATCATGTAGTGCCTTTTATGCCATTCTTAGGCTCTGAATCATTACTCATGCCTGATAATGCTTGTCCTCACAAAGCAAGATGTGTTTTTTAAACACCCCAACACCACATATATTCACTCAATTGATTGGCCATCAAGAAGTCCTGACCTTAACCCAATCGAGCTCCAAGATTTTCTTCAAATGTGTTTACAATATGCCAAGACGGGTGTAAGCAGTCATTCAAGCCAGAGAGGGCAGTACGTCTTATTAAATGTAAATTAAAAGTTAAAATTGTAAAAAAGGAAAATTTTAAAAAGTAAGTTTTCAAAAATTTTTTGTTTATATGAAAAAATATTGTAATTAATTTTAATAAAACTTGTTTGTGTACAGTTTAAAAATGTTTATTATTTGCTTCATAGCCTTTCTTAATCATGAAAAAAAGAAGGTTTTTGTAAAATTCAAATATTTCTTGCATTATTTTTGACTGTGAGTTAATATATAAAAGCTTACTAATAGACAGGTAAATATGTGACTGCGTTGGGAACGATATCTTACTTTTGGGATCAATGGGTGGAAGTTAACTTTATAGAGTGAAATTATGAGCTATGTTATCATATTTACGCCCGGATAACTTCTCTCTGGGCTAGGTGTATGAGCACACGGTGATGGCCTCCGGGAGGTCATGAGTTTACCTGAAAAAGAAAAAAAAATGTTAAAACGAACATTATGCTAGTAAAAAAATATTTTTTATAGTCTGAAAAAGGTTGGAAAATATCAAGAGCTTGTTAGATGATAAATTTAATTTTTTCGGTACCTGATTATATAAATCACTTATTGCAGATTTAATGCAAAGTTAATGGTTCTAGAACTTCTGATTATGGCAAAAAAAAAACAATGATAATTAATTTTTATTTTATAATTGCTATGTTTTTGACCGGCTGCTTTTCTAAGGCAGCGGTAGCTTCGAAAACTAGCTTACTTACTATATTTAGTCAATATATAAACTATATTTAATGATACCATGGATCTCCTTTCCAAAGGTATCGTGTTTACCAATCCAATAGGTGGCATGCAGGGTAAGATTAAAGTAAACAAGATTCAATTAATACATTACTATAATTATTAATTTACACATACAAATTATATTAACACATTGCCTAGAACTCTGATTGAGAATACTGAGGGACATTTTACTACCTTTGCCATACAATATTACAAATAACAATATACCTTTGAAACACTTAACCGGCTGGCGAATGTGAAATCAGTCTTAGGTCCCCTTTCTCGGCATCATCCTCCAGCTGCTCTCAGAACCTCGACGGCCACCTCCTCTTCTTGTAGATGGAACCCGACTCCCTCTTCTTGAGGATCAAACTTGACTGCCCTACGAATCTTCTCTCCCATCCTCGTCACCTCGGGTGGGCTGACATGGGAAGTCCCCTGGTTGGCGGTACAGCACTTGTGATCTTATTCTTATCTTTTGACCACCCTTAATATTCTTTTAGGCTGCCGCTGTAGGAAACTACCAGGGGTCTCTGGTACCGCTGGGGGGGGGGTCCATACCGATGGGAAATCTAGGCAGCTAGGTAAACACCTTTTGATGTTTTGCCGACAAAGGTTCGTTATCATTAATTGTTTAATATCAAAATTATTTAATTATGAACTCCCCTCAGTATCCTCAATACATTACATAATATTCTCTTCATATATGCTAAGGTACAAGAAATTGTATTCGTTAAAAATGTGAGCTTATAAATCTCATTTATTCATTACCCATCATGCTTTAAAATACGATATATTAAACCCAAACGTAGGCATCAGATTCGATTATTTGTGTTTATATGCTCGGTTATTGATTTAATAGGATAAATAGGACAAATCATATAATTAATTAATATAATGTAAAAAAATTCAATAAATAAAATAAAAAGTCAATAAATAATATAATAAATAAATGATGAATATGATGGTCAGAAGTAAAAACGGAAGTGACCTACTAAGTTTATTCTTCTTAGAGAAAGAATGATTTCGTGGCATTAAATGAGTGAATACGCAAGAACTCAAAAAGAATAGAAAATTAAGTGAGAAGACCCTGAAAGCCACAAACCACTCATGAGTAACACTTCACATCCTTATAAATGAGTAAATTCATACAAATTACTTTCGTCTAAAATTTTAATTGCATTACTATTGAAACCTCATTCATATCATGGTCATTAATATTCATACATTTGTTTTATTTTAAATACATTACTTTATTAAAAATACATTTAATTCTTTATAATATTATTATAAAACGAAATAATTATAGTTATTACATGATTATTTTTTTTAATTCTTCCATAATGTATTATAAAAATAAATGCTCAATTTTAAAATCATTTTTTATTATAGAAAATGTACAGCGGGCTAAATATAATACAGTGTTTTCGGAGCAATATCTTTTTAAACTTACAAATTTAAGTTTTTAATTTAAATATATAAAGAAATATACATTAATCACGGAAACAAAAATAACACTTTAAAAAAATCTGGTGCGGGGAACAAACGACTTTCACTTAAATCCATTTTTAAAATCAATGAAAGAATTTTCAAATACAGTTAAAGATTAAAATACGTGAAACTATTATATATATATAGAAACATATGTTTTATTAAAAGATCTATTATATAATTATATAAAATAATCAGTTAGTTTTATCTTCTTTTCATCACTCTCTATTAACTTTTAAAAGGTTGTGTATGAGATGATATTTTTTTCTAAAATCTTTAGCTTTCCAACGGTATATCATACATGTATATTACTGCTCTTATGTTCAAAACGGAAAAATTGCATTAAAAAAATATTTTTTCCGTTTTCTCCTTTAGTTGGGTATTGAATTTATTCAATTTCTATATTTACCTGTTTTTCATCAGCGTTAACAAGATAATCTAGTTATAATTATTGAATCTACAAAATTAAAGGTACTTTAAGGGAAGAAAATTTAAAATATCGGCATTTAAGCCCTGTCAGACCAATTTTATCCAAATAAAACCTACATGATATTAATGCCCATTAAATTCTACATCGATGTAGCGAGTTTAATCAAAATCGTCTGAACCGTTTTCGAGAAAATCGAAAAAAGGTGCAAAATGCATGGTATAATGTGCCTCTTCTCGTAAGCTCATTTTGATGAAAAAAGTTTTGTCACGTCTCAGGCATATAGTTGTCTTAAATATGAAACTAAAAAAAAAAAAAATTAATGAATATATAAGAACCCTAAAACGTTGGCCATAAATTTTATAATACATTTTTATAAAAATATATGTTTTTTACCTCAGCATTTCATTGATATCACTTTTCGCATGGGTCTGTAACTATCGTTGTGTAACTTTTTTTTTTACCTCTATGCTCTGGCTCCGTTGCTATGATTGAAAATTTGACCTAGTCATGAATTCGGTAGTGATCATTTTTTTAAGTAACATTAGTTGCTAGGACGTTTCGAAGCTATACGATAATCATGTGTTTATGCTTTATTGAAACGCTCTGGGTCAACAAAAAAAATAAAATAAAAACTGTATTAATCGAATGGAAAATTTTGAGTTATTTAAGTACGTAAAATATGTCGGTAGGACCCCATTTATTGGAGCTGTATTGGTTAGAATGAAAAAAAAGTAAGGTAGGGTGGGGCTAGTTGAGGAATTTTTTACTTGAACGTATATTGCTTCTCAATGATAAGTCTCGATGAGTTTTTAAGCTGCTTGATAGATTCGAAATATATCTCCTAGCAAAGGTATTATTTGTATTTTTTTTTTATTATTATTATTATTTTTTTTTTTTTTTTGTAAGAAGTCTAATTTATGAGCTACAGCTATTTAAATCCAGGAAGTCAAGTTTGCTCAATGTACCCCATAGGTGAGGTAAGTTGAGCAAGGGTATGGGGCAAGTTGAGCACTAAGAATGTCTAACCGAACCATGGGTTCAATTTCGTCTAGAAGTAAAGTAAAATATGTGTTTAACAACCAGCTCTTTATTTGCCGTCTTTTAGTGACAAAATTCAAAGTAATTTTCTTTAAATAATTAACTAATACTAGAATCAATAAAACATGGACGTATCTTAAGATTAACTTCAACATTAGATTCAGTCTTGCTATTCAAAATCAGACTTTAATGTTTGCATTATTTCTTACACAGCTTATATCTTAAGCAAATATTAATTAAATCGTTGGAACTTAATGCTCATTTCCATTGTTTCAATTAAAAACGTCTTGTAGTATTCCTCTTGTATGTCCGCATCCTAACAAAAAATTGAACAATCCTTACTCAAGTTGTTTGAATCGTGAGGTAAGTTTAGCAACTATAGCTCAACTAACTCCAACCCGGAATTCTTACAAAAAAGCAAGGTTAAAAAAATTATAAGAATTATACCCAGAACAACTCCACATATGAAAAGTTCAATAGTTCTCTGAAAGATTAACACTTACCTGATTAAAATGAAATACAAATTGATTAATACAGACAAAAACTAGTGACGAATGATTTGTTACTTTTTGGCCACAAAATAAATAAAACACACGAGCGCTTCACTCGCTCATTCTGCCGCAACTAGCGTTCGCGTGGTGATTATCCCTCCTACGACTCCTTCTTTCCGCCATAAGATATCTTTGCGTACGGTAAATAGTAGGCTAGATATTTCAATTACCCAACTTGCACCTATGCTCAATTAGCCCCGCTCTACCCTACCAATGTCTGGATACTCATAGATGACTTAAAACAAATTTCGTTACTAGATTCTTACTTTCTTTACCTTCTATACTTCGTCAAACCGGCTGTCTAAGTGGAGTAAATTATGGATAGACACATTTATGATCTGTTTTGATGTTCCCCATCGCAAAAATTAGATTAAGATTATGATTTTTATTTTAATATTTTAGAAAAGACCACATGAAACTTTATACATGTTGTGGTAATTGCATAAATTACATGTTACTTTTATGTGATATATACAGTAGGGGTTAGTTGTAATAGTAGCCTATGTTACACTTAAAACAGTAGGAAAAATCTGAAAACAAAAACCTACACAAAATAAAGAAAAGAATTTAATTTAAAAAAAACAACATAAAAACAAACAAAAAAGTAAAAACATAACTATGTGGAAACGAAACATTACAAAATAACGATTTTTTAGTTATTTGATAATATGTAAAATTAATTATATTTCTTTTTTACATTTCAAAATTAATGCATTAGTATGTTTTTGTATGTTTATGTACGTAACGTTTTAGTGTTTTAAAGTCGTAATCGCCTATTTTTTGAGCTATTGGGTTGTCACTAGTAGGAGTAAGAGAAAAGAAAATTTGTGCCAGCGAGTACGTATATTTTTTTATTGACGGGAGTTGCAAATCCGATAACAAGATTGTGATTCGCGTGTAACGAAGATAATTATTAACGATGCGCATGCAAGTGTTTTGCACCACCTCCATTATCCGACAATTGGAATGATATGTGTAACTCCTGACTGGGGTAGCGTAGGTTAGTATGGGACGAATGACAGTTTCGTGGATATTCAGTTTATTTTTTGGTGATAGTTTTGAATACCTATATAAATAAGGGTCATTTTGTTGATAATATTTTTGACTCTATTGCATTTATTTTGTGTTTTGTAAAAGTTAATGATTTGTCCATTTCTAATCATAATTAATTTATAGATTGGGCTCAGGAGATTATGTTTCTGTTCGTAAAATTGTTTTTTGTAACGTACGGCCTTCTTTTTGTGGAAATTATTGCTTTAGTTTTATGGACATTAATTTTAATCATCCATTTAAAAAAATAGCGGATAAGTCTTTTAGTTGATTTTCGTGTCGATCCTATATGAAAATGTATGAATAGCCGTGTCATCGGCGTATAGAGATCGTTCTAGTGATGGGTGTGTAAGGAGGTCTGAGATGTACAGTTTAAAAAGGTTTGGGGATAAGCAAAAGCCCTGAGGAAGACCAGCTGTTAAGTTATGGATTGAAGACTTGGTATTGTTTACGGAGATGAAGAATGATCTATTGTTGAGGTAGGATTCAAGGAGGTGGATAATGTATGGCGGAAAATTGTATAAAAGTTGTGATTGAGACCCTTATGCCATACCATGTCAAAAGCTTTTTCTGTATCTAGGAGGACTATAGCCGTTCGCAAACACTATGTTTCAGAGTTGACCCGGCTGAGGATAGGACACTCGCGGCTAATGCACTCTTATCTTTTTGCTAGGCAGCCGGTGCCCCCATGCCGGCACTGTGATGGAACCCTTACCATTCGGCATATTTTTCAAGAATGCCCTTATTACTCATCACACCTGAATACAATTGGACTAAGCCCGAATATTTCAGCGGTTCTGGGTGATAGAGAGGAAACCATTGAATTACTTTTTGATTTTCTTAAGGATCAGTCATTATTATCGAAAATATAAAGACCATTCCTAGTCAGTTAACATTACTAGTATTATATTTTTTATTTGTCTTTTTAAACTATTGTTTATATAATAATCATTATTTTTTTCTCTCAATTACTCATTACCTAATAGTTCTTTCTTATAGAGGTTGAATATGCATATAGTGTCTAGACATTGATGACCTTAGGGTTTTACGCCTTAAAACCAAAACAAACAAACAAACTATGTTTCAGATGTATGGGTAAGATTCTATAATAAGAGTTAATGGCTTCTAACAAAGATAAAACAGGTAAGATTGAAATCCCGGTTCAGTATGAATTCCAAATGATAAGTGAAATTTTCTGATTGCTAAATAATTTGAAATTAATACCTCTTATTTATTCAAAATCTATTATGAACATTTTACAAGGAAACTGGAAATTCCACATTTCCTTACCAGAAATAACCTCTTCCTAAACATTTCCCTTTAAGGTTTCGTGTTCGCACGGTAGTGGTAAGAAAATACCTTTAACCGGGAGGAGGAGAGTTGGTAAATACATCAAGAGCAACATGGTTGCTCAGGTAATCTTCTTAAGAGGCAAGATGTAAGCCCAGGCCTCCGAGACTAATTACTTATTTGTCTTGTTAATGTTCTTTAATTCTCAGAGGGTTGCGAAGGAGAGATGTCTTTTATAAATCATCTCCTTCACCCATTAATTAGCTTCATATGAAGGCACTAGTATGGAATAACCTATGGATTCTAATTAACGGAAAACGTGGAAGTTATATAATTTAAAATGTTTTCTCAGGAAATGTTTATGTACATGCCTTGTCGACAACTTAAATATAGGATTGGCCTTTGTGTTATTTTTCAAGCTGACAAGAATGGCCTTTCTTAGTTACTTCTATGACTAAATATATTACATAAAATCATATTAATTTGTAATTATTATGTTTAACTAGCTGTTACTCACAGCTTTGCTGGCGAATATTTTATTTTAGTTTATCATTATAGTCCAATTATCATTAATTTTGCTGCTCGACATTTTTGATTTTCGTGATTTTTTGACCAGTTATTCTCTATTTTTTCGTGAATATTAAACCGTAAATAACAATTTCTTCTAGCCAATACTTTTAGTGTTGCAGCCGTTTTAATTCGGCTTCACGGGCAAAAACATATGATGGAAAAATCTCTAATTCCTGTAATGTTTAAGACATCAAATCAAAACCAAAGTTAACAATAAGATAAAAACATGCTTTGTATTTTTCGTCCTTATGACTCATTTACGAAATAGTGGAGGAAGTAGTTTAAAAATTTTTCGAAAATGACTACAGAACGAGTATTTTTGGGAGATAAAAGTATATATAGGAAAAGAGACTCACCTTTGATTATTTTTACGCTTTGTCGTTGTATGTGTCTAAATACCCGGAAATGGCGAGCTCAATCATAAAATCATTCATTAGACATTAGTGACTGACATTAAAGAAAAATATGACCACAGTAATACTTGTTTAAATTAGATTTAGCAAATAATCATAACGTTCAAATAAATAAACTTTATGAGAAGAGTAAAATAAAAATAAAAAGAAGGTATTAAAATAGATGTAAAACTATCTGCAATTGCATTTTGTAATCTCAACGTGACGAAAGGTACTCTACACTTTATTGCTAGTTGTAAATTGAATTCAGGTTAAAAGCACTCCATAAACCGAAAATCACATAGTGAAATGAGAATCAGGTGGTTTTAGTTGGTCGTATTTTTGCATTGAACTATTATGTAGTATTGTTGTTAATCAGATTATTAGTAGGAAGTCTATAGAGGACAATAAAAGTGCTGGAAAGCACATGCGCATTGACCGACCATATAGATAATTAAAATATTATAGGTAGTATAATCAGGAATCAGTCATTTTTTGAAAATTTTTAATTTTCCCAACGTTTCGGCTCAAGCTTGTAAACTTTTACTGTGTTTATGTTTGGACATGGCTCAGTAATGGTACGTTTATTATATATATATATATATATATATATATATATATATATTTTTTTTTTTTTTTTTTTTATACTTCTATATTAAAGTCTAAAGTTTTTTATGCTTATCATCATCAGATTATGTATCATATTATCATTATTTGTATCTATAATATTTAAGTATGTTGGTATATTTTCTGTTTTATTTCAAATGTTATCATTGTCACTATATTCAAAAGAAAATTTTCATCATCATATAAATATGTATCTATTTTGTTCTGATGTTTGTAGCCCTGATAATGGCTCACAAGCTTGAGCCGAAACGTTGGAAAAATTAAAAATTTTCAAAAAATTACTAATTCTTGATTATTCCACCTATGATAGTTTCTAAGTCGACTATACATCCTCAAGAAAATTAAACTACTTAATAATCCAATATATGCCAATCCTGCCAAGGATCAAATTCCTAATGCTTTAATTACTTTGAGGGAAAAAATGTAGAAAAATAAGTCGTTCTTTTTTTTCGCATATAGTCCCAATACAATATGAAGTACGTGTATGATCCTATAATTCAATGTTAATGATATTAAACAAATATTAGGTCGGTTTTTAAATGAGTACATCTAAGATCAGATTAGCAAGAATATAATGACGTGAACCGCAGAACCAAATCGGAGGATTCGAATTTCTTTACGAAACATCATAGGTGAATTTTAACAATATTGGAGATCCGCAGACGATGTTCTTAAGGTTCACGATGGGTGTTTGGGAAATAATTTAAAATTGTCCTGACTCAAAATATTTGTAAAGCATTGGCTTTAAATAAAGAGTCATACAAATTTTTTTTTTTCAACTAAAAGCGATTATTCCGAATGGCGGTCAGTGAATGAAACAATTTGAGCAGTTTCAACAATTTATTTTCTGCCAAGGTTTACAACACCATTGTGGGTCATCATCAGGGCTAAAAAGATACAAAATAGTTACTATTTTAAAAAACTATTGAGCTAGAGAATGCCAGTATTATAACATAAAAGGAACTAGATGTGTTAATAAATCAATTAATTAAATTACAATGACAAAGGTATGATAATGAGAGGGCTATACAGAGCAGATAATGACTAAAGATAATGTACAAATATGTAGAAAAATTACATGAAATAAGAAACATTGAAGTATGGAGGAGAGTGGAGGGAAGTACCGTTTTGTAGGTGAATGGAAACTAGGTACGATTTGGTAGAATGGAATGCAGGTAGGTAGATAGGAAAGTACGTACGAAAAGTTGGGAAAAATGGAAAATACATACCGCATTTTTTGTTGGAATCTGACAACAATGAGTAAAGTTGTAATACTAACATAAAAAGAAGTAATCAAATTAAACATATATAAATTAATAATATCATAATGGTACTAGAAAATGTTTTTAAAAAATCTTAAAGTAAAAACCTATATAATACAATAGTAAGAACAATAATAGATAAAGTATATGGAGTAAAACTGACTACCTCCCAACCAACGTTTCAATAATCATAATAAATATTTTAAGACAGTAAACATAACAAGGTGAGTAACAATAAATATGCAACTATTTTTGACAGTTGCCAAAGCTAATATAGGTTAAATCACAATTGTTATTAATGTCAAAACATAAGAATTAGAGACAAAAATACACGTTAAAGTTAATTTATTATTTTCCGTAAATGACATTTTAGTTTTTATTGACTTACCATTAAAATTACTAGACATATAGCTAAATTGGAGAGATATTTGGTAAAATGGAAGCTAATTCTAAATGTATCAAAATCTAAATTAATGATTTTTAGTCTAATAAATAGTATAAGGTTCATTTTAAAATATAAATGTGTGTTATACAGGAAAAGGAGTGACATGGAGAGCACTATTCTACTGTTCACCTCGTCTCGGGTTCGAACCCGGGCTAAGGCAAAATTATTTATTCTGTTATCTCAGCCGTGGAGCGATCTTGAGGTATGAAGACCTTCCTGAGGCACACCCAGCTTCTATAAAGTGGGTACCCAAAAATTGCGGAGGAGAGGAGGAGGGGAGAGACCTGGTGGCTGAGGGTGATCAGGCATAATAACCATTGACCATGAAACAGTATTGAACCCAAGACCCTTGTAGAGGTACAGGTTATAGGGGGAAGGAAATGAGGGTATTTCATTAAAGAACCCACAATGCAGCTGTACATTACATTACACAATCCCTAATATTGGGTTGTTTCACATAAAATGTCCGTTTTTATAGTTTCTGAAATACACAAAGGATTTTGCAGGTATCTGTTGTTTTCTTCCGAATGTTTACATATTTAAAGTAAACAGTTAACATAACAGTTATTGATATATTATGAAAATATAATTAAATGTAGATATAAATTGAATTGTGAAACCATTAGGAGTTTTTTTTAGTACATAAATATATCGGTTAAATATCCTGTTTCATTTTATTTCTCATTATTAATTTATATTAATTACTATGGGATACGCTTACTGTCTTAGAGCAGTGGTATTACACATGATATAGTGTATTATACGTGATACAGTGTAGTCCAATAAAAATCTAAAGATATATCTAATATTATAAGAATACAATTTTTGGAATTTAGGGGGTCCTTAAATTACCGATATAAGTACTACCTTCAAGACATTCTAGACGAACTATTTATATGTCTACAGTAAGTGTAGGAGTAGATAATAATTTTTTTTATTCGATCTGAAAATATAGAAGATCAAAGACTTCTTGAGCGTACTAATTTCCATTTCCCTTTGGATCCCGTTTCGTGGAAGACTCTTTGTCCGGGAGGAGAGGGTAGGGGAAGGGAAGAAGAGGGGTGGAGGAGGGTGGAAGATAAGCTTCCCGTCGGGGCTACCCCTTCCCTCTTCCACCCTCCCACTTCCCCTTATCTCAGATGACTTATATACACGATTTGCTATGAAAGAGAAAGGAGATATCACGCAAAATATAGTGAGGACAGTAGGATAATCCTCCGGCCTCAGAACAGCTTATGTGTATGAAATTTATCTTCCCATCATTCTTTATTTTGTTCCTAACAATAATTTTGTTTTTTCAAAATTGCTATAGAACTAATCGTTACGCATCGTCCACTGATAATTTTACCTTGACGACCTTTTATTATTCGTTTGTCAGGTGCTGCCTTTTAGAAAATCGGTTGTAAAGATAAGTTAGTACCGTAAAGGCAGCTATACATGGTGAGAATTAGGGTATGTGTTGGTGAGGTGAAATTCGTGGGTGAAAGTCAATATCACATACTTTCATGTTATAACAAATATTCAATTACCGGATTTTTTTATTACATCATCATTTATTTTTATTTTTACTTTTTATTATAAAGTATGTTTAATTTCTTAAAATAGTGTTTCTACATTAAAAAACATGATT
The DNA here is from genome assembly GCA_023052935.1 of Piezodorus guildinii. Lineage (NCBI taxonomy): Eukaryota > Metazoa > Arthropoda > Insecta > Hemiptera > Pentatomidae > Piezodorus > Piezodorus guildinii. The sequence continues at coordinate 149,956,482 of CM041293.1, read as the reverse complement.
TCATGATGTGTATATGACACTTGTTTGTTTTGATATAGCTTTATCATTCAGGTTATTTATCTTATTTGATTTCAGTGTAAACATTTATTTTTTAAAAATAAGCCTTCCCCTCTCCTGCTACTTTCGTAAAAAATACTTACTTTCACCTCACCTACACATACCCTAATTCTCCCCGTGTATCGCTGCCATAAGTAATGTTTGATCGGGCAGAATATTGGTACGTTACCTAAAAATTTTTTTATATTTTTACTTCTTCCTAGAAGCAAGCAGTTTACTTTCAATTTTTATATATAGTTGTTATTTCTCGACTGTATATAATTTACGTTTTCAACGGGTCTTCAGGTTCGGTCAGTAAGTGAGCAATTGTGTTTAGGCTAAGTATCCTAATTTTATTGTTCTCACATTCATGAGACAATATATGGTAGTATTTTACAAAGACCTAATGAAACAAAGATGGTAGACCAATCTTAGTATCTCTGTTACAGTATTCTTTCGAAAATTGTAATGTCCACACTGGTCTATATAAGACACTATATTGTCTCGAATTATCATGCATATGGGAACAATAAATTCTGGAAACGTAGCCTTAGCATGATTGCTTATCAATTGACTGAACCTTAAGAAAACTTTTCTTTTTTTTTTTAAATTATTTTTTTTGATATTTACAACTGTTCACAGTACAACAAGTAAATGAGCTATTTACAGAACATTGGCTTGAAAAAGTCTTGAGAAGGATCTACCCAGTGGTAGCACTTCAGTGCTTATTTGGTAAGCAGGTCTCGAGGCTACCGTCTTTTCAGACGCCTCGGAGGATTATCGGGAAAATATGTTTATGAGGGGATACGGGCAAGCGGGTTTGTATGGGCGGGTAATTTAGAATGAAAGGAGGTGTATCTTTTTTGGGCAATTTCTGCAACGAGTGGGATATTCAGGTCTCTATGGATGAGCATAGAAAACTTAAATTATCAGCAGTCGTTTGTTGATTCTCTATTCCCTATTCCATTCAATATTCTCCCTAATCTTCGACATAATTTTATGTTCTAAGCAATTCTTCTTTCTCATGTAACATAATATACTGAACCTTAGGGAAAACAAAATTTAAATAAGGCCCTAAATAACGATCGAACAGCGGCTTTGAATAATTTCTAAAAGAGAGATAGTTGAAATTTTGAAAAAAAAAAAAATATGAGAATATGTGGATGGCTATGTACAGTGTAGATTATATAATAATAAACTATAAAAACAAAAAAGCGAGTGTCCAAAAAACATTAAATTTTAAAGTTGAAATTCTTATTATTCATCAAACAAGAAATGAATACCTTTAAATGAGTAAACCTTAGCTTGCTTCAGTATTCTTCAGAACTTGTGGATATGCAATAAGTGATTCAACTGTTCGCCGCGTTCTGAAAAGATATGACGAAAAGAAAAACAAGGTACAAGAAGTATGGAATTTTTTTTTTCAGGAGGCAAGACAATACAAGAATAGGCTGAATGTTTGTTAACATATTCAGCGATCAGTGATAGGTAGGTATGTTTTTCTTTGATTGGAATCATGGATATAATTATAGATAGGTATATGTGTTTTATAAGTATGAAAAGCCAGATTTAAAATTAGAAGAAAAATGACGAATAAATTAAATTTTTTACATATGCGCGACCATGACTCTGGACATATATACGTTATATATTAAGATTTAGTTGCTACAGGTTTTCAAAAAGTTCTCGAAATCTCTCTTCCATTATTTCATTCGAATTAAATTAACTATTTGTGGGTTCTACTAAAAATGAAAATCAGGAAATACTAAATTCAAAATGAAAATGGCCTCTGGGAACAATAAGTACTTGATTGGGACAATATTCCACAACAAACAGGTAATTAATTAGTTTTATTCGATTCCTAGAAGGCTAAACTGCATAATTATACAAAACGTTTTACCAACTAGATATTTATTTATGATCACTGCATTGATATAATTAGGAAACTAAGTAATTCCGAATACGTTTGACATCGTTAACATACGCTACTTTTAATTTTATTGTAATTGTACGTTCAAAACGTAAAAATAAAACTATGGCTGTGGTAATTATTGGTTTTAGATATTTTATACCTTCTTTCTAACATTAGAAAGTGGTTAAAAACTCCTTAAAAAAATGAGTTAAAAGCAAGTAGATTATGGAATGATAGTGAATTTCGAATAATTTTGACACTCACTGTAAGTAAACTTTAATTTTTTTCAAAAGATTGACATGGAACTCACATACAAGACTTAAAAGACAAGAACTCAACCGACAATTTGGACAGTTATAGTGACTACTCAACAGAAAATCTGAACTTACAGTTGACAACAAATTATAAATATACAAGACAATACTGAAGCCTATCTGGACCTACGGACTTAAACTGTGGGGGACAGTTCGTTCTAACATCAAACGCATTCAATCCTTTCAATCTAAAGTCCTCCGAACAATAGTAAATGCTCCTTATTATGTCTCCAACTATACCTTGCACCACGACCTTAATGTTCCATTTATTTCAGACCTTATTCCATCCAAATTTTCTAAATTCCACAAGAACCTCATTCATCATCCTAATCCTCTAGCTCAATCCCTATCCAGCTCCACTCATCCATAAAACCCACCTAGAAGGTCGAAACGGCAGTGGCCCTGCGACCTCTTGTAAATATGTAAATATTGGAGTTCTAGCACTGGCTAGATTCTCCACTCATTGTGATTTATGTGTGACGTGTATATAGGTATGAGTGATTTATAGACTTTGTTACCATTTTATTTATTTATTATTGTATATATATATATATATATATATATATATATATATATATATATATATATATATATATATTATCGAATTTCATTGCTGTATAATTATTGTATGAATGTTATCCTTCACCACTATTATTGACGTCCAAATTGAGACAGATTGTAATAATACATAATAAAAAATAGTTGAAAAGGGAATTTTTTTCGACAAACTTCACTTATAACATTTTTTTTTTTTTTTTTTAATATTTTATTTTTATATCCACAACTGTTACTTAGCCAGGGGTAATAAGTTGATTTTATGAAAAATTGGTACAAAAGGGAAATAGCTTTTTGATATAAAAATTTGAACAAGAATTTTTCAATAGTTTAACAGCCTATGTAACATTCCTGCATACTATTCGGACTTTACATCGGAATTTCTTGTTAAAGGACTTTCTGAACATCCGGTAGCACTTGAAGCGAAAGCGGGTCTCCTCTTTGAGAGCATCAACTTATACAGAACTGGATTTGGGTCTGATCGGAGGTAGTTGTGCTGTATATCATCCCCATCGAAAAACTCTTATGCAATTATTTAAAAAAACAAAAAACAAATACAAATAAGAAATGAGTAAGATGTTGCTGATAATTAAACCCTTGTACAATTAATAACGAACGTTACATGAAAGATACAAAGGGTTGTATGACGGCCTAATTAAAACCATGCTCACAATATGTGACCTCCCACGGTACATAATGAACTATATATTGAACCCTGGTACCAAGCGGCTCTATAGTGAATGTGTTAATCAAGCTAATAGACCTCAAGGCATATGAAGCGAAATTGCGTAGGAATTTGATTATTTTCTTTTATGATTCTTAAAACAAAACAAATTTTGTTTATAATATTTCCAATATTTTAAGTATTTCGTAGAGAAAATAAAATAAAAATCTGATTCCCACAAAACAGGACTTTCAATTACCTCCGTTATTTATATCAATTTAAGAATTAAAAAGAAAAATCTTTACAATAGTACGTATAAAATAATATTTTTTCTAAAATCCTTGACATTTTTCACACGTATATTACTGTTATTAAGTTAAAAAACAATCATTAAAAAGATGTTTACAGTTATCTATTTTATTTGGATTTCGAATTCGTTCAACTTATATATTTACCTACTTTTTAGCAATGCTAATCAGATGATATGGTCAATTTCATAAAAACTACAAATTAAAGGTACTTTAAAGAAAGAAATTTTGAAATATCGCCATTTAATCAGACTATATCAATGAGCGATATAGCTAGTTTTATCATAATCGTTAGAGCCGTTTTTGAGAAAATCATAAATAGGTACAAATTCAAATTATAAAGTAGCTCTTCTGGCAAGCTCATTTTAATGAAAAACTTGATGTAACGTCCCGGGCGTATAGTTGTCTTAAATACCAAATTTCAGTGTCATAGGACATTTCGTTTTTACGCTGAACTGACAACACACTTTTTGCGGGACTTGGTTATTTGGACTCAGGGCACCCTAAAATGTATATTTCCGTTCAAAACTCAAATGCAAAAATTTTAACGACCACAATACTTTCCCTTAATATATATTGCATATATAGGTAAGTGAAAGAAAAACTGAGTTTCTGAGCCCAAACAGTCCTTTGTTAGTCTGCTACTCAAAGAATGTTCAGCATTGCGTGGATCGGATCGGTTATGATTATTGGCTTTCATAAATTATTTTTAAAATTGTATTAATAGGAATCGGATTAATATTAACAATAATATTCGGTACAAAACGTTATATCCATGCTTTAATAACTATTAAAGGATAAATATATGTATTTTCCATTTATGGAAACACCAAAAAGAGCTGACATTTTACATTCCTTTTAGACGCACACTACACATATTATAGGCATAATATCTGATAAAGTTAAAATATTTACAAGGAATAACTTAGAGGAATGAAATAACTAAATACGATCCACTCGACTATTGCTGTACAGTATACGATGGTGTTTCTGGGGATCTCGAGGTAAAAAATTAGAAGCTTAATAAATTGCTTTGTCCGATTCATCTTCGGGGTCCCTAGGTACGCCTCAGTATCCCAATTTTATGGCGAGTTGAAGTAGCTTTACCCTTCCAATCGTCGCAAGTATTTCCTTGCGTCATTCCTTTACCCAGCTATCCAATCCCGCCGTCCATCATACATTTTTGACCTCCTAGAATTCAAATCCTCTGTCCATCCTCGTTGTACACGCTCCAGGCCTTCTTTATACCGTACGGCCCACCAAACAGCACATTTCGACAGATCCTTTCTCATTTGATCCACAATCCTATGGGATTTCATTCCTCCTTCCATCCGTCACTCAAATTCCCTTTCTACCTTCAAATCCTGCATATTTAATCACTTAATGAATATCCAGACGCAATAAAATTTTAAATAAGCTTTTTTATTTTTTTGTTGTTGTTTTCTTATCAATTGAATATGCCTATTTCATATAAGTAATTACTAACTTGTTTATATGCACTTAATATGTTCTAAGACTCCAAAGCACTTTTTGTACATTCTGTATATTTTAATCTTCAGTTATTTATTTAAAAAGAAATGTTGAAAACCATAGGACAAAAACAACCTATAAAAAGAGTACAATAAATAAAATAAAATAAGTCAACTATGTCTAGCTAAAGGCAATTTGATTTTCAAATTTCACCATAATCAATCAAGGTGTATACAAAAATTATGGAATCCTCTAAAATAATAGTTAGTATGTTGTGATGGTTTCTAATTGCGATATAATATAGTTTGGTTACCTATTATTATCAGTATTTTTTTTATTTAGTTGGTTACTTACTATTTTTACTTTGCTTATATATTTATATTTAAATTGAAATAATCACCCAGTCTGCTGGGGTTCCTCAATGCAGTATCCTAGGACCCATTCTTTACACAGTATATACAGCTGATATCCCAACCCATCCTAACACATTCCTTTCTACCTATGCCGATGACACTTGCGTGTTATCGGTTAATAACGATCCTACAATAGCCTCTCAAACTCTCCAATCCCACATAAGAGACCTTGAGGTATGGTGTCAGAATTGGAGAATTAAAATCAATTCCAATAAATCCCAACAAATTACCTTTACCCTTCGTCGAAAACCTATGACATCCTGCCCTACAGTGTCCTTTAATGATATTCCGCTTGTCCCGGTTGAACAGATCCGATATTTAGGACTCCTGCTTGACAAACGACTTACATGGAATCCGCATACAGAACTGAAGAGACAAGAAACTGCACGAAGATTTCGGCTACTCCAACACTTACTAGACAGACGCTCTAACCTTTCACTTAACTACAAAAGACTCATTTACATGACCATCATAAGGCCTATCTGGACCTACGGAGTAGAGCTTTGGGGCTCTACTAAACCATCAAACTCTTCCCGTATCCAATCCTTACAATCCAAAATCCTTAACGCTCCTTACTTTGTCACGAATAAAATCATCCACAATGATCTTAATGTTTCATATGTTGCTAAATTGGCCCGTACCAGGTATCACACCTTCCATGAAAAACTCCACTCCCACTCTAATCCATTAGTTTCAATCCTTGCTTCCTCTTCCATTCCTGATAATCCTCCGAGGCGTCTGAAAAGAAGACGAGACCTTCTTGTTTAGACTCACTACCAAAGAGTGCTGGCGATGGGCAGTTTCTCTTCATGTTCATTCCATGTGTTATAACATTACAGCATATTTACCTGATGTATTTTTTGTACAGTTGTAAATTTCAATAAACAAATATATTAAAAAAAAAAAAAAATTGAAATAATAGATATATATTCATATTATTATTAATTAATATTATTATTGCCAGACGATAGAATACCCAAAATCTGCTATATGATACTTAGAGAAAAACATAACAATCGACCATGTGCAAAATATAACTGGTTTACCCAAATATACAATATTTTAGATAAAGCAGATAGCTCAGAGATACTTTTTGAAAATAACCCATCTACTCTACAAACCAATAGTACAGTAATAATTGAATCATTTAAGAAATTACTACACAACAAAGATATTGAATCTTTAAGATCGAGTCAATATAGCCCTTTCTACAATAGTCTTTACCAACAAACTTCACACAGCCACAGTTATCAAACCATTCATAATATTCCGTTTAAGATGTTAAAAATAATAATACAAGCTCGCCTCTCTGGAAAATACCATATTAAATTCACTCATGCAAACAATACCTACAATATTAAACCCAAAGAAATCTGCACAATATGTAATATGAACACATATGAAACCATATACCACTTAATAGCAGTCTGTCCAATATATTCTGCACTTCGAAACCACTACATACCTCACGCTAATAACATACCAGAAAGCCTATTTCCTACAATATTAACTATTGATGACCCAATTAAAATCAAACTACTCTATTATTATTTAGTTAGTACCTTAAAACTAAGATCATTTGTAATAAATGAGTAATATTTATTAACAATTACGAGCTACATTAGAAAATAATCAACTATTTATAAAATTAATAATACTGTCCCTAGTTAATGTTTCATAGTGGCTCCTATGTAATAGATAATGTTTGTACTATTGCAAGGAAATATAATAATCCATGTCCTGGTTTCACAAAACTCTTTTAACTATATTTATAAATCAGTGTTCATTTAAAATCCTAATATTTAATATTTATTCACTCCGATGTTAATTTAAAATGTATTTATGTATATATATAACTATATGTATTAAAATTTGTATCTCAAAGACTATTTAAAATCTAAAATACTTTAATACTTCTATATAACATAAAGAAAAAAATATATATAAACCTGTATAATTTGTTACTTTCTGTTTATTTTGTTTATTCTACTATGCTGTTTAATACTTATCTATTATCCTATTGTGATTTGTTGCGTTTCATGTTTATTACTTATAATTGTTATTAATTGCTGTTTGTAATGTATTGTCTGGGCAGGCTCTATTTGTATGGGGAACCCCCAAAGACAAATAAACTCATTCTATTCTATTCTATTCTATTCTATTCTATATATATTATTTGTATTTATTAATATTTTACTTCCACATTTATTTTTTTCTTTCACATGGAGAATATGACGAGTATGATATCTTAAAGAACTGTTACATATGGCTTAGATTTCGGAAGAATAAATAAAGAATTAAAAAATAAATGAAAAAGAATACTCTGCCTTGACGTCTGAATAAAACTATTAAAAAAAATGGATACTTGAAATTGAAAAAAAGAGCTTTAATAAATAGACATTGAGAATGAAATTCTATAAGTCATAGCTGCATTTAAAAATTTAAATGACAAACATCTGTTTAAAGCTAGACCGCACGTCACATATAAGAGAACATGAACAGCAAAACGTAGAAGAAATCACGGTGACATGAAGAGATTTATGGTGAAGATGAAGGCGAGCACATCAGCGAAAATATGTTTTATCGCGCTCCATAGTTATATAAAATAGCTCAAACTAATTTATCATATAGATATGTATTTATTGACTGACCTCTAGAGCATTAATAACATCTACATGCACGCATTTAATGTAGCTGGTACTTAATTTTACTGAATCGTATTTAAAATTATATAATTCTGAATAATTTACATGATATATATATAACCCGTATAAGCACAACAATAAAGTGGAGGAAAATTTGTGATGTCAGAAATAGAAAGAATAAAATCTGGTGAGCGCAACACACAACTTTCAGTTACCTCCGTTATTTATATTTTTTATTTTAACATATTTATTGATATTTACAACTGTATTAAATACAAATACATCTAGTAAATGTGATGTTAATATATAAAACTGTCATGAAATACATGTAGAGACACTACCCAGTAGCAGCACTCTACAAATATTCTAAACCAGAAGGTCCCGGGCCCCGTCATTTATATAAATTTAGAAATCTACAAACAAAATTATAAACGAAAATGAATTGTTAAAGAATTATTTTCATTGGATTATATTAGAAACATGCGTTTTACTAAAATAACTGTTACATTAATGTCTAAAACAATCACTCAATTTTATCGGCTTTTCATCACTCTATATTAACTTTTACAAGTTTGTTCATAAGATAATTTTTTTTTTCTAAAATATTTAGCATTCCAACGGTATATTATACATGTATATTACTGTTCTTCTAAGGTGTAGCATAAAATATTTGGTCCGAAGAGAGATGAGGCCACTGGGGAGTTAAGAAGGTTGCACAAAGCGGAATTGCGGAGCTTGTACCCGGTGAATATAATTAAGTTGATATCATCGCGGAGACTCAAATGGCGAGTAAAGGCTCGGTGAGAATCGGATTCCGACAAAGTTGGTATTCGCTAATCCGACTGGTAGGCGTCCGAAAGGTAGGCCTAAACGTCGATGGGAGGATTGCGTTAAGGCTGATGTCGGGGGCTTGGGCTTGAACGGTGAACATTTGACGAGTCTGTGCAGGCGGAGTTCGGTGGTATCGGCATCGAATCTTCGGGTTCGCTAAGCCTATTATTATTATTATACTACTGTTGTTATGTTCAAAAACACAAAAATTGCATTAAAGAATATATTTGCTTTTTCTTTCCTTTAGTTGGTAATCAAATTCGTTCAACTTGTCTATTTACCCGTTTTTTTAGGAATGCTTATGGTTATGTTTATAGAATCTACAATTCAAAGGTACTTTGGAGGAAGGAAATTCAAAATATCGGCATTTAATCCTATCAGACTATTTCAATCAGAATGAAGCCTACATGATATTATAATCTATTAAATTTTACATCTATATGGCGAGTTAAATCAAAATCATTAGAGCAGTTTTTGATAAAATCGTAAAAAGGTGCAAAATGCATGGTATTAAGTAGTACTTCAGGTCCGCTGATTTTAGTAAACAAGTTGCTTTAACATATCGGACGTACGGTTTTTTTAATATCAAAATTCAGTATTGTCTTTTCGATTTCACGCTAGACTTACCAAATACGGACACACACACACCTTTTTTCAGATTTGGTTACTTCGACTCAGAGGACTCTAAAACGTTTATTTCTGTTGAAAACTGGAATTCAAAAATTTCCACGATCGCATTACTTTCCCTTACTATATATTTCATATATAAGGAAGTGAAAGTAAAAATGAGGTATTTATTTGACAGAAAAAACTTGTCTGTATATAAATTTTAATAAATAAATTTTATAAAACAAGGATAACTTATTATGCATATATAATATGCATTAAATTTAACTTTAGTAGTTAAAAATAAAATGGAAAAAAAAAATAAAATGGTAGGATTAAACGGAATAACGAATATCCAACGAGAAGAGAAAGTTACTTTTAGCAATGGCTGACACTTTCTGCTGGGTCCACGGTGAGGATTAGCACCCATACCACGAGTTTTTCCATTCTATTTGATTACTGGCTTGGTTAGTTGAATTCCCTTTGAAGCTTTGTTCGACGACAGAGCTTCAAAAGGGTTTCATATTTATATATAAAATATAAATAATAAAAAACAAAAAAGTCCACTAGATTTAATAGTATAGTAATATCAGCAACAAAATGGAACAGAATTTTCTTATAATTTTAAAATTCTTCACTGTAAATATATCATATAAGCTTATATGATCAATCATTAATTCTATGGCTGTAATAAGCTCATAATTTATCTCACTAAAACACCATCTCAACCCTAGAATCTTCTTATCTCCATTTTATAATTTTTTATATTTATTTTTCTATTGTTTAACATTTTACTTACACCTTCGTATTATTTGAAGATCTAGATCCGTGCATATTTATCGTCGTGAATACAGGAACGCATACTTCAGAAAGTTACTTCACTTTAAAATGTTATCTAAAAAAAAGGAAGAAATAAAATGGACAAAAATAATAACAATTAATCTCAGTATATAAATTAATTAATGCCATTGTTCAAATATAAATATTGTAGATAAGTTTTATGATGATAATACTTACATTATTACCTATTATATTTTTTCTTTGGCCACGCAATTCTTTCAGACATTTTAGACATCAGTGGCCACCTATACTATCTTTGCGAATCAGTATGTCTCCATGTGGCAGTAGCAAGCAACCCATAGATATTTCCAAGATCACGCGTTGCCATACAACCTGATAACAGATGTTAGAGACGATAAAATAATATCGAGTTCACGTTTCCGTGCTACGAGGGATGGGAAAGGGGGTTCTTATTTTAATATTAATCCCCCGCCGTCACCGGCAGCCTAAAAAAGACGAGTTTGTGGAAAAAAACACTTGTAGTATTGTTGCCAATTCCAACCTCTGTAAGCTGGGTTTCAAAGGCAGTGAATAATCGTACTAAATCCACGGATTTATACTAATCGATTGTCGTAGGCATACCTGCGTTTGTTTTCTCGAACACGATTGTCTCTTGACCTAACCTCTATGTGCAGTGTAAGGTATTCCTGGAACAAATTCCAAGAAGTTATTAACAGTTAACCTTCTCTTCAAAAGTGATCATTGCAAGACGGTTGTTGTCCATTCTTTCATTCCATTTTCTTTTAGGAAGTTTTATGCTAGTTCGACATCAAGCTTCTTCTTATCTTTTTAATGCTGTTTCGGCTTCTTCATATTCAACGCATCCTTGAACATTAGTTGCAATAAAAAGCCAGATTTATTGAACCATATGAGTAAATTTATCACGATATGAGTGTAAAAGTAAGACAAAATATGCTAGGATAGATCCGTAACAGTTGGTAGGAAGGTTGTCTTTGCTCAAGCCTTCTTCTTTTCTTGCCTTTGTTGGTTTACACCTCAATTCCGTTAACTAATTAGAATCTACTTTTTTGGGTCATTATTCTGTTATATTCGGTATCTTAAACTTACAAATCTTAACCTTTAACTGGTGAGGTGAAATTTATAGTCAAAATTGGTGTGGTGGTTTTTATTCTGTAACCCTCAAACATCTAGAATTGTTTATTTCTGTAAAACACGTTAATTAAACCTATATTCAATAGGTACCATACGCAATGATGCTTAAGTCATAAACAAATCCTTATCTTGAAGTGTATTATATTTAAAAAACGAATAATGAAACTTACATATTGTAAAGAAAGTATGCACAGCTAAAATTAGGCACAGTTTTTGCAATAGAAAACCGAACATTGTCCACAAATATCTAGTTCACATTTAATACTAACTATAGATGACTTCCTATCCTTGCTTCTGGGACAAAAATAACATCTCCTTTTCTTCGGAGGGGTCTCCTGACTGTATGTTTTAGATTTTTCTGGTTTTTATTTCCTAATATTGATTAAGCTTTAAACCGAAGCTCTGGGGGAAGTCTGGTATTTTCTGACCGTCTGGTCAGTAACTAATAAAATAACACAATCACGAGACATTTCTTTCAACAAATTGAAAAGCACACTTTCAATAAATCCGAATACTACTGGTGATGTGGGGTCTATAGGACATCTATAACCACTACACAAAAGGAATGCCGGATAAAAACTGAGAAAAATAGGATGCTATGTTACAATCATGTCGAGACAGGAAATGTCAGGTTTTCACAAGCTGATCGGATCATTTAAAAGAGTCCCTGGGGTCCTGTAGACCCCACCTCACCAGTTAAAGGATAAAGGAGGTAATATATAATTATTAAGAATGACGGACAGTGGCACTAAGTCATGCTCAGTACTCGATACTCAAGACCCTATAGTGAGGACCCGATACTCTTGAGGACTCGATAAGCGAACGGCCGGGCGGGGACAGGTCGTAAAGAGAGTTTACTCTGAGTTTTATTGCTGGGCCTGGTCGTTATGTTGTCCCACCCTCCACGACCTGGATTCCTCTGTCCCTTCTTGGAGTTCCTTCCTTCCTTACACGGTATCTTTTATTTCTCGGCCAAACGATGCCGTTGGTGTAAAAGTAGTAAAATGTTACGTTTCTTTAACCGTAAATATCGAATATTTGTTTTGAGGACTTAATTATTGACGAAATGGTAAGAAAATGAACATAACCTACAATTGAACCTCGACTAAGACCTGAAATACCAAAATCACTAAAAAAGGGTGTAAGTTTTAAAAACACTTCAAACATGAGACACATCAAATAAACGTATTCAGGTTTTGATAACCATTGGTATCTAAAACGTCTTATTCTACTCAAATAATAAGATATTGTAGTATTTATTTCCCTCTGAAACCATTTATTATATCAAGGATACTAATTTTCCAATTTTTTTTTTTTTTTTTATTTAACCCCAGAATGTCAAGACCAGTCTACTTTTTGCTTTGGAAAGCATCATGTCCCGTATATATACCCCACGCGTTTTAAGTAGTTTAACCAAGTTGATATATATATATATATATATATATATATATATATATATATATATATATATATAATATATATATATAAATATTATTCACTAAAAATTTTAATAAATTTGACTTTTAACATATTTATTGATATCTACAACCGTATTAAAAAAAAATATATACATCAAGCAAATGTGATGGTAATGTAAAACTGTCCTAAAATACATGTAGAGACACTACCCAGTGGCAGCAATCTAAAAATATTCTATACTAGAAGGCCTCGTGGCCATCTTCTTTTCAGACGCCTTGGAGAATTATCAGGGATCGAAGAGGAAGGATCGAAACTAATGGATTCTAGTGAGAATATAGTTTGTCATGAAAGAAATTGTACCTGTTTCAGGCTAAGTCAGTAACATAATGAATATTAAGGTCTTTACGGATGAGTTTATTTGTGACAAAATAAGGAGCATTGATGGTTTTTCGAAGACTTTTGGATTGTAAGAATTGGATACGAGAGGAATTCGATGATTTAGTAGAGCCCCATAGCTCTACTCCGTAAGTCCATATCGGTCTTATGATGGTTATATAAATAAGTCTTTTGTAATTAAGAGGAAGGTTGGAGCGTTTGTCCAGTAAGTGTTGAAGAAGTCGAAAACGTCGGGCAGTTTCTTGTCATTTCAGTCTTGTATGGGGATTCCAATTTTAACGTTTATCAAAGTAGAGTTATAGGTATGAAATCTGTTCAACAGGAGCTAGTGGAGTGTCATTAATGGATATTCATTAAAGTAAATCATAAGTCATTGGATTACGACGAAGGGTAAAGCTTATCTCGTGGGAATAAAAATAAAAATTTGTTGCATAAAAAACAATATACTATACAAAATAATATAAAATTATTTAACCATGATTTACTTTGTTTTCGTACCCCATTTATTTTTGGCATTTTCAAACAGATGCAAAACAATTGTAAAAACAAACAGTCAGAAGTGGTTTATTTGAACATATATGGTAGATTATTTGAGATAGATGTAACGGGGATAAATGTTTTTGGTTTTTCTGATGTTGGTTTAGAAACGATATCCTTAGAATTCATTAAAAAACGTATCCTTCTATATTTTTGTTTGTATTGAATGACTGCATCATGGGTCTTATATTCACACTCCACATTTACTTGTATTATTAAAATACAATATGGAGCAGCGTGGATTAGTTGATACAGCATTGGACTACTGTTCTTCGGGTCCTGGGTTCGTCGAACACCGACTTGGGTAGAATTATTCATTCTTTTATTTCTGGGAAACAGATTTCCTCCTGGGGCACAACAAGCCTCTATAAAATAGGCACTTAAAATTGGAGAAAAAAAAAACCTGGCATCCGAAATTGATTTAGGCCCGATCACCCCCTTGCTCGGCCATGGTGCTGTAAAACAGACCGAATGTCCATAACTACTGAGCCTACAATACAAGACCTTTAATGGGTTGTAGAGGTACGGGTTACATAGTAGATATTTTTTCTTATAGTGCTTATTAGCAATTTTACATGAGTGATTGTATTTATCAAAGATCATAATTATGTTTATACAAATTTAAATACTTTATAAATCTCATGAGATATGTAATCGAATGAAACAGTTGAGAATAGCTTACTCAGCGTTAATAATGAAAGGACTGACTATGAAATATACATAACTTCGCCGAATTAATTTATGGTTGGATTAAAAAGATTTAGGAGAGGAGAGTCGGGTCGTCAATTAATCTTTTAAGAAATTACAAGTACAAACTTTTTTTCAGATAAACGTATTAAAGAATTATTCACAGTTACACCCTTTTAATTTTTCTTAGTGTCCTAAGTTATTCAATAAAGTTTCACTCAACCCGTGTAATCTCTACTTTTACTTTTCCCTCCATATAATCGATATTAAAATAAAAAAAAATGTTTGAAATCAAGGGTCGTTGAATTTAAAACAATTATATAAATTTTCTTCATTCCGAGTCAGGACATGTAAAAGAAAAAGGGAAGTGAACGGAAAATAAGTTAGGAAGAGCTTCGAATCCTAATGTAGCACTTAAACCTGTCTCCATATCCTTCAACCCCCTCCCTTTTGAGGACTTAAATGAAGGAATTCTTGCGGCAACTTCATTTGGTTAAGAAATTCCGTCACGGCTGACTTAACTCTTCCCGTTAGAATTTTCGCTTATGTAAAAATATTTCTGAAGCAATCTTCTCCCGATGCCTACTCAAGAAGCCCTTGAATGAATTTTAATATTCAAGGAATTTATATTGGCTCTTACGAATTTTGACACAAACAATTACCCTGAACGAATTTCTCTGGTAACATCAATTCAGTGTTGTTAAACCGGGGATCACAGTACGTATTGGCTGATTTTCTTTTCTTTTTTTTTCTAACTAGGCATTCGCTGATATTTAAAAAATTTAATTAATTTTATCTTTAACGAATTTCATTAAAATATATTACAATTTGTTTCAATATTGACAGTGTCAGAATTCCAGTATAAATATTTGCGGAAAAGTCTGGGTACTACTGGCGTTTCAACTTCCGTGGAAAACAATTTATATTAAATCAAGGAATTGATTATTCTAAAGTGTGTTTTTTTTTTATTGTGGCAGACTGTATCATTTTGATCTCTATCTAAACCATATACTCGTGTTTGTACTTTATATTTATTTATTTATTACATATTTATTTTTAAAAAATGTTTAAAATGAACTACTGTTATACTACAGGAAGAATTAGTACATTTCCTCCTATATATATATTATATATATATATATATATATATATATATATATATATATATAATATATATATATATATATATATATACTTATATAAAATAAATATACCTAAATGTACTGGCCAAACACTAATAATACTAAGCTTCCCCTTTTTGTCATATGGCCTCTGACAGCCCAGGACCACTCTGATCTGGATGAATAATCATTCTGAACCATGAACAGCATCTTTTCTTTTCAAATCTAGCGCTTGTTGTCCAACTGAGCTTTAGGGAATCCGTTAGTAGAGCATGATTTCCCCTACCAACCTCATCTTATAAGAATGATAAGAAATTTTATTGTTCCACTGTCCTGAAGCTCCATCTTGTTTTGCAAGCATGTCAGCTAATTAACTTCCATAGATACCACAGTGGCCTGGTATCCATTGGAAAACCACCTACCTACCCTGTTAAAGCATTTGTTCAATTTTGCATTGACAGCTCATTAAGATATTATCTTAAGATCCCAATGGTAGCTGTAATGATGGTCACCTGTGAGTTCACAAACAAGACAATGATCTTTGCATCTATATTTGAGAGAGCTTGGAATGCAAGTAATGTAGAACGAATTTCGCTGTTGAAATTTTCTGGACCATTTCCCTACCAGCTTCGAGATTTTACATAGTTGCGAGTACACACCCTCTCCTCCATTGGACTTGGCATCTACTTGACTCTGGGTGGTATTAGAGAATGTGGTCTTCTTGCAGCAGGCAATACCTAACACTAATAACACAATTCATAAACATTAAATTTAAAGATCTTTTATTCAAATGAGAAACAATTACTGTGTAAGAAGGTCCTTAATAACTTAAATCAATCCTAATAAATCTCATACAATCCTGTTTACCCTTCGTCTCAAACCTATGACCTCCTGTCCCACTGTATCCTATCGCAACATCCTATTGATTCATGTTGAACAGATCCGACAACTAGGACTCCATCTCGACAAACGTCTTACTTGAAATCCTCACACTCGACTGAAAAGACAAGAACCTGCTGCCAGATACCGATTCACTTAGTACTTTTGTTAAACTAATAACGCGAAGGACAAATGCTAGCTTGGTTTGTATTGTCATATCTTATTTGATAAATTCTAGGCCAAAATTTATGTATGGACAAGCGTAACGACCAATTAAGTCCGCACAAAATAAATAAAACCAAATACAAATATGGAAGCAATAAGTAAAAATCAAAACATGACCGTACTAACTAATTCACTCTTTTGAATGTTTGTTCGTCTGTTAACGCAAACACGGTTCCCCATTCCCTTCCTGGAAATTGAAATGTTGATTTGCTCCCCTTCGGTTACAAAAAAAAAAAGAAATTATTTTATTTTTTTGTAGATTTATGGTTTGATGATTCTTGAACAAATTCATTTTTTTTTTATAAATGTTTTTACATATTTTATTTAATGACCTTTAGTATCTGAATAAACTATTGGAAGACATGAAATAAAATACAGTGATCTATAGCCATATCGTGCAAATCATAGAAAACCCATTTGCTTCCTTGAACACTCGACTATTTACTTTTAACCGTAAACAATACTGAAAAAAAAATGCCTACCATTGATCATCAATTCTAAATTTGGATAGTATTTCAGGAAACTCAAAACTAATCTTGACTCAATAATAAATCAGCCTGAACTTTCTAATATAAAATTATATTGAACTTTTATTTAATAGAATTTAATGTTTCTAAGAAAAATATAACCGGTACTTTAAGTTATAAAAAACTTGTGTGGGGATCATAAAATTTCATTATTTCTCTTTATTTGAAACAAATCTTAAAAGTAATAAGAAAAAAAAAATGTGTTTTACTGTTGTAACATTTATTTTTGATGAAAAAATATAACATTAGAAATTATGACAGAACAATAACTTAAGTTTGCGTTTTTCTATTCGTTAAGCGACTGTTTAGGTCGGATGGTGGATCATCGAATTTTATCATATCTTATTTATATATTTGTCATATGTATAAATTAAAATAAAAAGAAAAGATGGTTAAATATACAAAATTAGAGGTGCTTTAAAAAAATGAGTTTCGAAAATACGTATTTTGAGCTCTGACAGACTTAAAAAAGTTTATTTATTTTCGTGTTTTACTACTTAAGGTCTCTATGGCCATCCTTAAGTACCTTTAATATAATGGTTTACATATATTACGTTGAGGATTCAAATTATTTCTAACAAATCACACCAAATAACGTTTACCCTTCGTCGTAAACCAATGACTTCGTGCCCTACAGTACCCTTAAATGGCACTCCACTAGTCCCTGTTGAACAGGTTTGATACCAAGGACTCCAGCTTCACAAACACTTGGAATTCCGAAAGAAGACAGAAACGAAAAGAAACTGCCCGACGTTTTGGACTACTTCAACACTTACTGGACAAACGCTCTAAACTTCCACTTAATTACAAAATACTTATTTATATGACAATCATAAGTAAAGGGCCATATGGACATACGGAGTAAAGCTATTGAGCTCTACTAAACCATGCAATTTTTCTCGTAAAAAAATCTTACAGTCCAAAATACTTGACGCTCTTTACTTTGTTACGAATAAACTCACCCATAAAGACCTTAATGTTCAATATGTTACTGAATTAGCCCGAACCAGGTATCAATCATGTTATAAAAAACTCCATTCCCACTGAGGTTTCTATCTTATCATCCTCTTCGATTCCTGAGAATCCTCCGAGACGTCTGAAAAGAAGATGGTCCTTAGACTTTTTAGTTTAGAATATTTTTAGAATGCTGCCAACTGGAAACGTCTCTTCGTGTATTTTCAGTATGTTTACTATGTTCATCACATTTACTAGATGTACGTGTATATAACATGGTTGTAAATATCAATAAATATTAAAAAAAAAAAAAAAAATAAAAAAAAAATATATATATATATTTATGTGTTTATATAACTGTACATTTACAACTCTTTCAGACTTTACATTACTTATTTTAATTTCTTTTTTTCCAAAAAAGGCTTTAACTATTATGGATATTTTTCCAACGCTTCATTAGCAGTGTCGTCTTATTTCACTTACTATGTCAAAAATTATAATTTTAAAACCTTTTTTTTTTTTTTTTTTTTTGGAGCTCATATTTTAATTTATCTATTTTTCTAAAGCTCTATTAATTCTAAAAATATTATCACCTACGCAACATGTTATCGGACATCCTATAAAGCTTCTATTCACGAATGACTTGGGGTATGGATCCTAAGCATTTGAATTATTTATGTTATCTATTTTTAAAGGTTTATCTAAATGTACAGTAATAACATAAACATATAAGTTTACAGATACTTAAGGATGGTCCTGGATGCCGAAACCTTGTTCAATACGAAAATAATCTACTTTCAGGAATGGTCAAAAATATTAAACCCAAATTAAAATTAGGACTATAAGAAAAGAATATTTTAATATTATTCGTTTTTTTATAATTTATTTTAATATGCTAAAAAACGATTCACTTTAAGAACACAATATAACTTATTACTGAATCTGTTGAATTAATTCACCTTTAGATGGCCAAAGACTTGTGATGATATACAATTATTATGTTTGTAAACAAGCTAAAACATATGTGATCATGGGAATGACTACTTATACTCGTTTGCTATGGTATATTGGACAGAATGAAGTCTAGATCTGTCTCTAAATAATAAAACTTTACTGCATTTCACGTCACTGTTGACTTAAACGCATATAAATTAACTAAAAATACATCTTTTTTTTTACTTTCCCTTCCCTATATATGAAGGGATCACTTGTAGCTGGGTGGTTAGAATAACAGCCTCCTATGCCAAAGGTAACGGGTTCAAACCCGCTGCTGGTTCTAGGATTTTTTTCTAGGAGTTAAAAATCCGTAGTTATAGGACGTGGTCGTGGTCCCAAACCCTTTATGCGATCGTTAAAGATCCTTATCCTAATAAAACCTGGATAGGCAAAATTGAGGACTCCCATTGTAGCATCGTCCGATTAGCCACAGCAGCATAAAGGGACGTTAAATAAACAAACAAACCTATACTTGAAGTATAAAGGTAAGTATTGAGATCGTTAACATTTTCGAATTTCAGTTTTCAACAGAAATACACATTTTAGACTACCCCCATTCTAAATAACCAAATCCAACAAAAAGGTCTTTGTATATGTTTAGGTTATTTTAGGACTCCCATTGTAGCATCGTCCGATTAGCCACAGCAGCATAAAGGGACGTTAAATAAATAAACAAACAAACCTATACTTGAAGTATAAAGGTAAGTATTGAGATCGTGAACATTTTCGAATTTCAGTTTTCAACAGAAATACACATTTTAGACTACCCCCATTCTAAATAACCAAATCCAAAAAAAGGTCTTTGTATATGTAAGTATGTGGTATGTCTAGCAGCGAATATAATTATAAGTTGTATACAACTGAAATTTCATATTTAATAAGCGTCTATGCCTGAAATTCTGGACACCTCTGTAACCTGATTCTACGAGGAGTTAAAGTGGTTTTACCCATCATACCGTTCTAAGTACTTCCTGGCATCCTTTCTCTTCCAAGTTCTCCGACCTCAACGTCCATCGTACATCTCTGATAACCTCTCATTTAAATCCTCCGTCCATTCCCGCAACACTCGTTCACGGTCTTCAGACCTGTATATAACGCCTCATCGAGCCGCAGCTTTCGACAGATCTTTCCTTATCCGACCCTCGTCCATATGGAATTCTATTCCTTCTTATATCCGTCATTCCAATACTCTTCCAACCTTCAAATCCTCGTTAATTCAAACACTTCCAGTCTATCTAATTTTCAAATGACCTCAAGTTATTTGCAAATTTCAATAAAAATCGGCTGAGAGAAACGATTATTTATCACATTTTATTTTGTATATTAAAGATTTATGAATTTTATTTTATGCATAATTTATTTTGCAATGTATATATGAACATATTTTTGTTTTGTTTGTTTTTCTAAATTATTATAAGAAGCTACCAATGAATTTATAACTATTATTCATTTTCTTTGTCATTTCTGTTGCTTTTTATTTATTAATTTTTTTTTTTTTTTATTAAATATTTTTTTACTCTAAGACATTGAAGCTCTAATTTAATTTGTATGTAACATTATTCCGAAGGGACTTGTCCCAGAATAAATAAAGAATTCATTATTATTATTAAATGTTACATCAACTTTTCCATCCCATATGGCCACCCAGAAGAGCTTCTGGGTTATACCATGCATTGTTCACTTTTTTACGATCCTTTCGAAAATGGCTTTACCGATTTTGGTTAAATTCGTTGTATCATTGTGAAATTAAATGGACTTTAATATGTTGTAGGTTTCATTCTAATTGAGATAATCTGTTAGGGATTAAGTGCTAATATTTCTTCCTGTAAAGATGTTTAATTGTAAGTTTCAAAAAAACATAATCACATCATATGTAAATTGTAAATTATATAATTAAACAACTAAAGATAAAAATGACAAATATATTTAGATGACAATCGTAAAAAAGTATAATATAACGTTAAACAATCATAGGAAAAAATAATTATTTTATGAAATCTATATCTATAAGTAATAAAGTCGTTGGATGCCTGGACCATTTAGAAAATATTATTTAATTGAAATCTATTTCCTATAGATGTTATTGAAACTTTTTTTGTGGGGACGAAAAAAAAACAACAAACAAGTACTTTTATTGGGGGGGTAAAAAAAAAAACATTATGTATTTACCGTACACTTGAAACTAGAAAGAACATTGAAATATGCTACTCTCCTTGTTGAGAAATATTGCGATATAAAATAAAATAAAAAAAGGGAAAGTGTAAAATTTTAATTTGTTTTATGTTGGTGAAGGAAGGGAGAGGTAGAAGGTAGTAAGGTGTGGCCTTTTAGCGAAGAGATGCTGGGCCTTGTGTTTGAATAGCAATGAGAGGGGGCATCTGCATCAAACTATGAATAGTAATCCTCCGGCTCAGTTCTTGTTCCCTCCTACTCTCTACCGACCATCTCTCCATCTCCTTGGAATTATTTGAAATTGAAATTACAACATAGGGGAAATACCTTGGTTAATCCTAACTAACGTAAAAATTCCCAACTTATAGAATAGAATAGAATAGAAAATAGTGGATGTAATTAGTTGAACGTTGAGAATTACTGGAAGGAATTAGTCCGGGTGGCGGTCATTAAATGAAACAACTAAATAGTTTCAACTATTTTATTGTTTGCCAACGTTTCGACCCCCTTTGTGGGTCATCATCAGGGCGCATGGTGGGAGAATGGAAACTAGGTACTGTTTTAAACAGTACCTAGTTTCCATTCTCCCACCATGCGCCCTGATGATGACCCACAAAGGGGGTCGAAACGTTGGCAAACAATAAAATAGTTGAAACTATTTAGTTGTTTCATTTAACGACCGCCACCCGGACTAATTCCTTCCAAGAATAGAAAATAATTTGTATTCTGGGATGGGGTCTCTTAAGACTAAAAGGCATGTACAGTTGAAATATACAACATGTTTGGGAAACAGAGGAAAAAAACATAACATATATATATATATATATATATATATATATATATATAAGAGAGAGAGAGAGAGAGAGAGAGAGAGAGAGAGAGAGAGAGAGAGAGAGACAGATAGATAGATAGATAGATCATAGTTTTTATTCTGGGACAAGGTCCCTTTAGAATATCAGGTTTGTACAGTTGAAATATACAATATGTCTGGCCAACACACAAGATAAACATAATTAACTACTATTTACATAAATCAATACATTTGTATACAACACAAAAAAAAATAAAAATAATCTTCGGAAGCTAATTATGATGGACAAAATGAGAAATAACTGAATTATTAACATGATTCAAAAATTTAAAAAAAATAAATAAAATAAAAATGATTAGTAACTTTAGTTGGTTAGTAAGTTAGTAGTTAGGATTCTAAGAATAACATTAGCCTAAAAATAATGAAGGATCTATATTTGACCACGAGTTACTGAAAGATAAATCCATTAAAAATAAATACAATAAGAAGAAATGAAATCTTCTAGTGACAGAATGAAAATTAAAAAAAAAACCTGCAACACCCGACTTTCACTTACCTTCGTTATTGATATCAATTTGAGAATTTTAAAACAAATTCAGAATCGAAAATAAATTATCAAAGAATTATTAACATTGGATTTTAAAAGAAACATTTGTTTTATTAAATAACCTATTTTATTATTATCTAGACAACCAGTCCTCTTTATCGGCTTTTCATTACTCTCCGTTAAATTTTACAATAGTATGTATACGATAATATTTATTCTAAAATCTTTAGCATTCCATCGGTATATTATACATGTTACTTAAGTTAAAAAACAAAAATTGAATTAAAAAAAATATTTTTGCAGTTATCTCCTTCAGTTGGTGATCGAATTCGATCAAGTTATATATTTACCTGTTTTTTAGGTTTAATAATCAGATGATATGGTGAATTACATAAAACGACCAAATTAAAGGTACTTTGGAGGAAGAAACTTTGAAATATCGCCATTTAAGCTCGGTCAAACTATTTCAATCATAATGAGACCACTGGAGCGCCCGGCGATGACAGCGGCATCCATTGGACAAGCGATGAAACAATTGCACTAAAAAATATTGTTGTTATTTTCTCCTTTAGTTAGATATCAAATTCGTTCAACTTATTTATTTACCAGTTTGTACATACATCTCATTTAAATTGTTCACTGACCAGATAGGATTTTTTATCAAGTCCTGAGGGTCATTTGTAATATAAATAAATAAATAAATTTACCAGTTTTTTATCAATAAGATGATATACTTATTTTTATAGAATATACAAAATTAAAGGTATTTTAGAAGAAGAAAATTTAAAATATCTGCGTTTAAGCCCCGTCTGACTATTTCAATCAGAATGAAACCTACATGACATAAAAGCCCATTAAATTTTACATCGATATAGCGAGTTGATAGAGCCGTTTTGAGAAAATCGTAAAAAGGTGCTAATTGCATGGGAAGTAGGAGTTCCGATCAGCCGATTATAGTGAAAAAGTTGCTGTAACATCTCAAGCGCATAGTAGTCTTAAATATGAAATTTCAATTCCGTTCGACTTTTCGTTTTTTGGCTAGAGTTACCAAACGGACCCAAAAACACACAGAAATTTTTGCAGGACTTGGTTATTTAGACTCAGGAGACCCTAAAATGTGTATCTCCGTAGAAACTAAAATTATTTCATTGTCAGTCAGCGTCATTTTGGGATGCTAGGAGATGCTGAAAAATAACGAATTTGATTGTGGAGAGGTAGGGGGCATGACGGATGTTTGATAGAAGGGAATTCTAGCACTTGTAGAACGAGCCAGAATAGGGCTTTTTTTTAGAGTTTTGAAAAGAATACGAAAAGAAAACGTTACACAATGAAAATATCCCAAACCAGAAAAAAACACCCGTTTTTAACACAAAACAAAAATGAAAAGATAGTACGATTATAATAAGCTGGTTGGTAATTCTTAAAACAGTAAAAAAAATATACGAGTTACCAAGAGAAATACCCAATAATACAAGTATTATCAAAGCACACTCCAGCCATTATAAATCCACACATTAGGGCTTTAGTAAATTATTCTTATAATTTTTTTATAAGGAAATCATAATAAATACTCTGACGTACTATAGTCCGTTGTATGAACAGCAAATGCGCCCTTACATAGTATGTTTTGATGAATGCTGCGTCAACTGTGCAAATATGAAATGAACCGAGAATAATACGCTACAGGGAAATCCAACGAGGAAAATGCTAATTAGAACAGTTAATATTAATTATTAAACAATCTCCTCCGGGTAAGTTTCTTCCTTCCCTTAGCAATAAATTTTCTGTTACAGCAGGCCGTTTTTCAGAAAAAAGATAAATATTGATTAGGTCTGTTTTATCACACCTTTACGTAATATTTATGATAGCACTTACGTCAAATGGTTCTAATTATTTATCGAACTCAGATCTTCTGCTAATTTCATATCCAATGGAGCAGCAGTTTATCAACATTCCACTTACTTCTTTCGTGCGAAAACATGGACCACACGAAATACTATATGTACTTAGTTCTATAGATTTATATTACTAAATCGATATAAATAACGAATTAAAGTGACGAATGATTAGAAATAAATAGCTTCGCATAACAAAAATTTAAAAAAAAAAAAATGTGCAGGCAACATACGGATTTCACTTTCCTTCGTCGCCAAAATAAATTTATAGATTTTTTTAATACAGTTAGACCTAAAATATAGAGGTAAATGAAATAAAAAAAAATTAAAGAACTAACAAATTGTTTTTCGATAGCAACACGTCTTTTATTAAATAACTATTGAACTACCCTTGCTTCTACAAAAAAAATCAGTTTGACCAATTAAATTTATTACTTTCGATTTATTAGTTAATCGTAACGAAAAGTGGACTAAGGAAGAAAATATTAGATCAAATATATAACGGCTATTTAATTCTTACATTTAATCATAGGCAGACACTTGAAATTAGTCAATGAATCAAAAATTTGTTTAGTTTATTTGTATGTTGTTTCTAATAGTTCCTATGAGTTCTGCGCATGCGCGTGAGTATAGCAGTCATATTTCAAGTCGGCTCTCGGATTTCTTGCTTTTACAGTTGGATTTCACTTCAGCACAGTCTTGAAAACATCATCAGACTTCAGGATAACAACAACAGTTATTATTGGAGCAAACAGCGGTAAGTTGTGATATAATTTACAGTGTAAAGTGAATGCTGAGTCACCTCTTCATATCAGGTGATTGCCAATAGCCCGGCAAGGCTGGTCTTGCTTAACTTTTTTAAGTTATTATTTTTTTCCCACATCTGGTTATTATTTAATTACTTTTTATACATGAAATGCGATATTATCATCAAGTAATGTCCTCCAAAGCTTCAACTAAAAGATCTAGATCTAGTGGTTCAATCCCGTCACCTACAAAACAAAGACCCCGCCGTGATACTAATAAAAGATTAAATCTACAAGCAACCCCTTCCGGTACTAATTCAGAATCTGAACCACAACCTGGCACATCGTCACAAGGGATGACTGACGAATCGCCGTTTTTCACCCCAAATCCTTTTCAGATTTTACATAATGAAAAAGAAAACATGGAATCTACTCCTATACCTAGTGAACCACGGCCTCCTCCAATATTTGTCAAAAATATTAGAAATTTCCAGTTGTTGTGTGCGCAATTGAACAAAATTACCGAATCTACCAGCTACTACTGTATGAGTAGAATCAATGATACCAAAATATCTCCTACTACTGCCGAGACATATAGAAAAATAGTGAAATACCTAACCGAAACCAAAGCAGATTTCCATACCTATCAGCTACGCCAAGAGAGAGCTTTAAGGGTTGTAATCAGAAACTTACACCCCTCGACACCAGTTGAAGCTATTAAAGAAGAACTAACGGAGATGGGCTATAAAGTGCGGCAAGTCACTAACGTCCTAAAGGATAAAATTCCTCTACCTCTCTTTTTTGTGGATTTGGAACCAGCTGAAGGAGTTGAAAAAATCTATGACCTCAATAGATTGTACTATTCCAGTGTAAGAGTTGAAAAACCTTACACAAAAAGACAGATAATTCAGTGCCATAATTGTCAAGCATATGGTCATACTAAAAGTTATTGTCATCACATACCTCGATGCGTGAAATGCGGTGAACAGCACAAGTCTGTGGAGTGTACAAAACCAAAATCAACATCAGCTGTATGTGCTCATTGCCTGAAGGACCACCCGGCCAACTATAAAGGATGCCAAATCTATAAGGAGCTGAGGACCAGGTTTCAAAAGCCTCAAGTACTGGATGAAACAGCAAGACAAGTAAGAAACAGAAGAGAACCCTCAAAACTTATTGATGCCAATTTATCATTTGCCCACTTACTTGGAGGTGGGAATCAAAGTACTGAAGCCGTGGCCCTGCCGGAACTACAAAATGTACCTCAATCCATTCCACATATACCTCTTTCTCAAAATGTAACCAATCCTAAGAATCCTAATCCACCACAAATCTCTCATATTCCTCCTCCTTCAAACGCCACAGACCTTACCAGTTTGATGACATCCTTTATTTCCGAAATTAAATCCCTTGTTATGCCCCTAATATCACTCCTTACGAATCTCGTAACAAATCTCATTCCTGCCTTAAAAAAACCATAAATGACCTCACCTAATTCCTTATCCATTCTCCTTTGGAATGCGAATGGTGTTAGAACTCACACTGACGAACTTACAGCCGTACTGCAGGACAAAAACATTGATATTGCACTCATTACTGAAACTAGACTAACCACTAAACAGTACTTTAAAATACCATGATACACGACATACCGGACAGACCATCCAGACGGCAAAGCCCATGCCGGTACTGCTGTCTTAGTCCGCCGATCCCTCACCCATCACTTACACCCAATTTCCGCCCACGATTACCTACAAGCAACTTCCATCGTTATCAAACCTTTTCCTTTCCGCTTATCATCGCATCAGCATACTGCCCTCCTAAACATCCCATTTCCTCTGCCCAATTTGGATCCTTCCTCAACTCCTTGGGTAATCACTTCATTTTGGGTGCAGACTTAAACGCTAAGAACCAACAGTGGGGTTCTAGAACCACCAATTCTCGTGGACGGACATTGCAGTCTGCACTCAACTCCTGACGCTTTCATCTCCTACCTCCCGATTCTCCTACCTACTGGCCAACAGATCCTAACCGTAATCCTGACATCCTCGACTTCTTCATCCACAGCGGATTAGGCTCTCTGAATTTTTCCATAGCTCGCCTTGATGAACTATCCTCTGATCATAGTCCATTGATTCTAAATGTATCCATAATACCTATTCCTAAACCTATCCCACCGTCATTCATTAGGGGCCCTGTCAACTGGAACCTCTTCCGCGAAATTCTCACTAATGATATTGACCTCAGAGTGATTCTCAAAACCCCAAATGACCTTGACGACGCCGTATATTTCTTTACAACCGCTATTCAACAAGCCGCCTGGACTGCCTCCTCTCCCAAACAATCCCAAATAATTCCTTACAAAAGCCATTTACCACAACACCTGACAGACCTCATCAACAGCAAACGTCGAACTAGAACATTATGGCAACGCACCCGCCACCCAGAAGATCGCCGCTCCTATAATTTTTTTTGTAGAAAATTAAAGCGGGAGTTGGCGATCTTCCGTTCCCAATCCTACAATACCTACCTCTCCTCTCTCTCGACTCGTGACAATTCCCTGTGGAATGTCACGAAGAGAATCCTAAAATCCCACACCATTTCCCATCCTCTCCGGCGCTGTGATGGTTCCTGGGCTGCTTCTGACAAGCATAAGGCCGAGGAATTCGCACAGCACCTTTCCAAAGTTTTTACTCCTCATCCAGAGCTTAATCCAACCCATACTGCAGCAGTTGAGGAGTTCATCACGTCACCAATACCACTATCCTTACCACCTAAAGCAGTTAATCCCTCTGAGGTCAGATATCTTCTTAAAAAGCTTCCTCTCCGCAAATCTCCTGGATACGATCTCCTTACTCCCCAAATCTTAAGACAACTTCCACCTAAAGCCATTACATTCCTTACATATCTCTATAACTGTATCCTACGCACTACCTATTTTCCTCTCTTATGGAAACATTCAACTATGATCCTTTTCCTAAAACCAGGCAAACCTTCTAACAACAAGTCATCTTACAGACCTATCAGCCTACTTCCGATCCTCTCAAAAATTTTCGAAAAGCTCCTACTAAAACGAATCCTAGCCAAATTTCAAAATTTTCCTTCACATCAGTTCGGATTTCGTCCTCAACATTCCACGGTTCAGCAAGGACTCCGAGTTGTAGACCACATTTCCTCCGCCCTTGAGTGCAAGGAGTATTGTTCGGGTGCCTTTCTGGACATAGCTCAAGCTTTTGACCGGGTGTGGCACCCGGGACTGCTCTTTAAGCTCAAAACCCATTTACCTCAATCCTTATACCTAATCCTCCGATCCTATTTATCCAACCGCTCCTTCCGAGTTCGCTGTGGTTCCGAATTTTCCGAACAATATACTGTTGAGGCCGGTGTTCCTCAAGGTAGCGTCTTAGGACCCGTCCTCTACATCCTCTTCACCGCCGATATCCCTACCGATCCCAATACCTTTCTGGCAACATTTGCTGATGACACAGCCATTTTATCATCTAACTCCGATCCTGAAGCAACATCACTAAATCTCCAAAAGCACCTTTCCCTTGTCGAAGACTGGTGCAATGCTTGGCGCATTAAGGTGAACGAAAGCAAATGCACTCACGTCACATTCACCCTTCGACGCAAATCCTGTCCAACAGTTAATTTCAATTCCATACCGCTTCCTTCCTCAGACACAGTCCGGTATCTCGGCTTTTTACTAGACAAAAGACTGACGTGGAACCCACATACAAGACTAAAAAGAAAAGAACTCAACCGCAGATTCGGCCAGTTATACAGACTACTAAACAGAAAATCTCATCTTACAGTTGACAACAAATTACTAATATACAAGACAGTACTGAAACCTATATGGACCTACGGACTTGAACTGTGGGGGACAGCTAAACATTCTAACATTAAACGCATCCAATCCTTCCAATCCAAAGTCCTCCGAACAATAGTTAATGCTCCTTATTACGTTACCAACTGTACCCTACACCATGACCTTAATATTCCGTTTGTTTTAGACCTGGTACCATCCAAATTTTCCAAATTTCATCAGAACCTTAGTCATCATCCTAACCCTCTAGCACAATCCCTATCCAGCACCACCCATCCCTACAATCCTCCTCGAAGATTGAAACGGCAGTGGCCACGAGACCTATTATAAACATTTAAACTGGAGTTCTGACAATGGTCAGATCCTCCACTCATGTACGGTATGTTTGTGCCTACAGCGCCCTAACTCGGCCTCCACTGGCTCAGACCAGTGATGCGGCTGAGATAGAGGTGCTGGGATCTCTTGGATTCCGCTTTTTCCTCCACAAGTGGAGGAAGAAGCGCTTGCTGGGGTCCCTTTAGCAATTGTATATATTGTATATAGTTGTGATTGTGTGTAAGATGTTTATTTATTTGCCAACTTTTTATTTATCTCAATAATAGGTTTATGTTTCGATTTGTTTTGTTTTTTATTTATTATTATTATTTTATTGTATATATTTGAATTTATGTTATATTTTATGAAATTTGACCATTATTATTATTTTCTGTATATATAGTATGAATGTGGTCTCTTATCAATATTATTATTGTTCATTTTGTAACAAATTGTAATATATCTCAATAAAAAAAAAAAAAAAAAAAAAAAAAAAAATAGTTCCTATGTTAAAGTAAAAGTTTAAAGTTTTTTTTTAAAATTATAATTATGGATTATATTACCTATATAAAATCCTTAAGAAATAATATAATAAGAAAGCGATGAATAGCTAGTTGTTTATATATTATATATTAGATAGTTGGTAGTCAGTAGGGTATAGGAACTGCTAAGATAAGAAGGAAAATAATCCCTTTTTAATAGTATACAGAGGTCATTTTACTTCAAAAACTGGGAGATATCATGGGTCAATATATAAGACAGCACATAAGTAGATAAACAATTCAAAATAACTGATAGAGACAAACAAATTTTAAAAGGCAGTTTTTATGTAAACATACTGAATTTTAACTTGTATTGCCGACAGTTACTGTATGCTAATTGAGACGTTGATTTCCAAAAGGTACTAAAGGACATTTTTTTTCAAAGTTGATATTTTGAAATAATTGTATTCTAATGGTTTAGTTTCATCTAAATCCGCCATCAAATTTTATCTAAAAAACATAAAAATACTTTTTAAAAAATATTTAAAAATAGCATTTCATTCCAAAAGGTACTAAATCCACATTTTATTTTATTCCAAAAGGTACTATATCCATGTTTAGTTCCAAAATGTACTATATTCTATGTAAATTGATATAACCTTTCCTTTTATTTCCTTCCAAAAGGTACTATATTTCATACTATACGGCAGAAGCACCTAATCCCGTAATATATCACCATTAATTTATTGTTTTAATCATTTTATGTATTTTTATTGGTTCATTTAGCACACCTTGAACCACCGCTATTATTTTGATCAATGGTTTTAAACTGATAATCTGTTTTTAGACTATTTGAAACAACTTAGTTGCGTCGCTTTTGTTCTTTTAGGTTGTCAATTAAATTAAGTTTTTGCATAGTATTCCTTTTTGCAGCAACATAAATTTGGTTTGAAATTTTTCAGAAACTCACATTTTAATAGAATAATGGTGTTTGATGCAGCAAATAGTTGGAATTAGCATTCCATGAACTTGCTAAATATGTGAAGAAAATCCGTGCCTGATCTAACTTAGTAGTCGATTTTTTTATGTAAAATAAAAGCTTAAAACTTATGTTTTATCAGTATCTATTGTTAAATATTGTTTACACGTCGTTAATAATATAGTTAAATTTGCTAAATTCACACAAATAGTAAATACAAGTTCAAAACAAACTTCTCAATTACATACTTTCTTATTATAGTGCCATAAATAGATAAATTGAGACGTTGATTTCCAAAAGGTACTAAAGGACACTTTTTACGAAATTGATATTTTTACATATTGTTATTCTCATCATTTAGTTTTATATAAATATTCTATTTTATGTTATCTAATGAATTCTCAAGTCCTTAAAAAACACGATTTAGAAATGCGGTCATTTTCTAAAAGTACTAATTACGCATTTATTTTCGTTCCAAATCATTCTAAAAAAAATCATTTCATAACTTTAATATGATGTTATTAATATAGTAAAAAAATAATCCTAAATTTTAAGGCAAAAATACCCAATTAGCTAGTTTAAATAATATAGTAATGAGAGATTTCCGCGCTTCCTGTAAAATTTCCTAGAATGGATATAGTACCTTTTGGAAATCAACGTCTCAATTGTCCTTTCAATATTCACTTTCTTTATGAATAATAGATAACCAATGTAATTATTCAACAAAGAAAGATATTTCTCAGAGGGAGAATAAGGAAATATACATAATTTAGTAATTAACGATATAAAGACGTTAGTTACCGATAACTAACGTCTTTAATGTTGTATCAGGAAGGTTATAGTGACTGTTATCAACTTATCTCGCGTTATATTCTTCCAAAAAGTACTATATCCCTTTTAATTCTTTTCAAAAAGTACTAAATCCATGTTTTGTTCCTAAAAGTACTATATCCATATTATATTGTTTAAAATCACTATAAAAGTGCAATAATTTGGAAAAATGAGTTGGCAACATACTTAAAAATCAGCTTTTGATTTCAATAAAAAAAGAATCACGTAAATTGGTCAAATAATAAATAAATGACAGATTTTTGCGTTTCCCGTAAAATTTTCTAAAGTGGATATAGATAGTACTTTTTGGAAATCAACGTCTCAATTGTTTGTTATTATTATATAATTTGAGAGTTTAAATATTAGTATTTTAATAATTTGTATTGTACATTTCATCCAAATATAGTAAGAAATTGCATTATAACAAGCAATAATACATAAATATAAGTAACGCTTCAGATACTTAAATTATTCACTCACGTTCGTAAATGGCGAGTGATGTACCAACATAGACTGTGTGTGTAGTATTGTTACGACAATTACTTGTAAGTTAGCAAAACATTTTTTAGACATAATAACAATAAAAATACCCCATTTTCCTTAATTTTAATTTTTGATAACAGTTCTTAATGAATAATTGATAATTATCTATGATTAACATTAGCGAGACTCAAATCAATTGCCGAAAAATTATTGTTTTTTAAACTATGATGAGAATGACTTCCAGAATTCAGTAATGTTATTGTAGGATTACGTTCGAGTAATTTCGAAATACTTTTCCCTCTGTGTTTGAAATGTGGGAGGTCAAACCCCACATGGCGTTATGTGCATTGAAATCTCCCAGGACGAAAGGTCTTGGAAGCTGGTCGACTAAGTTTTCTATATCTTCGCACGAAAAGTCCTTTGAGGATGATAATA
Organism: Piezodorus guildinii; assembly: GCA_023052935.1. Lineage (NCBI taxonomy): Eukaryota > Metazoa > Arthropoda > Insecta > Hemiptera > Pentatomidae > Piezodorus > Piezodorus guildinii. The sequence goes on along the minus strand of CM041293.1, from coordinate 149,923,509 downwards.
ATTTAAATGAATAAATATATCTGTATTAAAAAAAAAAAGTTTACTTCTTCACAAAAATATCATTGTATTAACTGTGCCCTCACATATTTACTTCTTGTAATGTAAATTAAACAAACGCCAAAAAAATCCATGAATTTCCATAATTCTTAATTCGTGTTATTTCCTCTGAAACGCTCGATCATAGAACATTGACGACATTTTTAGTATATTGATTTAACAAACTCCAACTACTGAAGTAGTTACAAAGTGTGTAATAACAACATGGTGTATTCAACATAAGTGGAACTAATTCAACCAAAATCGATGGTGAAGTTTGGTCGACCTACAATGGAACCATAACCTCCTCCACCCCTACCCAGAACCAATGCCTCTAATGCATAATTCATCAGCGTCTGTCTGTTTTGACTTGATCTACATTGCTTACGATTCCAAAACACTAAGAAGAAAAAAAAAAGCTAGTTTGATCTCAACTATAAATGCTCGGAAAGGATTAGAATCCATTTAACTATGCTTGGTTAATTAGTTATTACACATTTTTGGCGCTTTTTATATATTTCATTTTTTTTTTTAGATATATTACAATTAGTTACAAAATGAACAATAATAATAGTGATATGATACCACATTCATGCAATATATACAGAAAATAGTAATAATAAATAAAAAAACAAAACAAATCAAAACAACCTATAATTGAGATAAATAAAAATTTGGCAAATAAATAAACATCATACAAACAATCATAACTATATACAATATATAAAACTAAAGGGACCCCAGACCGCGCTTTTCCCACCCTCTCCGGCGCTGTGATAGTTCCTGGGCTGCTTCCGACATGGATAAAGCCGAGGAATTTGCACAGCACCTTTTCAAAGTTATCACTCCTCATCCTGAGCTTAATCCAACCCATACTGCAACAGTTGAAGAGTTCATTATGTCACCAATACCTCTATCCTTAGCACCTAAAGCAGTTAATTCCTCTGAGGTCAAACATCTTCTTAAAAAGCTTCCTCTCCGTAAATCCTCAGGATACGACCTCCTAACTCCTCAGATATTAAGACAACTTCCTACCAAAGCCATTACATTTCTTGCATATCTCTATAACTGTATCCTACGCACTACCTATTCCCCTCTCTTATGGAAACATTCAACAATCATCCAAAATTAAACCAGGCGAACCTTGTAACAGCACTTCATCTTACACACCTATTAGCCTGCTCCCGATCCTCTCAAAAGTTTTCGAAAAGCTCCTACTATAACGAATCCTAGCCAAATTTCAAAATTTTCCTTCACATCAGTTTGGATTTCGTCCTCAACATTCCACGGTTCAGCAAGGACTCCAAGTTGTGGACCACATTTCCTCCACCCTTGAGTGCAAGGAGTATTGTTCGGATGCCTTTCTGGACATAGCTCAAGCTTTTGACCGGATGTGGCACCCGGGATTGCTCTTCAAGCTCAAAACCCATTTACCCCAAACCTTACACCTAGTCCTCCGATCCTATCTATTTTATTAATATCGGTAATCCACGACAGTTGTGATGTTTTTGAATGTACATAGTAACTATTTCAAATATATTACTTAGTATATATGTTCATAGTAGATGTATAGAAAAAGTAATGAATAAAGTGGCAAACATGATTTAATTTTGATATATAGCATTTTTAAATCAAATTTAATCTTTTCCAAAACAAATTTAACCTTTTTCAAGTCAAATAAAACCTTCTTCTTGTCGAATTCAACCTTTTCCATTTCTAATTAAACCTTTCCCAAATCAAATTCAACTTTTTCCATCTCGAATAAAAACCTTTTTCGTATTCATAAAAATAATAAAGAGCTAATTAACATGATTGTATTGTTTTTATGGTTTTAATTATACATTATGTTTTTAACCCTTGTGGCTTGTTAACTGTTCCGTACAATTATACACGATTATAATAAAGAGAACAGATTTTTCGTATTTATTCGATACTAGGCTCAGTAGCTGGGTTACCAAGGGTTCGTATACAGATTATACTATTAATTTTAAGTACGTACTATAAAAAATAGATTTATTATAACTTTTAAAAATTTGAAAAAAAACTACTACTTAAGCGAGCGCAATTAAAAGTAATATTATAATCAGTAAACGAACCCTTGGTAACGCAGCTTTTGAGCCTGGTATTGAATAATTAAAAAAGTTAACATAAACCTCCATTTATGTTAGTGTTTCAGCCGTTTATGTTACACTGACTTTTAGTGTTTCAGCCGTTTTAAGTCAACTTCGCGACTGAAAACATGAGTTAGGAAAATCTCTCTAGTTCTGTTAATTTTGCAGATATCGAGTCAAACAAAACAAAAATAAAAAAGAATAATATATGGATATGCTTTATTTCTTTTGTTCGTACAACTTATTGCTTTAAACGTTAGAAAAAAGTGCATAAAAATTTAGACTTTGCTTAGTCACATCCTTACTTCCTATCAAAATTTCGTTCTTGAGAACATAGTTCTTCTTTGTGTATGAATTATCGAAAATTGCGAAAACTCGTTTTTATCGAAGTTAACACAGAAATATCTCAAAAGGGACTAAGTGAAAATAATGAAATTAAGTAAGGTTACACACTTATACGATGTTTATAAATGACATTAATTTGGTGTCTGAGACAGAGGTGGTTTTCGAGTTATAAAATTCTCTTTGCTAATAAAATAACATTTAATTTTAAAACGATTTAATCCTGTAATTTTGCATATTACTGAACGAAACAAAAAATAGAGTGTTAAAAAGTACTGAATACAATTTTAGCCCTTACAGTATAATACCTACGTAGCCACATGTAGTTTAAAGTGAATCACCTGTTTTCATTGAATAATCTTCAAAGTATATATTCATTTAATTAAATTGCATAAATACGATGTAGTATGTAATATTATTTCTAAAATCTTCCGTAATGTATTAAAGAATATAACTTGTATGATACTGTACGGTGGCAATACTGATAAGCTACTTAATTAGAAAGTTATTGTTTTAGCTTCTACAACTTTTTTTTATTGCATAATTAATGTTTTTATATCTTGCTCTTTTCAACGGAAACTATGCCTCTATGTGACTACTTATATCCGTTTTAGAAAAATCTAAATTGCAATGTATTTTACTTTGGAAATATTGCCCTAAATGATGGGGGAAACCGTGTTCAAAATTAATCTTATGGTTTAGGAGTTTGTGGGATTGCTGAATCCTGATGTATATATATATATATATATATATATAATATAAATATAAATATATATATATATAGAGAGAGAGAGAGAGAGAGAATACTAGTAAAGTGTATATGCTCATAGAATAATGATTTTATAGTTATCCCTTTTATAATGCTTTTTGATGACTGATTAAAACTTAGCTTTAAACGGTTACTTTTGTAATTGCACTCTGGTAATTACTAATAAGCAGACTACAGCTGACGGAACTGTAACTGCAGTTGGGTAGCAGCCATATCTAGATTGAAATGTCAGCTGATGTGGGCAGTTACGTGACTTGACTCCCTCTTCCTCTTTTATCTGCATTCTCTCTCTCCTTTCAGCCCCACCCTCTCGCAACCTTTTCTGTTTTTTGTTTTTTTTCTCTTTAACTTCCAGTCGGACTCTCCTTATTTTCTTCTTTGTTAGCTACAATATTGTACAAGTTCGTTATTGAGCGCCGGAGACTCCCTTAATTAAGATGAGGAAAAAAAAAATAAAACAAACTTTTCGTCAAATGCTCAACTGTAACGTTTTACGACCGGAGGGAAATTGCAGCGGAAAAAACTTTTCTAATTAGAGCATACTTAAAAGTAAAAATAGAAATTGTTGCGTTCGGAACCACATTTTAACTGCGTTGGCCCCATTACTTAGAATTTATACAAATCATGAATTGAACCTCTCATGAATTAAACCGAAGAAAACTCTTAAATAAAAAATATTCTACTGTTTAATTCATTTCTAGGGTCGTTGTTGGTGAGAAGTTTAAAATTTAGTGAATGCAACATAAAAAAAAATTGACTTAATTATTTATTCATAATGGCATTCCATACAATTAAGTGTAAATATAAATATTTCTATGCAGAAAAAAAATTAGATACTCCATTCACATTTTTTTTTTATTTATTTTGTTTTATACTTTTGCTACTACGTTTTGAGTTCTTTTTTTATTACTGAAAATATTTATTTATTCGGATATATTACAATCTGTCACTACGGAAAATAATAATATTGCTATAAGATTACATTCATACAATTTGAGTTCTAATATACATTTTAGGTAGTTGTAAACAGTTTATAACAACTATTTATGAAAATACAGGGTTATTTATGAAAAAATAAAAATAAAAAACAGTTCATTTCTAATCAGAAAACCTGCTACAGCTGAGAAGATCTTTCTAAACATTCTAAAAGATTTCTTGTTGGCGATATATATACATATATATATATATATATATATATATATATATATATATATATATATATATATATATATATATAATATTATATACATCAGTTTCAACCGAGATCATTTATCTTCATCTTTAAGTGGCATATTGCTCGGATAGAAGAGAAAAACATCATTTTCGTCATGTACTGATTTTTACTTTCACTTACTATATATAGTAAGGGGAAGTATTGCGATCGTGAAAATTTTCGAATTCCAGTTTTCAACGGAAATACACGTTTTAGGGTCCCCTGAGTCCAAATAACCAAGTCCCGCATAAAGGTCTGTGTGTGTGTGTGTGTTGTGTCTGTGTGTGTGTGTGTGTGTGTGTGTGTGTGGTAGCTCCCGGGCGGAAACGGTAAGTCCTATGAAACTGAAATTTCATATTTAAGACAACTATACGCCCGAGACGTGACAAAACTTTTTTCATCAAAATGAGCCTACCAGAAGAGGCACTTTATACAATGCATTTTGCACCTTTTTTCGATTTTCTCAAAAACGGTTCCGACGATTTTGATTTACCTCGCTATATCGATGAAAAATTTAATGGGCTTTAATATCATGTAGGTTTTATTTAGATAAAAATGGTCTGACAGGGCTTAAATACCGATATTTTAAATTTTCTTCCCCTAAAGAACCTTTAATTTTGTAGATTCAATAATAATAACTAGATTATCTAGTTAACGCTGATGAAAAACAGGTAAATATATAAATTGAATAAACTCGATACCCAACTAAAGGAGAAAACAGAAAAAATATTTTTTTAATGCAATTTTTCGTTTTTGAACATAAGAGCAGTAATTTACATGTATGATATACCGTTGGAAAGCTAAATATTTTAGAAAAATTATAATCTCATACACACGCTTTTAAAAGTTAATAGAGAGTGATGAAATGAACATAAAACTAACTGATTATTTTAGATAATAATGCAATAGATTTTTTAATAAAACACATGTTTCTATATAAATTCAATTTAATTAATTCTTTAATAGTTTCACGTATTTTTATCTTTAAGTGTATTTGAAAATTCTTTCATTGAGTTTAAAAATGGTGGTAAGTGAAAGTCGTGTGTTGCCCGCACCAGATTTTTTTATTTCACAAAAGAAAATCAGCTGCAAAGACGGTTAACCGAACTTGTAGTGTGTGTAGCGATGATGTCCTAGGATAAAGTACCATTTGTAAGTGATTTGCTTGGTTCACACCCGGAAATTTTGACTTGGAAGACGCAAAGCGCTCATTCCGCCCTTCAACTCTAGATGATGTCCAAATTAAATCGTTGGCCACAGACAACTCTCACTCATCCATAAGCACAGAGGTCATATATAATTGATTTAAAATATTTAAAAGAATCTGAAGTTTTAGTTTAAATTACCATTAAATAACGCTACGAACTTATTTCGCAACCCAATATAAAGTAAGGTAATGTATTGCGAATGTGAAAATATTGGAATTCCAATTTTCACTAGAAATACAGGTTTTAGCGTCCCCTGAGACGAGAGTACCAAGTCATGCCAAAAGGTTTGCATATAGGTGAATGTGGTAAAACAATAAGTTGCAATAAACTGAAATTTCATATTTTAGATGCGTATATATCTGAGATGTTGCAGCAACTTTATATTCAAAACATTATGAAACAGAAGCCTCACTTTAAACAATTCAGCAAATTTTCTCAATAATTGCTCGAAAATACTTTGATTAAATTATCGATGTAGAATGTAATGCGCTTTAATATGATGTAGGTTTTATTCTGAAAGAAATAATCTGATAGGACTAAAATGCGGCATTTAATTTATTTTTTTCAAAGTACCTTGATTTTTTTAGATTCTAAGTTATCAAATATTTCATTATGTTAGCATTGAGAAGACAAAAATTGATAGCCAACTGTAGAAGAAAAGAGTTTATAAATAGAAAAACCTGTACCAGTACATACATGATGGGTGTTGGGCTAAGTACATATAAAGATTCGTACTGTTTATAGGCAAACAGCCGTGCAAGATCACGCTCAGCCTCCAGGTTTTTTCCTCGATATAGTTGGGCACCCACTTTATAGAAGCTGGGTCTGCCAGGAGGGTCTCCATACCCTTAGGTCGCCCCCCCCCCCCCAACTGAATTAACAGAATAATAATATTCTACCACAGCCAGGATTCGAACCTAGGACCTGGAGAATATAAGACTAGTGCTGTATCAACTAGACCATGTAGCTCCCAAGTATATTCATATATTTTTTCTGTTGTTATAATTATATAAGTTAGAAAGCTAAATGTATCTTTTATAGAAAGTTGTATAAGGTAATGGAGATTGATGATAGGCGATTGTTGTAGATTATGATTTGTATTGTTAGATTATTTCTTCTTTAATAAATGCTTCCATTGCAAATCAATTTAATACTTTAAACTCTTTTCATCACTAAGATTATTTTTAAATTTATTTCAAGAACTGGAGGATGTACAATTTATTTTTTGCCCGCACTTGATTTTTTTATAGGAACCGTGTATTACTTCGTTAGAAACATATTTAATACAGCTTTAGTATAAATGAGTAATTCTTCAAAAACTGTCTTTCGAGACTCTATTTTACGCTCTTGTACTTGATCAGATGAGCCTTGGCGCTTGAAGAACGCATTTGGAACCGGAAGGTCTTTCGGCACTTTATAGCCGGCAGAGTATCTATTTTTCCTGAGGACCATGGTTTGTATTTGGCATAAGACCAAACGATGGAGCAATATACAGGCAGGACTGAAAATGGCACTTCATTATCACGATTTTAACCTCAAACCTACTTTATTTTACTATGATAATAGATTTCTTTAAATTAAAAAAAAAAAATATATATATAATATATATATATTATATATATATATATATATCATTTAGATATATATAAATCATTTAGATATTAAATATCGTTTTTATGAATGTTAAAGACTTTCACTAACCTCCGTTTTTAAAGTCAATTTAAGAACTTTTAAATAAAGTTTGATTTAAAAAAAGGCTGAAGAATCTCATTAAGTCTCAGATGGAAAATAATTATTATATTATTATCTACAACAATAACTTAGTTTTATAAGAATTTATTTAGTCTCCAGGAACTAATAAAACTTTAGGTATTAGCTATTTTTTTTTTAATATTTTGCTTTTCAGTGGTAGATTAAACCAACTATGTTACTACTTTAAAGTTTAAAAAAAAATTACCTGAAAAATATGTTTGATTTTTTTTCTCTCGTAGACTATCGAATTCGTTCTGCTTGTACATTTAAGCGCTTTACACCAAAGATAAAATGGCTATTTTTTTTCAAACCTAAAATAATTAAAGTTACATTGAAAGAGGAAAATTTAAAATATCGAAATTTAAGTCTTGCTAGAATATTTCTCCGAGGAAACCTAGATGATATTAAAGGTTGTTAAGATTTACATTGATTTTACCAAATCGTTTGACTCAATAATATAAAGGTAAAAAACTGATTGTATAAAGTGAAGCTCTTCTGGTTTTCCGATTCTGTTAAAAAAGTTGCTATAATATCTTAGGCATATACGTTTATAAAAATATAAAATTTAGTTTTATACAATTTATATTTCTTGAGCTGGGCTCACAAAATACCTACTGAAAGAACATTTTTAACTGGACTTGACTAAAATATATTCAAAGTAATTTAAAGAAAAGTATTAGCTCATACATTAAAAATTAAAGGCAGTAGTACACAGAGGTAATTATGTTCGATATAGAAGTGGGCATGCAGCCGTAATTTTTTCCTTTTACTTATTCAAGTGATTATGAACATTTACTAAATTTAATTATCTATCCAATTCTATAATTATCTGTTTAAACAATGAAACCAAAAACGGTAACACATATTACATGTACTATTATACCATTATTATTACAATGACATTTTCACCTATTTTTTTTTTTAAATAACCCTTAGGTTCAGAAAATTTTGATTTGTTTAATGTGCCATGGACAATATTCTCAAAATATACAATCATATATAAACATTAGGTTAATAACGATTATATATTTTCGTAAAAATTTAATTACTTTTTTTTCATTTAATTTTCTTTCATTCGTGCTTAGTTTTGATAATGTACCATTTTTTAAAAATCTCTCAATACAATTTAAGGTCGATGTATAAGACATATTTGTTTGTATGCGGCTTTTTGCTAATACAAATGAGGCATAAAATATGGGTTTATTTTATTTTTATTACCAAGATAATCCACGAAAGACAAAATTACTACCATATTTCACGATAAAATGATGATATAATAAAATATGCTTTAAATCTCTAACAATGAATGTGTTTATATTTCTTTTTTTGACCAACGTTGTTTACAAGACCATTCAAGTAAATAAATTTTAAAAAACTTTACTTTGATTCGTAAATAATCCCAGCAAAAAAAATTTCTCTCTTCCCTTCCCTTTAGAGGCAAGACATTTCAATACATTTTTAAAACAGCATAATAAATAAAACTATTTTAGAATATATTAGGAATTTTACTTTCAATTCTAACTTTCGTCGTAAACCTACGACATCCTGCCCTACAGTGTCTTTATAATATTCCGGTTGAACAGATTCGCTATCTAGGACTCCTACTTGACAAACGACTAACATGGAATCCGCACACAAGACTGAAACGACAAGAAACTGTCCAACGCTTTCGCTTACTTCAACACTTACTGGACAGACGCTTAAACCTTCCACTTAACTACAAAAGGCTCATCTATATGACCATCATAAGGGGGTTCTACTAAACCATGAAATTCTTCCCCTATTCAATCGCTACAATCCAAAATCCTTCGAAAAATCCTCAATGCTCCTTACTTTCTCACCAACAACCTTATTCATAAATATCTTAATGTCCCATATGTTGCTGATTTGGCCCGTACGAGGTATCATTCTTTCCATAACAAACTCCACACCCACATTAACCCACTAGTTTCAATCCTTGCTTCCTCTACCATTCCTGACAATCCTCCGAGGCGTCTGAAAAGAAGATGGCCTCGAGACCTTCTTGTGTAGATTACCTAGTGGAGTGGTGCCAATGGGCATATTCTCTTCGTGTCTTTTCATGTATATTATCAATATTATGATCCAATTTACTTGATGTATTTACTAATACAGTGGTAAATTTCAATAAATTAATAAAAAAAAAAATTCTAACTTTCCTTCTTTCTACACATATATTATAATGTAAAAAATTGTTAACAAATTGAGGTCATGAGAAAGTGCTATGGAAAATATACTTTAGGTTAAAGGAAACATAAAGAGATGTAAGGGGTCGTTTGGATCTGATGGTCAGGGATTACAAGACGTGAATCACTTAACGATTTTCGAGCAGCTTCCAGCACTGGATATTTTCAATATACTTTATTTTTATTTTATAAAATCATAGTTGTGAATAAGGGTTGCTTTGGAGTACTAAGATTTAATTTTTTTTTTTTTTTAATGTAGCGTGTTCCACTTTTAGTTTTATTATATTGTAATCTAAGATTATTTAGATATTAGTGGTTTAAAATATAAAAACTGAGTTATTATTGAAACAGATCAAGTTAAATCGGTCATAATTTTGAAAATTACCAGCTGATACTAACTTCTAGGTGTTAGGATCATCCATGCATGAAATAGTATTTTTGTAGCGAACTAAAAAAAAAAACAAAATTAGTCCAGTAGTTTCGGATGCACACACGTCACCTTCACCCTTCGACGCAAATCCTGCTCAATAGTTAAATTCAATTACATACCGCTTCCTTCTTCATACATAGTCCGGTATCTGGGCTTTTTACTAGACAAAAGACTGACGTAGAACCCACATACAAGACTTAAAAGAAAAGAACTCAACCGCCAATTCGTCCAGTTATACAGACTACTAAACAGAAAATCTCATCTTACAGTTGACAACAAATTACTAATATACAAGACAGTACTGAAGTCATATGGACCTACGGACTTGAAATGTGGGGGACAGCTAAATATTCTAACTTTAAACGCATCCAATCCTTCCAATCCAAAGTCCTACGAACAATAGTTAATGCTCCCTATTATGTTTCCAACTATACCTTACACCACGACCTTAATATATCATTTATTTTAGACCTGGTACCATCCGAATTTTCCAAATTCCATCAGAACCTTCTTCATCATCCTAATCCTGATTGATTATCATATATCAAGATTGAAACGGCAGTGGCCCGGTGACGTTCTGTAAACATTCATAGAGAGAGTCGCTGGGATCTCTTGGATTCCGCTGTTTTCCTCCACAAGTGGAGGGAAAAGCCCAGTCTGGGATCCCTTAGGTACCATTGTTTGTATGATGCTTATTTACTTGCCAACTTTGTATTTATCTTAATTATGGGTTTTTATTTGCTTTTGTTTTTTTTTATTATTATTTTATTGAATATATATGTTTTTTTTTTTCTATTTTATGTAGTTTGACTTTAGCATTATTTTCTGTATATATTGTATGAATGTGATCTCATATCACTATTACTATTGTTCATTCTGAGACAAATTGTAATATTTCTCAAAAAAAAAAAAAAAAAAAAAAAAAAAAAAAAAAAAAAAAAAAAAAAAAAGTAGTTTCGGAGAAATTACAGAGACAGTTGAAGACGGACAAACGAATTTTTTATTCATTATTCGGATTCGCATCTCGAAAAGTAAGCCCTCGAATTTTGAGGGGTGGCTGGTAATTATTATATTTTATTTTGGCAATAACAAAGGTTTATTCTTGAAAATATTAAACCGAAAATGTAAAACAAATAGTTAAAAAAGGAAATTTAAAACAGCACACTACTCTGGTATGAGAATGCAGCATTTTGATTTTGTGTTAGCAGGAAAGGCTTTCCCCCTACTTAGAGTAAATCTCTCCCTAGGTTACGACATAAGATTATCTTTAAGTTGTTTGCCTATACAAACCTCCCTCCTTCGAACCTTATCAAGACATCAAGATCTGATCTAACACCATCAGCCTACCTTCTCTATGAGGACCCCCCACATCATCAATACGAAATTCACGAGAATATCTTCGCCTGTAAGTATTATTTGAACCTGAAACCGTAATTAATGTCTGAAGCAGTAAGTTCATCCAGTAAGTTAAAATCCTCCACAAACACGACATTATTTAAGTAATTTATTTATTTGTTTTTCTTTATTTATTGTTTAAATGCATCTACACTCTAAGGGTCATATGTGTTTTAAATGCTACTTAGTAGATTGCTAATACTGTAATACAAAACTTAATCATTTTTAATCCTGATTCCAAATCCTGTTCAGGACAATTTAAACATTTTTTATCATATTCCAAGAGTTAATTAAAAATCTTAGAGCAAGAAAAAAATTCGTCAAATCCAAAAGCTATCTGTTTCAGTGCTGAAGTATGGTCAGTCCAGTACAATTCATTACATAGAAACATGATGAGAAACAAATTATAAAGCAAAATCTGCGAAATTGTATGATGTCTCTGTTTGGTTATTATTCGTTTCTCATTTCCCGAATTTAATTATTTATAAACAATTTTTTATATATTTTCTATTATTAAAAAAACAAAAACAAAAACATTTTTCTCCCTTCTTTCCTGGCACTTGCTCATCGAAAGAAGTAAATTAAAATGTCTAGCTAAATCGAAAGTTAGCACGTCCCTGTGATGTTTAAAATATGTAAAGAAATAAACAGAAAACATTTAATTGATTTATATCTCATGTACTTTGAACGATATGTAGAACATTTTTCATTTGATATCAATTAGTAGATTAGTAAAAAGAGTATGTGTCAATCAACCATTGCACCAAAAATCATGATCAGATGAATGAAAACATATTTTAGAAATATTGTTGATATTAATTTCTCCATGGTAAGTTTTCATAAAATATACAACCAATTTATCTTTGAATATATTGATTAATTTAAATTTACAAAAGTTTTCAAAGTATTTTCATAAAAAATTATATTTAAAGAAAATTACAGTTAAATACAAGAAAGTGCTCTGATCATACTCTATGAATGTCATTGCCTACTAACTATGCTCAATATAATAATAATTAAAAAGTTATACTTATTCTCATTATAACCTCAAACTATAACAATTTTTTTGTTTAAAAAATATTTCGTTCATTATACAATAGATCGACAATATACAAGATGATACTCTGGATGAGCACTGTGTTACCTGCCATCATCTACGGTTGCGAAACATGGGTAGTCAACAAGAAGACCAGCCAAAAGTTGAGAGTAACGGCCAGAGGTATGGAGCGATATTCCTGGTAATATCGATAGGAGATAGGAAAACAAAGTGGGTAGGATCTAGGACTGTTCTTCCAGATATTATGAAAAAAGTCCACCTAAGAAAGCGGACCTGGACCGGACATGTCATCCGAAGAAATATTACATCACGGACCAGGCAGCTTATAGAGTGGTATCCAAGAGAATATACAAGGAAACGAGGACGTCCAAGGACAGGCTAGGACAAGGAGATGAAGAAGAGGTGTGGAGGGGCAACCTGGAAGAGTAGCACTGGATAGGAATGAATGGAAAAGGATGGGTCTGGTCAATTATTTAGTGTAGTTGCAAGAATAAATCTATTGAAAGTTTAACCAATCGAACTCAAAATCTCAACTAAAGGTTGACTTTTGTATATATATATATATATATTTGAATAAAAAAAAAAATAGCAAGTTTTGTATATATTTTTTGTTACATTTTATGCAAAAATAAAGGTTATTATTATTACTATTATTATTATACAACAGATCTAATTTGAAATTTAAACTATAAAATAGTCGAAACAATTTGTCTCTTTTGTTATTTTTCAATTTTACTTGAGTGCTGAAGTGAAGTTGAACCGTATTTTTCGTAGCGAAAAAATTAGATGAAGAGAAAAACGCTAGTTCATTATCATGATGGAAAAAAAAAATCCCCCGTCCGGGAAGCTTTTAAATATAAAAATAAAACATTATTTTTCTTTTTTTTTGTCAGTCCAAAGTTTTTAAAAGTATCTCTCCTTTACAAAATCAATTATAAACGTCAATAATATCTTTGCTTGTTGATGAATTCTATGTTTTACTGATATGTAGTTACTATAACGCCTTAATCAACGATGTGACCTAATAGAAGTACTTTTCTGACAATTGATGGTTTCTTCAGAAACATTAAACTGTAGATGACTGAAATTCCATACTAATGACAACCCACCTTTCATGATTTGGATTTCAATTTCAAAGCACCGTTTTCTGCTATTTCATTACATTCTCGACAAACGCTAAAACCTTAAACTTCACGATTTTCGCTTACCTTTGTTGTCATTTAATAAAATAAATTATTGTTTATATATAAATAAATTAAAAATAATTTAGGCATTTCCATATACAGTTAAAAAAATAATATATAGCTAAGTGATCGTAAAAAGGTTAAGGAATTAATTGAATTGTATTTCGATAGAAACACGTGTTTTATTAAATATTTTATTTACATTATCATTGAAAACGATAAGTTTTATCATCTTCACGTCACTATCTATTAACCTCAACAAGTTTGTGTATAATATATTTTTTTTTTTTTAAATCTTTACACATACAACGGTATATTTTACATCTACATTAATGTTCATATGTTGAGAAACGCAAAAATGGCATAAAAATATCTTTTGCTCTTTTATATTTTATTTTGATACCTGTGATTTATAAATGCTGACAAGTTGACTTTTTCGAATCTAGAAAATCAAAGATAATTTGAAGAAAGAAAATTTAAAATATCGGTATTCAGGCCCTGTCAGACTATTTTAATCAGAATGGAACTTATATGATACCAATGCGCATTATATTTTATATTGATATAGCCAGTTTTTTAAAAATTCTTTTTGCCTTTTTGAGAAAATGGTAAAAAAGTTGCAAGATGCATAGTTCGAATTGGCTTTTCTGAATTACTTATTTTGATAAAAAAAAGTTATTATTGTTTAAGGCGTATGGTTGTATTAAATATGAAAATTCAGTTTTGTATCACCTATCACTCACGCAGACCTTTTTTGGGAGAGTTAGTTATGTGGAACCCTAAAAATTTTTTTTCGGTTGAAAACTATGCATTTCGTGTAGAACTTAATGTAAAAAGGTATATTTATATAGTTATGGAATGAGATTTACTCATCTATTGTAATTGCTATTACAGTTGTAATTATAATTATGAAGAGGTTATTGTGATTGTTGTTAGTAATATTTATGTTGCCTCCTATTACAAAGGATGCCGCCTTCTGCCTCCGAAGGGTCTGTGGGACACCTTTTCTCGTACCTGAGCCCCTACAGGAAGTACTTTGACATTATGGGTGCTAAGTGATCCATATGTCCCTCCATTTGATCTCTGCCGCCTTTCCTCCATCCCCTCCTCTATTCCTTCCTAAATGTACCCCCCCAAATCCTAGGCCAGAGCACTCCGGTCAAAATGTTATTACTGTAAAGGTGTAATATATTATATCATTAAGAAGTTTATGTTTCTGTTTCCATAGTGAATAAATATACAAAGTTTAAATAAAAGTGTTATTTGTTAACTGGCGCCCGAAGTAGGGACTGCAAGTTTCGAATCAAGAAGTGATTTGATGAACTCTGCAGTCAGCACATGAACCTTTGAAGATTCTTCTCTATAACTGGTCGATGCGAAGAACCCCATTCAAGAAGAGGGATCCTGCCGAGTTCGCCTGAGGTTTTCACCGGACGACTATAGACCACACCAACAGATCAGTGAGCTTTAAAATATTTTTAAGATTTACTATATTTTATTTTATTTCTTTTATGTTAGATCCATCATTAGATTATATATAAATATTCAATTTTCCCAACTTAAAATCTCAAATATGGCATCATTCAAAATAGAAACTCCGGACTATGATCACATACCTATCTTTGATGGGAAATCTCACAATTTATTAGATTTTGTAAAAACCGTTAGGTTTGTTAAAGACATTTTTTGTGCCGAAAATAACTCCTTCAAAATTATTAATGAGCGTAGACTACTTAACCATGTCTTATCTCGCCTCACGCCAGACGTTAGAGAACTATTAAATAATGATAACGAATCCAGTACAGTAGAAGGTTTATTAGGGTTTTTAATAAGAAAATTCAAAGATTCTAGGCCGATTGAACAATTAATCGTAAATTTACTTAACTATAAAATAGGCCCGGATGAACACCCCATTGACTTCTTGAAGCGACTTAATAAGGAGAGGACCTCAATAATTTCTAGATACAAAATCGATAGAACCCCCGACCTTGATAACTCTATAATCCTTTTAGATAAACAAATTAAACACCTTTTTTTAATGAACTTGCCTCTTAATGTAAGAACATATTTATTGACTAAAGCAGACAAATTGAAAGATCTAGATGACTTATTAGACCTTATGCATCAAGAAAGTCACTTCCTATTCAATCATCAGCCATCCGATTGTACAGACCTTAGCAGAGGCTTACAACCAGAACGTAACAATTACCATAAAAGGGAATTTTATAATGATAGACTTGAGCCTAGGCAATACAAACGCAGTAATAATTACAGCCCTAATCAGCAAAACGAATCATTCGGTCCCCAAAATAGAGAGCGACAAGGGAGTTTCTCAGATACAAAATATTGGTACCCGAAGAATCAGAAAAATAATCAAAAACGGTATGATTACCGCCAAGGCAATTTTAAACCTCAACAAAGTCGTTACGAGGGCTCCGCTAGAAAAGCTTTCCCCACTCGACCTACTAAACAAGAAAACCAACAATCGATGTATCAAATAGAATATGAGACAACTCCAGACGAAAACCCCTTAGAATCGAGATTAAAAGAATTGGAAAAAAGGATTGAAGAAATGACATCTCATTTTTTAGAGGAAACCGAAAACCCAGAAAACCAAACGTAATTGAGCTACAAACAAATAACTTAAATCAACTCCCTTATATTAAAGACGGTTCTAATAGAAAATGGCTCATTGACACCGGCTCTAAACACAATTATATTAATCCTGATATCATTCCTATTGGCATCTATCGAAAAAAAGAAAATTTCATAATTAAAACTGCTACAGGTGAAAAAAAAGGAACCGAAGTTATTTATACATCTTGTCGTAATCACTTTTTGAAATATCCACGTTTAATTAAATTTTACGTATATAAATTCAGCCCAAACTATGATATTCTTCTGAGAAACAAATTAATGATCGATATGGAAGCTAATATTGATTTCAAAAACAATATTATGAAAACCAAGTATAATGAAATCAAATTCAATATTCAGGAAGATCCCAATATAAAATATGTTGAATTAAAATCGGGGTTAAATAGAATATCCATCCCGCGAAATGGTATATATTTTATTAACTTAAAAAATGAAAAAATTGAAATCCCTGAAGGAATATATGAAAAGGAATTGTCAATTATTAGTGAACAGGATCAGATTTGTGAATTAAACTACCAAGAATTGTTGGGGGAAGAAGTTGAAATAACTATTCCAAAAACAATAGACATTATGAGTGAGATTCCAACTTTAATACGCGCTGACCATATAAGTCCCAAAGACAAAGCTGCGTTAATTGGTATTCTTAGGAAGTATCCTACAATATTTAGAACAGGAGATGATAAATTATCCGCGACGGATTTATTAGAACATAAAATAAAAACCAAAACTGATGACCCGATTTATTCTAAAAACTACAGATATCCACATCATTTTAGAGAAAGTATCAAGGAAGAAATCACTACATTGTTAGAAAACAAAATTATCCAACCGAGCAACTCACCCTACAACTCACCAGTTTGGGTAGTCCCGAAAAAAAACGGATGCTTCTGGACAAAAGAAAATCCGCATGGTTTTCGATTACCGAAAATTAAATCAACAGACCATACCAGATAGATACCCTTTGCCTAATATCGAAGATTTATTAGGAAAATTGGGAAAGTCATCAATTTTTACAGCCATAGACCTCTGCTCCGGCTTCCACCAAATCAAAGTAGAAAGAGATTCAATTAAGAAAACTGCATTTTCAACGGATCAAGGGCATTTTGAATTTCTGAGGATGCCGTTTGGTTTATGTAACGCACCTGCAACTTTCCAAAGAGCAATGAATATAATATTTTCGGATGTCTCTAATACTTTAGTCTATATGGATGATATAATCATTTTTTTCAGAAAATATGGAAGAACACTTAAAACACCTAGAGACTGTTCTACAAAAATTAGATAGACATAATCTGAAAATCCAGTTAGACAAGACTGAATTTTGCAAACGCGAACTGTTATTTCTTGGTCACATTATATCAGAAAGAGGTGTTCAACCTAACCCAGCCAAAATTAAAGTTATTATGGAGTCGAAACTACCACGTAATGAAAAAGAAATAAAAAGTTTTTTAGGCCTCACAGGATTTTACCGTAAGATGATACCTAATTATGCTAAGATAGCAGCTCCCATGACCAAAGCGTTAAGAAAAGATGTATCTATAAACCCCGAATTCTACAAAGAGTCATTTGAAGAACTTAAATTATTAGTTTGCAGTAGTCCCATATTACAATTACCTAATTTCGAAGAGGATTTTTTCCTAACCACAGACGCTTCGAACTACGCGATTGGTGCAGTATTAGCTCAAAAGAAAGAGGGCAAGGAATTGCCTGTTTGTTTTGCATCCCGTGTCTTAAACAAGGCTGAACAAAATTACTCCACAACTGAAAAGGAATGTCTTGCAATCATATGGGCTTGTAATCATTTTAAGCCATATCTTTATGGAAGGAAATTTTTCATTTATACGGACCATAAGCCATTAGAATACATGAAAACATGTAAATCACAAAATGCTAGGCTAATACGATGGAAACTAATGCTTGAAGATTTTGATTTCGAAATTAAACACATCGAGGGCAGGGCCAACAAGGTAGCAGACCATTTATCTAGATACCCGCTTGAGGAAAGGGAATTATTGACAATTGAAGACAGCGTGTCCAGTGATTTAGAGACAGACCATTCTGCACATTCTTCCGATAATAGAGTAATGGTAATTGAAGACAAAGAGAAGCCCGTAAACTTTGAAAAACATCAAATTGTATTCACCAAAGGAGTTGATAAAAATAAAACTGAAATGCCATTTCCGGGAAGAGAAAGACATGTTATCTACTTTCATGGATTGGAAACCACTGAGGAATTAAAGTCTGAACTGCTTAGCATTATTCAACCGGATACTACTTATGGAGTATATTGCTCGGGAAAAGAGATTGAAACCGATTTGTATGATGATATTTTTAATAAATTTAGCTCCCTAATAAGAGAAGTATTTTATACTAATCGTGTCAAACGGTATTATAAA
The DNA here is from genome assembly GCA_023052935.1 of Piezodorus guildinii. Lineage (NCBI taxonomy): Eukaryota > Metazoa > Arthropoda > Insecta > Hemiptera > Pentatomidae > Piezodorus > Piezodorus guildinii. The sequence continues at coordinate 149,904,754 of CM041293.1, read as the reverse complement.
ATGGTCTTAGATGTTCATGACAAGGATGCTCAAGTCGAACTAATTTCTAATTATCACATTGGAAAGGCATACCATAGAGGTTTTGATGAAACGTATAATCTTATAAGAAAAAAGTATTATTGGCCTAATTTTAGCAAACATGTCCGTGAATGGATAAATAAGTGTGACGTATGCGCCCAAGCAAAATATGATCGACACCCATCAAAGCCTAAATTTAAAATAACTCCCACTCCTGAAAAACCTTTCCAAGAAATTATGATGGACACTCTACACCTGGGAAATAAATACATTTACCTAATAGTCGATACTTTTTCAAAACGCTTATTCTTAAGGACCTTTGATTCGAACAACCAAATTAATGCTACTAAAACACTTATGGATTATACCGTAACTTTTCCTAAACCGCAAACCATTACGACAGATAACGGTAGAGAATATGAAAACTTATTATTCAAAGGCCTAATCAAATATTTACAAATAGAAAAACATGAAACGACTCCATACAATTCAAACTCCTTAGGAATTTTAAATAGAGCTAGTTCTTCATTGCTTGAAATAATGAGAACTATAAAACTATCACAGCCAGAAAAATCGGAACTGGAACTAATTCAACTGGCCACGATCGTATACAACCACACCATTAACAACAAATTGAAAATGTCTCCTAATGAAATAACTTTTGGGGTCCTACCGCCTTTATTAAATGAGCATCCTATAATTCACGACTTTCTTATTCAAAAATACCATGCTGATCTTAAAATAACTCAGCAGGCTGTTAGGCAAACAATGAAAGTTAATAAAGAGAATTATATAAATAAAGCTAACCACAGTAGAGACGACGTCAGTATAATCTCATCTGGGAAAGCTGTAGTTAAAACAAAAAGGTTAGCATCAAAGATATCACGACGTTATGATATAGGAAGAATTAAAAACAAAAGATTCTTAAATAAAAAGGGAAAACCAATCAAAATACACCCAAAAAATATTAAAAGTCCAAAAAAGAAATTGAAACATAAGGAACTATCAGGTGAACAATCTACTCGCTTACAAACAGAACTTGATAAAATTATTGATGATAAAATGGAAAATAAATTGTATGAACTAGAACGTGAAAGATGAGTTTCAGTAGTTAGTAATTCACCAGGTTGAAATGTTTTGGCCGTTACTAATGGTAACAATACAAAGTCCGGGAATAATGATCCTACCTGTATATGAAACTTATTATTTAAACCAATATAATTTAATTCTAGATTGAAAAAAAAAAAAAAAAAAAAAAAAAAAAAAAAAAAAAAAAAAAAAAAAAAAAAAAAAAGTATAAATGTATAAACAATATAAAACTAATCTTGAATAAGGGATAATGCATTCCACACTTTTGTACCATTGTTTTCACCTTGAATGATGACATATTTGATTTTTGCCTCTGCCATATTTGAAAAACAACAATTGTGATTGTAATTGTTAAGAATGGTTCAATATTGTTTAAACCAAACAGCAGCATTAAAATGCAAAACGTAATTGTAAATAACTAACTGTTACAGCAGATAATTGTTGAAGAGAAATTGTTTTTAATTGTAAATTGTAAATCATTACAAATAACGTCTTATCCCAATATTAGTAACATTAAAAGATTTCGAAATTCATTTGAATTTAGGCCAATCATTATTGAAACATCAGGAGATTATTAATTTATTTGTATTGAATTTAATTTTTTTCTGCATATTACTATGTTCACCGTAGCTTACTTAAAAAACATTTGTTTTTAAAATATATTACGATATAATAAAGAAACATTGTATATTAAGAAAATAATTGTTATGCACTATTTATGTTTAAAACACCGTTTTTAATGCTTTCACTCAATTTAGGTTTGTAGTTACGTATTTAATTATGTTTATGTGTTGGTAAGAAACTATTATGTTTATATAATTGTTTACAAAACCTTAATCTTCTATACATACAGTATTGTACAGATAGTAAAAATAATTCACTGTTGTATGTAATTTATCATAATTGTAATTAAGCTGTATCAGAATTTCGAATTTGTTTTGTTTGTGTAACTTCTTAATTTTAAGAATTGTTGTAAGCTTAGGTTAAAAAAATAACTAACTGTTTCTTTGCCTGCTCTGAGCCTTCCTATCCAGAATTTCCAATAGCCTTTCTAATACATATTCAAATAATTTCAACTAACATAATTCAACATTGCACTCAAGGGGCTTCGTGCTTAAAGGGGAGAGTAGTTATGGAATGAGATTTACTCATCTATTGTAATTGCTATTACAGTTGTAATTATAATTATGAAGAGGTTATTGTGATTGTTGTTAGTAATATTTATGTTGCCTCCTATTACAAAGGATGCCGCCTTCTGCCTCCGAAGGGTCTGTGGGACACCTTTTCTCGTACCTGAGCCCCTACAGGAAGTACTTTGACATTATGGGTGCTAAGTGATCCATATGTCCCTCCATTTGATCTCTGCCGCCTTTCCTCCATCCCCTCCTCTATTCCTTCCTAAATGTACCCCCCAAATCCTAGGCCAGAGCACTCCGGTCAAAATGTTATTACTGTAAAGGTGTAATATATTATATCATTAAGAAGTTTATGTTTCTGTTTCCATAGTGAATAAATATACAAAGTTTAAATAAAAGTGTTATTTGTTAACTATATGACTATCATAAGGAAAATCTAGACTTACAGAGTTGAGCTTTTAATACCTCTCATGACTAGTCCTTACACTTCATTCTGGGGCATATAGTAAAAGAAAGTATTGCGAACATTTTCGAATTCCAGTTTCAGCGGAAATACAATTTTTAGGTTTCCCTGAGTCTAAATGAAAAAATCCCTCAAAAAGGTCTGTGTATGTGTGTGTGTAGTTAGTCTAGCGCAAAAACTAAAACTCCTATGAAACTGAAATTTTCTTTTTAAGACAACTGTATCCCCGAGATGTTACAGCAACTTTTCACTAAAATCAGCTTACCAGAAGAGCTACTTTATACCATGCATTTTGCACTTATTTACGATTTTTTGAAAAACGGCTCTAACGATTTTGATTAAACTCTATTTGTCGAAGTAAAATTTGATGCGATTTAATATGATGTAGGTTTCATTTTAATTGAAATAGTCTGACAGGGCTTAAATGCCGATATTTCAAAAATTCTTTCTACAATTTTGTGTATTAAATGAAATTGACCATATATTCTTGTAATCATTGATACAAAAAAGTTAAATATTTAAGTAGGGATCACTTGTAGCTGGGTGGCTAGCGTAACAGCCTCCCATGCTAAAGGTCATGGGTTCAAACCCGCAGCTGGTTCTAGGATTTTTTAATGGGAGTAAAAAATCCTTACTAAAGCCGTCCTTCGGAGAGGACGTTAAAAGGTAGTCCCGAGCCTGTGCGATGTCAGGTACTCGTTAAAGATCCCTATCCTAATAAAACCTGGATAGGCAAAATTTAGGACTCCAACTGTAGCATCGTCCGATTAGCCATAGTAGCATAAAGTGACGTTAAATAAATAAACAATATTTAAGTCGAACAAATTCGATATCCAACTTTTTTTTTTATTTATTTATTGTAATTTACAACTGTACTAAAGAATACAATAAGTAAACATGTAGAATGAATATAAAAAGTCATGAAAATGTCTTGAGAAAGAACCACCCAGTGGTAGTACTTCACTAACTATTTTAATACAGTAGGTCCCGAGGCCACCTTCTTTTCAATCGCCTTGGAGGGTTATCAGGGATATCTGAGGAAGATAAATTACGGACAAGTGGGTTTGTATGGGCAGGGAGTTTAGAATGGAAAGAGGAGTATCTATCACGGGCTACGTCTGCAACAAATGGGATGTTTAGGTCATTATGGAGGAGTTGATTTGTGACAAAATAAGGAGCATTCAGGATTTTGCGAAGGATTTTGGATTGTAAGGACTGGATGCGGGAGGAATTAGATGGTTTCGTAGAGCCCCAAAGCTCGATTCCATATGTCGAATAGGTCTGATAATTGTGATGTAGATGAGTCTTTTGTAATGTACTGGAAGTTTTGAACGTTTGTCTAGTAAGTGTTGTAGTAATCGATATCTTCGAGCAGTTTCTTACAACAAGCCGATAAAACTAACTGATTATTTTAGATAATAATATAATAGATTAAGTTTTTAATTGATTTTAAGAACGATGGTAAGTGAAAGTCGTGTGTTGCGAGCATCAGATTTTTTTAATACATGGAGGAATAAAAAAAGGTTCATTACATGAAATAGTAAATAATAAAAATGAAACAGTTTGAACAGAAAAAGGTACAGAATAATCACAGAAATTCCTGTTTTAGACTAATACTTTTACATACGAAGAACTATGTAAGGAAAGGAGACGAAAAAGAAATTAATATGCTGTGTTACATAGCAACCCTCAGTTCTTTATATGGGTATGTCAGGAGAAGCGAGAAAAAAGAGGCCAATAAAAATCCCCATGACACACTCAAAAAGAAAAAAGAAAACCGTCGATAACCCTTTTCTTGGACCAGGACAAAAAATCTTAATAAAGATGGGGTTAGCAAAAGGTTGTCATTTTCGAAAATCTCGTGGGTTAAAAAAAAAAAAAATGAATAACTAAATAAAATCCTGTCTAGGATTTGTCCCGAAGTTTTCGTTAAAAAATATATTAGTGTCAAACCAGTAGACACGTCCAAACTTCGCACGGGTGCAATTTCAATGAGGTGTCATTTAAATTTAAAAAAGTTTTAGTTCACTTTTACTCTGGAGTTTTGGTTCATCGTAACTGAAAGTGTACTTAGCAAAACAATATGTTTATTTTATGACGTCTATACATTTTGTAATTAATTATCTGGAGAAATGAAAAACATAAATCAAAATGGGTGCAGTTTATTTATAAGTTATTTTAAAGTAAAGCTTCGATAACAGAAAATTTACTTTTCCCATATAAAGAAAACTTAAGGCTAAAGAGGACGACAGTTTAATTTCTTTCTGAAACAACAGGTCGTAGCAACGTCGTTCGATTTTGTTTTAGCTCTATATCATCGAAATGTTGTTAATTGTTAAGAATCCTTTCAACGAGAATGGCGACTTTAACTTAAAATGAAAAAAAACAAAAATTAACAGAGTCCTTAAAATATGAAAATCGGGCATATCCTTTGAAATAGTAAATTAGTCCTTTTCGGGCGTAAATGTTGTCCGATTTTTATTTCAAAATATTCTCTTTTTTCGTTGTAAAGAAAAGATTTCGGGAAAGTAGTTTTCAAATTTCCTTGTTTAAAATTTGAAATCTAAAATCTTAATTTGCAATGTATTTTTATGTAAAACAACAGAACTTACAAAGGTCCCAATCTTATAAGGTTCTTTACTATTTTAAATTTCAAATAAAATAATTTTTAAAGGTTTAATTTAGTTTCCATGAGGATCATATTTATTATATAGTAAATATTAGTATATAGATTTATTTACTATTAATTATAACAACTTTGTTAAAATTTGTCAAGTAATATTGTTTCTAAAATCTTGTGTACTGAATGAAAAGATATAACTTGTACGATACTGTACGACGTTGGCAACATTGAACTATAATATCCTCTCTCTTTACCAATAAATGATCATCATAACTTTTAAGCCTACTACTTTATATACATTTTTACAAATTCATTTATTGGAGATTACCTTTGCTCTTTCCAACGCTTTATTATAAGTATATATTACTATTCATATTTCTGCTAACATTTTTATATGATTTAATCTAAAAAATAAAATCTACCAAACAATAGACTGCCATATATCATAAATGATGAACTAATCAAACAAAATATTTTCTGGATTAAAGATATAAGAAAACTGGCTGAAAAACATAACATTTCTATTGACATTCAACTTGACAACAAATATAACTGGGCTCTTATCTGACAGCAATTTAGGGAATCTCTGACAGGTATTTATAGATCAAAATATTTACAAAGGGCTATAGTCTCAAAAAAAATGTTTGTATATAAAAATTTAGACTATGATTATGGGACACAATATTTATTTGATACCAAATTAAGTTTTAATGGGGCGAAATGGATATTTAAAGTTAGATGTGAATTGGTATACCTCAATTATAATAGATTTTGGTCAAATGATAATGTGATTTGTTCTCTTTGTAATAGAAAAGAAGTAGAAAATACGTTTCATTTCCTCGCCACATGCCCCATTTTATCTGAAATTAGAATAAGGTGTTTCGGAAAGAATTATTTAAACACCGATGAAGTAATAAACTATCTTAATGGACAGAACTGGATGGCTGTATATAAATATTGTAAAATAGCATGGCCCTACAGATATAAACTTATAAAAAGAATTTAACTATATTTAAAAATTATAATATATTAATATATATATATATATATATATATATATATTATATATATATATAAATTGTTTATTATTATTGTTTTGGGCCTGATAATGATATAGTTGAATCAGTGAGTGAGTTTGTTTTATTGTTATTGTGTATTTTATTATATCTATACATATATATAGTTACTGTTGTATAAATTGTAAAATTGAACAGGTCGGCTTCGGACTAGACGGTCTAAAGGACCATAGTTCTATTAATGTTTTTTTATATGTTGTAATATCCTGAAAGAAAAAAACAGTTATCTATCTATCTAATCTAAAAAATATGTTTTCAGCTAAAGTTAACACAGCTCCTTAAACGTTTTTGAACTATATTTTTTTAATAGTTGTTTAATCGATTTTAACAACGGTGGTAAAGTCCACACAAGATTTGTTTTTCTTAATATTTTTTGCACTGAAGTTATTTGAGTATTATAATATATATTCCGTTAATTACAAATATTAAATAATACAACATTGTGGTATAAATGTTTATGGAATACATAAATATAGCGAAATTTAGATGTTGTTAATGAGGAACCATGATGCATTGCTTTATCCATATTCATAGAAAATGTACCATATAAGATTTTTCATAAAATATAAATTAATCATGGATTAAATAGTTGTTGTTAATTATTCGATCAAAAATGTCAAACCTATAGCACATAATACTTGTTAATGTTAACGATTTTAGCATGTACATGCTATGTTGTACAAACTACCCACGTCCTACATAAACGAGGTCATATACCAGGAACTTAAGTTCTAAACCTCATCCTGACATGTAGGTAGGGCTTGTCTGTTATGTGCTAAACTGATATATATATATATATCGTTTTGGTAAACTTGCTTTCTGGTGGCTCATTAGCGTTGAAGAGGTATAATCCTTGTTCTGAGTGAAGCACCCTCAACATGTTATTTATATCAATATAACAAATAAGTAGATAATTAATTTAAATTTTGAATCCATAAAAATAAATATTAGCACTTCTATAGATCACATAAAAGTATTTCAACAAGTAGATTATTAAAAATTAAAAATATATACAAAAAAATAGCTCTGTTCCATCTGCAATAAGAAGAAGCTATATTCGGCTTGTATTAAATAACTCTATAATTAGATAAATACTATGTTTTAATTAATAATAAATAAATAAATAAGTTCTTTATTATTCTGGGACATGTCCCTTTAGAACAAATATACAAAATGTACAAAAAAAAGGGCTTTAGAGTCTTAGAGTAAATTAATTAAATATAAACAAGTTAATAATTAATGGTATAAAATATACATATTTAAATGAGATGAAAAAAAAATATATAAAAAAATAAATAAATAAAAAGCTTATTTAGAATTCTATTGAGCCTGGATGTGCAATAAGTGATCAAATATGCGGGATTTGAAGGTAGAAAGAGAATTGGAGTGACGGATGGAGGAAGGGATAGAATTCCATAGGATGGAGGATCGAATGAGAAAGGATCTGTCGAAATGTGCAGTTCTGTGGGCCGTACTGTATAAATCCGAAGGCCTGGAGCGTGTAGAACGGGAATGTACAGAGGATTTGAACTGTAGGAGGTCATTATTATTTATTATTATTATTATTATTATTTATTATTATTATTATTATTTATTTTTAATTTTAAATAATAGATTTAAATTAAATCTATATGCAGAAAAGCAAAGGAAGTAGTAAGAATAAATGACAGAGAATCCAAATCAATAAGTTTTGATAGAGGAATCAGACAGAAGGGATAGATTTAACCCTCTTCTATTCATGGTTCTGATAAACAAGATCCAAAGTCTGCAAGCGAAGAACGGCTTAGACTGAAATAGAAAAATGAAAATTGCAGACAGTTCGGTTGAAATGCTTCCAATTTGCCGATGATATTGTCCTAATAGCGGGCACTGCTTCAAGCAATAGTATCAGAGTTACACTACGCTATGTCAGTTCCAACAAACTCAATCACCATCGTTACAGACTCACTGAGTGCCTTAAAAGGTCTAGGTATCATGTAATCTTGCCAACTTCTTGTCCTAAAGTTCCACAGATACATTCATATGCTTAAGGAACTGGAAAAGACAGTGTGCTTTATTTGGATCCCAAGCCATGTGGGGATAGTTGGCGATGAGCTGGCGGATAGGGCCGCCAAACAAGCACTCGCCCTTCCGGGTCAAGGCGTAGCTATTCTCACTCCGCGAGATATATCTTATCCACTCCGGAAGGAAATATCAGATGCCTGGCAGTCCATGTGGGACGAAAGTCCTGCTAGCAAACTAAAAAAACGTTAAAAAAATAGTAAAGCCTTGGTCCTCATCCTATCGCTTGAACCGCAGAGAGGAAGTTGTCCTCGCTAGGTTAAGGATAGGCCATACTAACATGACCCATATTCATCTCATTACCAAAAAACCACCCCCTAAGTGCCAACACTGTGATAATATCCTGACTATTGGCCATATTTTAGAAGAATGCCCTTTTTTATAGGACTAGTTTAACCAACTTTGGACTCAGACCTAATATATCCTCCATACTCTCCGATAATGATTATAATATTTCAGCGCTGTTCAGGTTTATTAGGAGTCACCTTATATTTAATAAAATATAGTATTATAATTTAATTTTATTTTTATCTCATTACTCTTACTATTATAATAAGCTTAGCCTATTAATATATATTTTTTATTGTTAATTGAAGAGAACTAAAGGCGTTTATGATCCCTGGGTTTTACGCCTCAAAACCCCACACAACACCAATAGCGGACACTGGGGAAAAACTGCAATAAGCTCAGGTGGAATGGGAAGCCGAACTACAATGCAAGGGAATGCCAATCAAGGACTCCAAATGCAAGGTCCTAGTTATCTCACGGAATGAAGAGGAAAATATGGAAATGATATGCAATAGCAAGATCCTAAAAGTATTAAATGAATTCAACTACCTTGGAGCTAATATAGATAGGTCAGGTAGAATTGACCAAGATATAGGAAATAGAGTCAATAAGGAGAACCAGGCGTACTGTCAGATCAACAACAGCATAATAGTACACTGTGAAATGGGGCGAGATGTTAAGATACACATCTATAAAACTGTATAAATACTAGTCCTTACATTTGGAAGCGATGTATACTATGTGATTATCGACAAGCATATTAGCCGAATCACTGCTGCTGAGATGAAGTCATGTAGTTAATGAAAATACGTCACTGCTGATATAAATACGTACGAATACGTCACTACTGATATGAATACGTGCTTAATAAAATGAAGTCACTGCTTCTGAGATAATATACGGACGGAAGCAGAAAAGACGAGGCGAGACTGTATCCAAAACAATAGCATCGGAGAGAAATAAGAGGTACCGCCATTGAAGACAATCATGGAAAACGGGCTATTGAAATGGATCGGACATGTTTGTCGAATGGATTAAGTAAGGGACCAGTAGAAGACCACGTAGCGACTCATCAGAGACCAGAATCATTGGCAGTTCTGGATCGAGGACTCTCTACGCCAATAATGGCTCCAAAAGGAAGAGAAGTTCATATTTAACCTGGTTAATAAATTAGTTTTTAGTTTTAGTTTTGTTGATCGCATTTATCTATAGGAAGTTATTCATTTATTTTACTCCTTCGTCTCTTTGTATATTTTTCCTACTTCATCTAATATCATTGTAAATAAAAAAATATTACATTCCTATGGTATTTCGGCCAGACACATCGTATATCTTAATTACACATATCTGTTGATCTTAGGGGATACTGTCACAGAATAAAAACTATTTTCTATTCTATGTCTCCCTTCCTTAATTCAATAGTATACTTTAATAACTTTCCGCTAGTCCCTGTTGAACAAAACCTAGGACACTATATAGACAAAATACTTATTTGGAATCCTCACAGAAGACTGAAACGACTAGAACCTGCTCGAAGTTTTCGGCTGTTTAAACACTCACGAGACAGAATTTCCAACCTTCCACTAAACCACAAACTGCTCAATTAAATAATTGTCTAAAGACCAATGAGGAACTAATTCTCATACGTAACCCTTACAATCCAAAATACTTCGTAAAATGTTCCTTACTTCGTCACGAATACATATATCAACAATGATCTATACCTGCTCGTCTCGCTGAATTGGTCCCAACTACCATTCTTTCCATAACTAACTCTATTCCCAACCAAATAAACTATCATTCCTTGCTTACTGTTTGATTCATAAAAATCCGTTGAGACGTCTGAAATATGATGGCCGCATGACCTTCTGGTTAAGAATATCAACTGGAGGCCTGCATATGAATAGATTCTCTACATGTCTAATTGTTATCTAATGTATTTTAGGTTATTTACTATTAATATTATGTAATAGAGTAGTAAATTTCAATAAATGATTAAAAAAAAATTATGTCGTCTACTATATTTAGAAAATTAAAAAGAAAAAACATTAATGTTATTAACCTCTCGATGATAACCCTAAAACATATACACCTAAGATACCAGGAAATAATTTCGTTATATTTATTAAAGAGATAAACCTAATGGAGAGTCTATCCAATAAATTTATACATCTATTACTTCCCCTATAAAAAAAAAAAAAAAAAAAAAAAAAATATATATATATATATATATATATATATATATATATATATATATATATATATATATATATATATATATATAATAAAAGGAAAATGATTCCTTCAAGAGATAGAAAATGAATGGCTAATTTGGAAAACGAAGAGGAGGAAGAAACATCTCGTTGAATAAAATTTCAGTCCCGTAGGATGCCCCTACCTTTTTATTACGTCAAAGGATTCCTCAGAGAAAAATACTTTATTAAGGAATTTCTAATAAAAAGCTTTGTGAAAAACATGTTGCCACTGAATATTACATTATATTTTTCCTCCCTTCAGGTAACTGAACTCAATATTTTAATGTTTCTTAAAGTTATTTTCTGGCTAAAATGAAAAATTTATAATCTAAACAATAACCATGATTACGTTATGAACAAATATATATTCATACTATTTTTTTTTTTTTTTTTTTTTTTTTTTTTTTTTTTTTCTAGTTAATTTTGAGTACATTATACTGTTGAGGCCGGTGTTCCTCAAGGCAGCGTCTTAGGACCCGTCCTCTACATCCTCTACACCGCCGATATCCCTACCGATCCCGATACCTTTCTGGCAACATTTGCTGATGATACCGCCATTTTGTCATCCAATCCCGATCCTGAAGCAGCATCGCTAAGTTTCCAAAAGCACCTTTCCCTTGTCGAAGACTGGTGCAATGATTGGCGCATTAAGGTGAACGAAAGCAAATGCACTCACGTCACATTCACCCTTCGACGCGAATCCTGTCCAACGGTTAATTTCAATTCCATACCGCTTCCTTCCTCAGACACAGTCCGGTATCTTGGCTTTTTACTAGACAAAAGACTGACGTGGAACCCACATACAAGACTCAAAAGAAAAGAACTCAACCGCAGATTCGGCCAGTTATACAGACTACTAAACAGAAAATCTCATCTTACAGTTGACAACAAATTACTAATATACAAGACAGTACTGAAACCTATATGGACCTACGGACTTGAACTGTGGGGGACAGCTAAACTTTCTAACATCAAACGCATCCAATCCTTCCAATCCAAAGTCCTCCGAACAATAGTTAATGCTCCTTATTACGTTACCAACTGTACCCTACACCATGACCTTAATATTCCGTTTGTTTTAGACCTGGTACCATCCAAATTTTCCAAATTTCATCAGAACCTTAGTCATCATCCTAACCCTCTAGCGCAATCCCTATCCAGCACCACCCATCCCTACAATCCTCCTCGAAGATTGAAACGGCAGTGGCCACGAGACCTATTGTAAACATTTAAACTGGAGTTCTGACAATGGTCAGATCCTCCACTCATGTACGGTATGTTTGTGGCTACAGCGCCCTAACTCAGCCTCCACTGGCTCAGACCAGTGATGCGGCTGAGATAGAGGCGCTGGGATCTCTTGGATTCTGCTTTTTCCTCCACAAGTGGAGGGAAAAGCGCTTGCCGGGGTCCCTTAGCAATTGTATATATTGTATATAGTTATGATTGTGTGTAAGATGTTTATTTATTTGCCAACTTTTTATTTATCTCAATAATAGGTTTTTGTTTCGATTTGTTTTGTTTTTCATTTATTATTATTATTTTATTGTATATATATATGAATTTATTTATGTTCAATTTTATGTAATTTGACCATTATTATTATTTTCTGTATATATGGTATGAATGTGGTCTCTTATCAATATTATTATTGTTCATTTTGTAACAAATTGTAATATATCTCAATAAATAAGAAAAAAAAAAAAAAAAAATTTGAGTAGTAAAAATAGTTCGCAGCGTTTTTTCAAGATTTTAATTTAATCCTCTCCGTATTTATAAAATCATGTTAACTTGGTCATTAATGTTTACATATTCTAAAAAAGGATTAGTTAAAGTGCTTTTATACAAAAGTTTCTACTGAGATTCCTTAACTTTTAGTGGTATTTTGTTTGCTAAAAATGGAAGAGACATTTTATTCTGAAAAATAAAATCCACTGCACCGACGTATTTTTTTTTTTTTTTTTAATGCCGTTAAAGGACAACCGGAGCCAAGTCAAAATTTCTAACTCTGAACCGAACAACTTTTTCTAGTCTTTTTTTTCGAAATAATTTGTCAATTAAAGATAAATCGCGTGCGGTTCATTTACAATTAAAGTCCACACAGTTCAAAAAACAGTGAAATTGTATAGAGGTTTTTAGTTAAAAGTTCCGGTTCAATATTTTTAATAAATAATTATAATAATAATAATATAATATTAACTTAAAAATATAAATTTGAGAAACTTAAAATAATATATTTTTTCTGAAATGAGATAATAATAATCATTTTATACTTTTTTATGCTGATATTTTAAAGTAAACCACAGATTCATTTATGAGTCTTCAAGTGGTCAATTTAACATGAAACTGATCGCTTTTAGTTTGGTTGACGTCTGGTTGTAGGTTCCAATATATGGGTTGGATAATCTCTATCTTGAAATTGTTTATATATTTTTTAAATATTTTATAACATATACGAGCTTGTGAGGTATTTGTCATGTTTTGAGAATACTGAGAGGATATTGGATAATTTCAGAAATACTTTAATTAAATCCAGTATTAAATAATTTTAATAATAAACCAGTTGAAAATAGCAAGCCATTGTCGGCAAAACATAAAAGGGTCACTTATAGCTTTTAGCACTTTTTTGTTTCCATTTATCTAGTAGAGATAGCACCAGACTGATGCCCAACGCTACACGGTGAGAATTAGGGTATGTGTAGGTGAGATGAAAGCAAGTATTATATGTGTTCACGGATGTAGCGGGAGAGGAGGAAGGCTTATTTTTTAGAAATAAATTTGGATAATGATATCAAATATTACTATTAGAAAAATCCTATAATATCATTAAATATTATTTTTTTTAAAAGATAAAAAAAAACTGAATAATAAAGTTAAATAAAAACAAACAAGTGTAATATAAACACCATGAAAACGTGTTTTTCTAATGTAGAAACTCGATTTTAAGAAATTAAAAAATTATTTATAATAAAAGGTTAAAAAAATAAATGATGAAGTAATATAGAAAATTTGGTAATTGAATATTTATTATAATATGTTAAAAGTATGTGATATTCACTTTCTAATTCTCACCGTGTATCGCTGCCTTTAGCCTGGAAACTTCAAAGAAGCATCCAATCAGAAATTAGTAGGCGTGGCTATTTTCCAAAAAATAGGAATTTTAAATAGAAAAGGGGTTAGCTATGGATATGCATCCTTACTGTAAGCCAATGAACACCCATGAGGACGAATAGCAGTAAGCTATGAAGTGAAGTGATGGGTTATATGTGAACAAGTGTTTTTTAAAAAATAAGTCTTGTAAATGGCGAAACAGCCCCGAAACGTTGATAGATGTGAATGCTTATGAAATAAAGTAATTGATTGACAAAAGGAAGTTAATGTGTGCTCATTTAACTGTTGGGATTATTATTATACAAAAATCATCCAAAACGGTCAATAATCACCTCAATATTTAAAATACCAATATTGATCAAAGCTAACAAGTATACTGATAAATATTAACTTGCTTTGAATAATTTTATGAATTTCGTAGAATAGAGGGAGCTATGGAAAGTGACTAATTTAATTCATCCTTTTCAATATTCATGAAATTTTGCTCATACTTTTTTCCCCGATCGACTCTTGGGGTTAAAACTAGTCGCAAGGCTGACCTTGTTCAGTATTCACATCCGCTTTTTACCTATTTCATATACATTTTTTTTTTAAAGATCTAAATTGCTTGAATATTAATGCTTGCTATCTACACTGTTAACAATGATATCTCCAATCTAAGCAGAATGCATCCTTTGGAAAAAAAAGCATTTGATATAGTTATGAATAGTCTTTTATATGGATTGCAATTAGTTTCCCTTGAAGAAAACGTATAGTTAGATAATGAAAGAATCTTTTAGTAATAAATACATCTGGAATCAACTATTTATTTTTTACATTACATCAATATTTAGGAATCAATGGTCTTATTTTAGTAAAACCCTCGTACTCTTTATCAATTGCTTTAATTAAACCTCCTTGGCGCACAGTGGGCTAAATCACCAATTTAGGTGGACAAAAGTCAAGTCAAAAGTTTGGAATTTTCCAGTGCTTTGCCTTTTTATTATTAGTTGGCAAGACCCTTAATACTAATATTTCCCGCGTTTAGAGCACAGTATTTTTGCTTTTATTTTACAATGGATATTGCTAAGACAGGTAAGACATTATATTTTCAAACTCTTTAGTACTTATACATTGCAATCTACCTGTAGAGTTAATTTAGTAATTTGTAAATGTATGCCCCTATTCAATAACGAAAAACTGTATAACCCCTAAGTTACTCTGTGGATTTGTTTGTAGGATTTTTTTCATTTTTTTAATTTTGGGTGATACATAATCTTTTTCAAACTCAGCACCCGAATCAAAAGTTTTACAATTTTTTATTTGAAGAGTTTCCTAAATGATATAAAATACATCTATTAGCAGGTTTCAGCAACTCTGAGCCATAATTAGATTTTTTGTATTATTTCTCTCGTATTCTGGGACTTCAAACGTAATATGTACGGAAGTTTTAGATTTTAGCAAATTAATTTGATGTTTGACTATTGTGCGCTTGCCAATCGTGTCAAAAAAAAGTTCTTATAATTTTTTATTGTTAATATTTTTCTGTAATCTGGGCCCCCAAAAGTTAATTATGGACAAGTTTCAGAATTTCGTCCACCTAAATCCGTCATATTTTCCACTGTACGGCGCTTCATCAACAGGAGCTATTCGGGAGCTGAATCTGTAAGCACGTTAATGAGGATTATTACCAAATTATTACATATTCAACTCATCTCATGCAACTTTATGAAACTAATTTATAGCCCGTGCCCAACCATTGTTATCCTCTATCATTTAAAACCCTTTTAATTTGTTTTTAGTTAAGATGTATATTTCTGGATTATAAATTTTTACTAATCTGAATACGAAAAACCCAATTTAGTATTATAATTAGACTCCATATTCCTCTCATGTTTCTGATGAAATCGAAATTTATGTTTATATCCAAGTGCGGCACCCAGGACTGCTTTACAGACTCCGTAAATTCCTCCCTTCTACGTACTTCCTCATCACCCAATCCTACCTCAAGGACAGGTCCTTTAAAGTAAATCACAATAGTTCCTACCTAGCCCTATATAATCAAAATTCTGGTGTTCCTCAAGGCAATATTTTAGGACCCATTCTTTACACAGTTAATACAGCTGATATCCCCACCCATCCTGACTTTCCTTTCTACATATGCTGATGACACTTGTGTGTTATCAGTCAACAACTATCCAACTATTGCCTTCCAAACTCTTCAATCCCACATCAGAGACCTTGAAGTATGGTGTCAGAAATGGAGAATGAAAATAAATTTCAATAGATCCCACCAAATAACCTTTAACCTTCGTCGTAAGCCTATAATATCCTGCCTAACAGTGTCCTTCAATATCACCCCTCTTGTCCTGGTTGAACAGGTCCGATCCCTAGGACTGCACCTTGACAAGAGACTTACTTGGAACCCTCATACCAGACTGAAACGTCAAGAAACTGCCCGACGTTTTGGACTACTTCAACACATACTGGCCAAACGCTCAAACGTTACACTTAAGTACAAAAGGCTCATCTAACATGACTATCATAGGGCCGATATGGATTTACGAAGTAGAGATTTGGGGCTCTACTAAACCATCAAATTCTTCTCGTCCCCAATCCTTACCATCAAAAGTGCTTCGAAAAATCCTTAATGCTCCTTATCGTTTAGCATAGTTTTTGGGGAGCTGCCAATGGGTTAAATCCCTACATGTGAATCATGACTGTATATCTTGTATCACATTTACTTAATGTATTTTATTATACAGTTGTAAATACTAATAAATATTTTTTTTAAATATTTATATTCTGATGTTTATAGCCTAAACCGACATTTATTAGCATTTTAATACTTTTTCCTGACAATACTTTTCTGTTATGTAAAATATTAATAACAATAATGAATGTAGAGAAAGAAGCCTTTACACTACGAATGAACAAAATGAAGATGTTCAGGGATTCCAGTGATTTGCAGAGCGGATTTAAATGCAGTTATCAAACGATCTAGTTATTTAGGTAGGAATTTAAAGGTCAGTATGGCGTGATCTAGTTTCTAGTGGAATGAGGATTTTAATTGTAGGATACTGTGAATGTATGTAGGATTTTGGAAGTTAATGCTATGTTTCGAAGAAATATTGTTTTCGTATGGATGGTAGGAGCCAATTCAACTCGCTGTATAAGTGGATCACTAAAGACAACTTCGAGGAACAGAAAATTAATCTAATAAACATGTTCATTGTATTTATGTATTTATTTATTTAACGTCACTTTATGCTACTATGGCTAATCGGACGATGCTACAGTGGGAGTCCTAAATTTTGCCTATCCAGGTTTTATTAGGATAGGGATCTTTAACGAGTACCTGACATAGCACAGGCTCGGGACCACCTTTTAACGTCCCCTCCGAAGGACGGCGTAACTAAGGATTTTCTACCCCCATTAAAAAATCCTAGAACCACCTGCGGGTTTGAACCCGTGCGTGACCTTTGGCATGGGAGGCTGTTACGCTAGCCACAGTTCATAATGTAGGATAGACTCCTTAAAAATATTTACAGTTATGTGGACATATATCTAAGTAATGCATTGTAGTATTGAACAGTTAATGAAGCTTTCAGAATACGGGAGGAAGAGCGTGGTTCAGTGGATTCTATCAACTTAAGTTCACAAGTCAAAATAGGCCTTATTATTGTAATGTAAATGAGCCTCTGTAATTAATTGAAATTTTGGAGCTCTAGGGGAGCAAGAGTCAAACTATTTACTGTTACAGACGAGGACTTTGTGTTAAAATGTATGCTATAATTACATATTTATTACATTTCCGGATAAAAGGGAAGTATTTTTTCGAAAAATAAACATTTGAGGGGCCTATGAGTCTATTATTCCAGGTTCTCTTAAACGTTCTCAGACATGGAAAATTATATGGGATCTATGTTTAAGTAGATTTTATCTTGTTTTAATAAGTGTAACAGGGCTTGAATAACTAATTCTTTTTTTTTTCCTGAAAGTACCTTTTAATTTTTTTATAAAAATAATTACTCATTTCCGCTAGTTAAAATTTAGATAAATGTTTGGATAAAAAAGTAAAAAAGAACTGATAGAGAAAACAGAAATATATTTTCAGCTTATTATTTTTTCAAATAGAATAATAGTTTTTAAGATGTATTAGCTGGAAAGCTAGATATTTATAAACATTATATTATTGATTTTTTTTTTATATATGTATATTGTATTATTATTTTATAAATTTATTGTTTTCTTCATATTGTGTGAATGTAGCATAAATGTCGTACTTGACCACTATTAAAAATTTCCTAATTAGGACAGATTGTAACATTACTCAATAAAAATTGTTTCTGGAAAAAAAAAAAGAAGAGAATTAGACATTTATAACAAATGGTAAAAGGTAACGTAAGCTGAGCGGCGAAAAGTTTAGTAATTATTTTTTATAATAATTTATATCTTTTTATTATTTTTTAATATAAAATAAAGGGGTCATTATTGGTGTATCGGCTAAATTGAAAACCTTCTACGGCCAAAGTCACAGGTTCAGACCCGGCAGATGGTCCTACAATTTTTTTAAGAGAATAAAATGCCCTTTGTTACGTCTCATACGCGTACGGACATAAAGTAGATGATCTAGAGCACATCTGCGATATCATGTTCTCGTTAAACATTCTTCTTTAATCTTTAAGATCGTTCCTAATGAAACTCGGAAAGGCGAGATTTAGGATTCCTACTGTTGCGTTATCCAAATGGCCACATAATCACAAAGTAACGTTAAATAAATAAAATAAAAACAATAGAATAAGTTTCATTAAAAAAAAATAATTTTTTTTCAACTTTCACCTACCCATATATAAAATATTTACTAAGGGAAAGTATCTCGATCGTGAAAATTTTTCAATTCCAGTTTTCAACAGAAATACACTTATGAAGATAACCTGAGTCCAAATGACTGAGTTCTATAAATAGGTCTGCGTGTGTCTTTGTGTCCGTGTCCATGTGTGTGTGAAGTCTAGCAAGAAAACGAAAATTGTATGCACTGAATTTCATATTGAAACAACTATATGATCGAGCAGTTACAGAAATTTTTCGTTAAAATGGAAGTACCAATTGAGCCACTTTTTACGATTATCTCTAAAACGGCTGTTACGGTTTTGATTAAACCCTCTATATTAATGTACAATTTAACGGCATTTAATATAATGTAGGTTTCATTCTGATAAAAACAGTCTGACATGTCATAAAAGCCGCTATATGAAATTACCTTCTCTAGATTACCTTCAATTTTGTAGCTTTGGAAAAAATAACCATGAATCATATTAGAATTAATAAAAAATGTTAAATATATCAGTTGAACGTATTCGGTATCCGAAATAAAGAAAAACAGTTAAAAAAAAAATATGTTTATGCCATTTTTGTTTTTGAAATTAAGTACAATATACCTTTGGAAAGCTAAATATTTTAGAAAAAATATTATCTTACACAAAAAATTGTAAAATTTAATAGAAAGTGATGAAAATCCGATGAAAGTAACTGATATTTGCAAATAATAATATAATAGACTATTTAATAAAACTCGTGTTTATATTGAAACACAATTTAATTCATTTTTTTAAGTTTTTTTTTTACTTTCCCTTGCTGTATTATTTCTAACCTAAACATTTTTAATCGGTATTAACAACAGAGGTAAGGTAAAAGTCCTGTGTTAGGGAAGACCAGATACACGCATATGACCCAATAATACGCCAATTTAGGGTAGCTTTATCCTCGTTGCAGATGCCAGTATTTTCTTTCTTCCTTCCTCTATCAGATTATCTAAACTCAGAGTTCCAGTTCTATCTTCAAAATCTTTCAATTTAAATCATCAATTCAGTCGTGTTCTAACAGTTCCTGTCTTTCTTACCTCTAAGCTCTACCTCACCGTACGCTGCGTTTGACAAGTCCTTTCTAGCCAAAAAACCTCTCTTTGGAATTCTATTCCTCCTGAGATCCGTCATGCAAGAACTACTTCCTCCTTCAAATCGCTCCTTTTTATCCACCTTTTGCATACCCAGTCAAGCAGTCTATAACCTATGACTGCAGATGCTATAAAATACCAATTTTGTTGTGTTTATATGATTTCAATTATCACTGATGAAGTAGCTATTACTGTTTTTTACTTTCACTTACCTATATATGAAATACACGTTTTAGGGCCCCCCCGATTCCAAATGACTAAGTCCCGCTAAAAGGTCTGTGTGTGTGGTAACTCTAGCGCAAAAATGAAAAGTGCTATGAAACTGAAATTTGATATTTAAGACAACCATACGCACGAGATGTTACAGAATCTTTTTCCTTGAAATCAGCTAACCAGACGAGCCACTTTATACCATGCATTTAGCACCTTCTTACGATTTACTTAAATACGGCTCCAGCGATTTTGATTAAACTCTTTATATCAATGAAGTAGGTTTCATTCTGATTGAAATAAAAAACTAAGCTTAAAATCCGATATTTTAAATTTTCTTTTTCTAAAGTACCCTTAATTTTGTAGATATTATAGAAATAACCAGGTCATATAGTCATATTGTATTTTTAAAATAACTAATACAGTTGTAAATCTCAATAATTAAAAAAAAAATGATATAAGTAACGGAAGTAAATAAAAGTCGTGTGTTGCATGCACATATTTTTTTAGGAGCATTTTTTTTTAACCTATAACAGATCTATATTATACGTTTGGAAAGCTGCAGAGTTGGAAAAAAAATGTATTGTATATTTGTATATAGAACTTTGTTGTTGTGGGAGATAATGTAAGGTGGCAGTTATGGCATACACGTAAGTGACTATTGTACACATCAATTTTATATTGGTATATTATTTAATCTAAAACATATATTTCCAAAATAAAAAACTGAAAATAATTCTTTAACATTTGTTCAACTCTAACTTTATTTAATAGTTCTTTAATTGATTTTAACAGTCGAGGTAATTACAATAATTGTGTTGCCTGCAAATATTTTTTATTATAAATGATATATAGTGTTTCCAATATTTTTTTTTTCTTTTTGAAGTAAAAATTGTCACATACTGATGTGGTCAAACTACAATCGCATCAAACTTAAAGTTAATAAAATATTTATCATTATCCACTTACCTTAAGTTCTGAAACAATCAGCTTTTCGTTACTAACAAGAAAATATAAGTGAAATCCGAGATACGACTGTCACCATGGAATAAGAGTCATGTTGAAACAACATGAAAACGCTTATACATATGCAAGCGGCATATTCAGCTTTAGTAGAGGAGTCGAGTTGGCTATCCTATTCAAATTATTCCGGAATACGGACACGTATTGACCGGCCTAATTATGTTCCCTCTCGGGAAAGGGATTGTTTGCAGTATACTTTTTGTTTAATTAGGGATTTTTTTCCCCTTTGCTAAAAAAAATAATTTTATATTAATAAATTAAGATGCAAGAATATAAAGACAGAGGAAACATGCTGGAGAAATTGTATTACTCGTGACACTATGAGGGAGTAGGATTCTATATGGATATTGTTAAATTTGGGTGTAGCAATGAAGCATTTGATTTTAAATTTTTATATGTTTTGCTCTGTTATAAATCTTTCCCCTCCCCCTCCAAAAAACAAAAAAAAAAAAAAACTTTAAACTTTTTGCAATTTTGTGTTCCAAGCCATGTAGATGTTTAAGAGCGATATGATAATGCCTAATGAAACGGACAGCTAAATACCCATAGGAATTGACCACGGACGTTTTACAGTAAAGTGGCCTTCTTGAAAAATATTAAAATTTTTTGTAATCCGAAATCAATACTACACATTAGTAAATTTATTTTTAATGATTTTTTTTAGTCGTAATTGCAGTTATTTTTCGGATAAATCACAATAATTTCTGTAAAATGGATATAATGTTTTTATTACATATTTTTTTGAATTTATACACTTTTGGACTGTTCCTAGAGCATCTAGGGAGATATATTGTATATTTAATTTAAAAAATAAAATGTCGGGACTGTATAGTACGAGTGGGAGTTTTCACTCGACTCCAAGACAGCCATAGGCAGGGGTGTCGAATCCAGTACAAGTTGAGGTTAGGTTTTTCTCTTGGGAAATCAGGTGACCTCCTCCATGGCTATCTACTTCCCCTTCATTCCAGTCTGGGTCAATTCCACTCTCACTGGAGGCAAATCTGACGAATGGTCTGGAAAAGTCTTGTTTCTCCTTCCAAACCCTTCAGTACAGGCTGGGGATTAGAAAATGGATATATTTTATTTTCGAAATACTTTCAATTGTCCCATGACGTAAATTAAAAAATAAAATCTGGAGCGCGCAACATACGACTTTCACTTACCTTCGTTATTTATATAAATTTAAGAATTTTAAAATAAATTTAAATTAAAGAACTAATTAAATTGAATTTCTACAGAAACATGTGTTTTATTAAAAAATCGATTATATTATTATATAAAACAATCAGTTAGTTTTATCGGCTTTTCATCATTCTATATCAACTTTTACAATTTTCTGTATGAAATAATATTTGTTCTAAAATATTTAGCTGTCTAACGATATATTGCGATATTATAAAAACAAAATATTGCATTAAAAAATGTTTTTGTTTTCAGTTTAGTTGGATATCGAATTCGTTCAACTTATATATTTATCTGGTTTTTACCAATAGTGACTATATGATCCGGTTATTTTTATAACACTGTACCTAACTATATATTCCATATATAGGCGACTGAAAGTCAAAATATATTTGTTCTTTTCCCCTTGAGTTGGTTACAAAATTCGTTTTCCGTTTATTATTTTCAATAATGAACCTTTGTAATTGACCAATCCCTTTGAATTACCCTCTCTCATACCCAGAATTAAAGTTGTTTTAACTAGGTTGAATAGAAAAAAAAATGAATCCTTGAAAACGTACTTTTATTTATGTCCGTTAATACGATCGTTACCTATATACAGTTAGAAATTGGTTTGGTTTGCTTACATACTGTCAACACCCGTGTTTACATGCTGTCCTGTACATTGCCCCTTATTAAGCGTTCTATTATGTAATCGATGCACTCTGTATATGTGTGCGAATAGTTAATTAGTAGATGACGGGCTTGAAAATTTAATTTAACTGCTAATTGTTATCCAGCATTATTCTATTCTGATTACTTCATACACAACTAGTTAGTCTGTATTTATAGTGAGAATATGAATGAGGGTTCAGGAATTACAAAAAAACTAAATTTAATAAATCTATCTATCGAAATATAATCCAAATTTTTCTGACGTATTTGCTTTTACATAGTTCAAAGGTAATTTAAATAATGATAATGATATCACATAGAAAAATGTAATATTGATCATGGGTATGGTTTAGCTAGGCCCATATTAAAAATACAATTTTTATAATTGAACAATAAACCACATTAACATCAGAATGTGTGTTGTACAGTCACTTAAAACAGCTTTTATGCAACATCTCATTACTAATACGTCTTACAAAAATGTTTAAATATTATTTATAGAGCAAAAAAATATCTAGCAGCAATTTTATTTCTTAATGATTTTTCTAAGCTTGCGACATATTAACTAAAATAGCATACAATTCTTTTTAAATTTACATCACCTTATAAGTTATGACCGAAACTTATGATTTAATGATATTAATATACCACACTCAAAGGTTTAACTATTTTTTTTTTTTTTTTTTGGTTGAGGGCCTTGGCTTATACAACCATATTTCTTTAGAATAGAAAAAAACTTTATTCTGGGACAATGTCCCTTAAGAATAACAATTATGAACTAAATAATAAATTATAACTGGCCGAAAACAATATATAACTACAAATAAATAACACATTAAACAATAAAGGAGTCATAGTACCATCTATATTTACAAATTCTAGAAATAAATAAATAAAAACATAAAACGTAACTTTTACATCTCATTACAATAAAATTCACCTTACGTAAGTCGGCATAATAAAAATTAGCTTACATCTGTCTTAATAGAAAGAAAGTATTGAAAGATGAGGGACTTAAAAGATGATAGGGAAGGAGCATGACGGATGTTTGAAGGGAGATTAATCCATAAGCCAGTGGAACGGGCTAAAGAGGAGGAAGTCACATGTTGTTGGTTCTATGGAAAGGAATGTGGGGTTTTGAGAGATGGGATCTTGTTTCCTTGTAATGGGTTGAGGATTTCAATACCAGAAGGCTGTAGATATAAAATGGATGGTGGGAGCTTATGATTTGAGAAAGGAATGATCCAAGGAAATATTGTCTTCGAAAGGTTGGGGTTAACCAATTTAACTCGTCGTAGATACATGCGACCGTCTCGATGTACCGAACACATATTTTAAGAAGCAATCTTAAGATAGTATTAGTATAATACAGAGGAAAGTACATAACATCTTAGGTGCTTTAGGGTTATAATGAAGAAGGTACAGTGATGAAGTACAAAATAAATAAAGAAGACAAACAATATAGAAAAAAAAAACAATGTCATGTATATAATAGAGCAACTTCTATTCCTAATGTTTAAAAAAAAAGGTATAAATAATTTAAATATAAATTAAGAAAAATAAAATAAAATGTACAATTAACATGCTTTTTGCTCAATACATGGCTTTGATAAAACAAATAAAATACTTGGCCAATAAAATTAAATAAAAAACTAAACGAAAAATTTATTTATGTAAAAAATGAAAACAAATGTTTACAGATTTATGTTAAGATGTTTTTATTTTGAAGATTTAGATTACTTCATGTACTATAGGGGTACTCACTACGTTTGCTATAGCATGCTATTTGTGTTATTTTGCTTAACCCGTAGAGTTTTTACAGTTATTTCCTGTATAAAATTGATGGGTTGATAGCACAAATAGCATGCTATAGCAAACGTAGTGAGTACCCCTGATATATGGAATACATAATAGAATTGCAAATATGAAAATGCCTCATCAAAAAATAAATAAATAAAGAAAAACAGAAGTTCTTAAAAAACTTGTTTGAAAATAAAAACCGAGAATTAGTTTTAACACATTTCATTTCAGACATAAGCATGCCTAATACTGTCTAAATTATTCTATATGCATAGTAAAAGTATGGTGCTGGCAAGAAACACTCGACTTTCACCTGCCTCCGTTTTTAAAATCGATTAACGTATTTTCAAATACAGTTAGTGATAAAAATGAGTGAAACCATTAAAGAATTAATTAAATTAAATTTTAACAAAAACATTTGTTTTATTGAAAAATCTATTAGATTATTATATAGAATAATTAGTTAGTTTTGTCGGCTTTTCATCGCTCTTTATGAACTTTTACAATTTTTTGTATAAGAAAATATTTTTTCTAAAATCTTTAGCTTTCCAACGGTATATTATACATCTATATTACTGTTTTAAAATTGCAATAAAAACATGTTTTTCAGTTCTTCCCTTTAGTTTTTTATCAAATTCAACTTATATTTAGCTGTTAATTGTCAATGCTAACAGGATAATATAGCTATTTTTATAGATTATACAGAATAAAAGGTACTTTAGAGGAAGAAAATTTAAAATATCAGAATGAAACACACATGATATCAAAGCCCATTAGATTTTCCATAGATACATGGAGTTTAATCAAAATCGTTGGAGCCGTTTCTGAGAAAATTTTAAAAAGATGCAAAATGTATAGTATAAAGTAGATCTCGTGGTCAGCTGATTATTATGAAAAAGATTCTGTAACATCCCGGGGATATAGTTGTTTTAAATATGAAATTTCAGTTTCATAGGTCTTTTCGTTTTCGCTCGGGAGTTACCACACACACACACATACGGACACACAGACACAAGGACCTTTTTGCGGGACTTGGTTATCTAGACTCAGGGAATCCTAAAACGTGTATTTCTGTTAAAAACTGGAATTCGAAAATTTTCACGATCGCAATTACATATTACATAGCTTAACTTTACTTTATATAACATATATAAAAATTCAATGCTATTATGCTTTCTATAAATAATCCTAGAAATCAGTACAATATATAATGAATCAATGATATTTGCGTTTCCAGGAAATTTCTATACAATGGATGTTGTGCATATTGTAAATGATCATCTCGGTTATAGAATTTAGAGTCTGCTTTATGCCAGAGTATAGTTGTAATTGAAGAATTACTCCAATTACTTCAGCTAAATCATATTTTACCTTCTTTTACTTTTTTTTTTAAACTGTAATCGATCGTAATTGTACGATCGCAAATAACTGACCCAGCCTAGAAAAAGTGGGAAAGGGAGGGGACGGAAGGAAGGGACTATAGGGCTTTGTGATTTGAATATAATCCAGGAGGTCGTTAGGGAGCACAGCTGAGCTAGCCATCGGAGCGAAATTAGTATGGACGCTGCTTGTCAACTCCCTCGCCAACTTGCCCCCTCACATCAGCTCTCTGATTAATCAAGCCATCTTGTTAATTGGATTAGTTGCAATACAGGTTCCAACTTAGTTGTTTTATCTAGTAAATTAATGTAATTATGCATTAAGAAATCTTCACCATCATTATGTACTTTTTAAGAAACTGATTTTCCTTTTTCCCTGCAAAAAAAAAATTGTTAATAAAAATCACTATCCTAATTAAGCATAGATAAGCAAAATTTAGGACTCCCAATGCATCATTACCTCACTAGCCTCATAAAGTATAAAAAATGACGTTGAATAAATGAGCAAATATCTTATTTATCACGCTAAATAAAAAGAAGAATACAATCAGAAATATATCAAAATGCATAACATTTTAACATTTCATGAATAAACACTTTTCTAGGTTTAGTAAAAAAAAAATATATGATAATAATAAAAAGAAAATAAACTATCATGTTCACATGTTTTTCCCCTGTAACTAAGATAATCCAAAAATGGACTAAAAAGGAAATTACCAGAAGATCTTATAAATTATTTAATGAATTCATAATGTAAAAAATTCGTAACGAAAATAAAGAAGATTAACTTTTGTGAACCTCACATTTTTCAGATGCGGTGCAATACATATATAAATAAAAATAAAATTTGAAACATAAAATCTTTCAAATAAAATGATCCCTTTTATTTCCTTTTTCTTTCTTTCTACGTTTAGGCCTTTGCCATTTTCAAGGGTTCTAACAACATAGTTTATTTTAAAATTAAAAGATAATCAATTTTAGTTTATATTTTTTTATAAAACAAACTACATAAAGGTATAATTCCTTTAAATTGCATATATTTTTTCACATTTACAACATATCTATTAGAGGCTAAACAAGCCTAGTCAGCTTGTTATCATGTACTAGATTAAAGCAATGTATCCCTTTACTTTAACAACATTTCATATTTAAAAACAATATTTTCATTTATCTTAGAATGTAATAATTTCAAAAATATACCAATACAAATAAATTAATTTTTTTTATATACATTGTTTCATTCCCTCCTCCTCTAATTAATTAATTCCACAATTCTTTTGTTTTATTTTAAATAATCTAGGAATGAAAATAATAATAATTATAATAACCAAATTTTAATAAGGTGTACATTCTTTAAGGTGAAGGTCAAATTCTGTGAATAAAATTGGAGGCTGATTCATATCTTCACCACTCTTTTATTAAAAATTAATGCACGACGGTTCGGCTAACATGTCATTTTCAAGTGCTAAGGAACAAATTTACCTGCAAATACAAAATATACAAGTACAAAATATTGTCACAACAACAATAACAATCAATCAAACAATTCCATCATGAAAATTATATGAAAATACAAAGGTATAATAAAAAAAAAATAATGCAGTTAAAATTGTTAATAATCTATAAGATTAACGTTAAATTCCTAAAAGTCTATCAAAACAATTTTAAAATAAATATACAAATAAAACATGTCTGATCTGCCATTTTTAATTTTAACACCCTATTTCCCCCATTCATGAACATACGATTTAGACATAAGACTTCTGGTTGTAAGAATCCACTCACACTAGGTAATTTGCACATTTTAAAGTTTATTAGTTATTGTTTCATATTTATTAATTAAATTTTAACCATTTTAATTGAATTTCAAAAATGATGAGCATGGTACATGAAATGATTCCTTTTATATTTCATTTCTATATGTGAAATTATTTTCATTGTTCTTCTTTTTCCCATGTTTTATTTTTTAATTGTTTTGATAGGCTTTCAGGAATTTGATGTTAACATCATATATTATAAACAAATTGAATTGCATAAATTTTATTATTTTTTTTATTATACCTTTGTATTGTTTTAATTTTCATATAAATAGGTATAATAAAAAAAATAATAGATTTTTTGCACTCAAACAAATTGAAGCTATAATAAATATTATTTTTATTCATATTTGTGTTGCACCGCATCCAAAAAATGTGAGATTCATGAAAGTAGTCTTGATCTTCTTTATTTTTATCACGAATTTTTTAGATTATGGATTTATTTAATAATTTATATGATCTTCTGGTCATTTCCTTTTTAGTCCATTTTTGGTTTATCTTGGTTACATGGAGAAAACAAATGTAAAAATACTTAACAAATGACAAAAAAAAAATAATAATAACAAAAAGAAGTTTGTTGTTAATTCATCCAACGTCATTTTATCCTGATGGGGCTAGTGAGACAATGTTGCATTGGGAGTCCTAAATTTTGCCTATCTATGTTGAATATCGCACAGGTTATCAGGAGGACAGCATAACTAAGAATTTTTACTTCTTATTTAAAAATCTGAGGACCACCCGCCACGTTTAAAGTCGTAACGTTTGGGTATAGACTGCTTGTATTCTAGCCACTACACCACAGGTGACACCCATTATAAGATTTTGTTGCTATCTTAAAGTTTTTCAAGGATATTGCATTTTGTCAATTTAAATTGAGCTCTCGTGCCTCGATCTAAAAGCATCCCTGGGATATGAAATAAATTAAAATCTATTTTAGATATAAATGAAAATTAACATAAATGATATAAAATATTAGCCAGCCTATAATAATACGTTTTTTCGTTTGCGTTATAATGGTATTCGGTCGGAAATATGGACTTTTATTTATTTTAATTTTTTTATTTTGGCTCAAGATCAGAAATTTATTAGTGAAAAAAACGACATTTATCTGTCCGTAAGATTAAATTAAACTTTATTTTTTATATATATTCATGTGGTATATGAATATTATAATTGTTGAAAATACTTTCTAATAAACAATAAATGCACTAATTATAATTTTTTTCAAACCTAACTATATAGTAAAATAGCTCTACAGACAAAATTTTATATATTAATACTTACTTGAAACGTTTACTAACGAGCTCCACCATTTGATAGAATGCAAATAAGTAAAATTAATACCTGCAACAAAAGAAAACTGCGTGTCAGAAATAATAATATATCTAGAAATAACATAAAAGTATAAAATACTAAGATCCTACTATTGATAAACAATTTCTAAAATGAATGTATAATTTATTGAGTTTTTTTCAGTTTTCTGTAGATGTATAAGTAGATCTTCCGTACCATTTCCTTCTGATTAAACAATTTGATTCAATTAAAAATCATAGAATTATTTTTCAGCCATTTTTAAATTCGCAGTACTTTTTTTTTAGGAAATCAGTGGGTTTAATTGTGATTGTTCTTTTTTAACTTGCTTTACTTCATGAATACAATTTATTTTGTGATATTTGGATATTTTCAGTCAGTTAGAATTACAAGGTAGTGCTTACAATACAAGATAGTGTTGGAAATTTGGAATATGTTATCTTTACGTTTGCGGTACATTCCCATTCTATATATTTCTTGAACACGTAAGTGGATGATTCAATAGCTTAGAAGTATGGTCACTGATTAACTAGACTTTGGCCTGAACCAATCATTTGACTATTATATTGTAGAGGAAAAAATATATTTATATTCAGGAGTTATATTAAATATTACGTTTCATATTTCGAAATATTTCTATTTTAATAAGAAGGGTTTAGAGGACGTTAGGGGTTGGAAGTGGTGAAGAAGAGGAAGCCATGTCATCATCAATCTCAGGCTCAAAGCGCACTCCCACCCCAAAAAGAGGGTCCTCAGCTTCCTTCCCAACCTCTCCTTTTAGAAGAAAATATTAGAATGTTCTCTATATAAACAAATATTCTTAAATATCGGATAATACGATTTTATTGCCTAATATAATTGTTATTTGTATCTAACCGACAATCTAAAAATAAATAAATAAATATATATAGCAAGGTAACTACTAACTTTTCCTCGTCTCAGCACAGTAGAAAAAATGACAATTTAGCTACTGAAATTCAATAAAACATGATTAGTTTAAACCCTAGATATGAAGAATAAATTTACATTTTTAATATTTATTTATTTTATTGAATGCCTCTGTTATAACACTGGGTTCTTTTCAGAAATCTCATTAGGTAATCCACGTCTTTTTCGGAGTCCTTGAGAATTTCACAGAGTTTGCCCATATTTAGTTGTTTTTTCAATGCGGTATATTCTTGATATTTTACTAACATATGGTTCAATGCCCTTTGGGCAAAACATTTTGATCAAGTAGCAGCTTCCAAGCACGAATAAAATAGTCGTGGGAGAATTCGCTATGTCCAATCCTTAGGCGACATAGTATTGTTTCCTTCTTTCTAGATTTCCTGTTACTTGTTATCCAGATTGTATTTTCATTTTTTTATCTAAAATAGTTTTAAGAGACTGCTTCTTCACACCTTATGCTTCTCTCCATTATGTCATTAAGAAGGATTTCGTTTGTCTCACACAGTCTTGATCAATAACCTTAACGGAATAAGTGTCAACCGAGTCAACCGAGAAGAAGCGTCTGCCTTTTCGTTTCCTCTGATGCCGCAATGGGAGGGGACCCAAATGAAAGCTATTTCGTGGCCTTGTTGTGCGGAACACAATAAGAGGTTGATAATTTCTGCTATTAAGGTGTGTTTGGACGTTGGGTTCCTTATAGTCAATAAGACGCTCATTCCTTCCAATATACATCATGCTTCTTTCTTATCCACATTCAAATATCGCCTTTTCTCACACTTACCATTTTAAACTGACGCTTGTTGATCATTAATTTTTAATTAGATTTTTCTTCAAACTTGAATCTTTATATATATATTATATATATATATATATATAATTAATATATATATAATATATTATATCATTCAAGTTTATTGAAAATTTAATTTCAGAGTCAGTTTGGAGTAATAGGTGTTGGAAAAGGCAATATTTGAATGTAAACAAGGATGAAGAATGCTGTATATTGGAAGGAATGGAATTCTAGAATGCAATGGAACGGGCAAGAAAGGATCGATTGAAGGCTATAGTTCTGTGGATGGCATATAATGATCGGAATGGCGCTATCTTGTTTCAAGCAAGTGGACTGAGGACTGAAATTGAAGGAGACTGTAGATATAAGTAAACATACTTGGATTTTATAATATGGTAGAGAAACGACAGTACTGTCTGCGTATGGAGGGAAGGAGCCACTTGAACTCGGCCTAGCGTTAGGCACGAA
This sequence comes from Piezodorus guildinii, assembly GCA_023052935.1. Taxonomy (NCBI): domain Eukaryota; kingdom Metazoa; phylum Arthropoda; class Insecta; order Hemiptera; family Pentatomidae; genus Piezodorus; species Piezodorus guildinii. The sequence continues at coordinate 149,873,120 of CM041293.1, read as the reverse complement.
AGACCGTCTCGAGGTACTGAAAAACAAATCTTAAAAAAAATTCATGGACGCTTTATCCTGTTCTCAAGCACCATAGGGAGAACACCGTACTCCGCATAGCCGTAGTCGAAGTGGGGGAGAATGAGTGACGAAACGAGGAGCCTACGCGTGGATTGTGGAAGAAGGTATCTGGAGCGATGGAAAAACTTCAAGGTACTTACAGATCTAGGAAAAAATTGTTCAATGTGAGGTATCCAGCATAGGGTTTAGTCTATAATAGTTGCTAGATTTTTGACAGAAGAGGTGAATGAGATAGGGTGATCATTTAGGAGTAAGGTTGGGAAGGTGGTGTTAGATCTGAGAAGTGGACTGGAGCCAATCACAATAGCCTGAGTTTCATAGCATTTAAGCTAAGCTTAATCAAATTCCAGACGTTATTGTTATGTCAGCTGATTTAGTGCCATTCACATAACATATGGGTTAAGTCACCATTACGGGCTACTGGATGAGGTTACAAAAAGGTTAGATGTGATTATTCAGAACACTCAATAACTAGTACGATTGTGGTCGGGTAAGTATTGCCTGAAGGTGACTGCTAGGAAATTTCTAGCCGTATGACTGCTAAAGAATGATTTCCTGCTTGAGGTCTCTTAAAAAATACTGGAGGGACTCATATTATGGAATTTTTCAATAAATATGTGCTTCTATACATATTTTAAAATATTTCGAAAATTCAAAAAGGCAGGATTAATAACCACAGCTTATTCCAGCTTAAATTATAAAATTTAATCAACTGTTTTAATTGTAGGCAAGGGTAAGAAAATCATCAAGCTGTACTTCATCCTCGGCTTTATCTGCTTCTTTAAATCAGCAGATTTCTCATTCAGCTCCTTTTCAGTAGTATTCCAACGGATATTTTAGCTGTGTCCGTTTTCGTTTCACAGAAGAATGGGCAAACAACAAACTAGCTATGCATTTGGTCGTTCGTTGGGTCTTTATTTTTATTCTAAGTGGTAAAAATAAATAGAATAATCTCAGAGATCAAAATAATTTGATAAGTAGGTATATTTATTTAGTTTTTACCCATCCAAATGCAATTGAAGTCTTAATCGTTTATTGAATCCAGGCGCTATTGCATCTACCTTGCCAGCAATGTTAAACTGTTTTGCAGGTTTAGCATCCAGCTCCCCATGGCCCTAAAAACTTTTGTATTTGGTTGCTCCACCATTTTAAAAAGATATATTTGCATGGTAAATTTATCTTAGGTTCTTTAGGATCAAAATTTGTTTTTTATTTTTTTCTAATTTAGAAATATAAAACACCTATTTCTCAAGGAGAGCCCGTGGCTTGGTGGCTAGCACGCTAGTCCTTCTACGCCAAAGGTTTTGATTTCGAATCGCAGTCGCGGAGGGACTTTTTTTTTAATTTAATAAATCGGGATTCACTTACAGTCCCCCTCCCCCCCCCCCCCCCCGGGTATGTGCGACCCGTCAGCCAAATGGTGGCCACTCACAAAAAATAGGCGTATCCAGTGATGACACTATCCTTCCAAACTTTCATCGAGTAACGCGTGTATATTCTCTCAGCAGATTGCACCGCGCGGCCAAGGGCCTACACGGCCTGTCAAGCTGCAGAAGAAATAAATTCCTTTAGGTATATTGGGAATTAATTAATTTTTAAATTTTTTTGTAATTTGTAATTTAGAAATGTTGGCTCTAATTTATATGGAAATAATTCCAATACCATAACTGGTAAAATTAGTAGATATCCTCAACCACTGACATATTCAGGATATATTGTTTTCCAAGTCAGGGAATATTGTCTTTTGTTCAATAAATATTTGTCAGCATCATTATATTATTTATCAATATACCCAATTTTAGGGACTCTTCAGAGAGAGAGCACTAGTCTACAGCTTTCCACGTCCTGGGTTTGAATCACGTCAGAATATTGTTTATTTTGTCATTTTAGCCGGAAGGCGCCTCTGTGGAATCCAGACCCTTCCGGGACAACCTCTATAAAGTGGGTACCCGAAAATTCGAAAAAATAAATCAGGCGGCTGAGTGGGATGAAGGCCTAACCACTTTCTTGCACGAACGTTGGCCTATGGCTTCTCTACGTGTAATGAGCCTTTCATTGATCTTCACGTTTTTTTTTTTTTTTGTTTTAATTTTGATTGAAATAGTCTGGCAGAGCAGTAGAAATTTCTTCCTCTAAAGTACCTTCGATTTTGTACATTCCAAAATATTATTCATGTCATTTTATTATAATTAATAAAGAACGGCTAAATAAACAAATTCAACGAATTTGAAGACCATTACATAAACAAACAAAAAAATTAACATTCGTGCAATAAAATTTACGATCTGCAATTCATTTTTCATTTTATCCAATTTTAGATAAGAGTTCTGCGCATGCGCTAGATATAAACAGTCACGTTTTACATCGTTCTCTTAGAACATCAATCTTTGTGTAGTCACTGCATGTTTTTTTTTCGATTTGAAATCAACCATGAAGTAGCTGGACAACAGTGGTCTACATTGGTAGTAATCCCACAGTGAGTACTGTTTTTATTTAGAGTGTCTAATAGTGAACAGTGTAGCCGTGTGTATACGAGGCCTTATCACACTCATAGCGGCCATAGGGAAGCCCCCCACTCCCACGACTTTACGTGGGCCACGAGCTCAGTGTTCCGCCAGCTCTGGTAGGGGCACGTTCGTGTGTTAAACATTAAATTATATCGCACAGACGTAATTTAATTTTTTTTTTTTTTTTTCTTTTTTTCCCCTTTTCTTTTCTTCCTTCTCTATACCATCTATTCATGCGAAAATGAGATATTTCCACCAAGTAATGTCCAGCAAAGTTACCAAAAGGTCCCGATCCGCTGGGTCTACCAGGTCCTATAATCCTCAAAATTCAGCACTTTCAACACCTTAGCATTCTCCACCAGCTAAGACCCGTTCACGGCGTAATAATAAAAAAAATAGTCCTCCAGTTACTCCCACAAATGTATCAGACGAACCACAACCAGGCACTTCATCCCAGGGATTATCCGAAGAATCTCCTTTCTTCACGCCCAACCCATACCAGATTCTCCAATCTGATAAAGATGCTATGGAGTCAATACCAACGCCTAGAGAGTCTCGGCCTCCCCCGATATTCGTCAAAAATATAAAAAATTTTCAATTGCTTTGCACCCAAATAAATAAAAGTATTGATCCAGGCAGTTACTCGTGCCTTAGCAGAAGCACTGATACCAAGATTTCTCCTGAAACAGCAGAATCGTACCGGAAAATCGTTAAATATCTAACGGACACAAAGGCAGAGTTCCACACCTACCAGCTTCGGCAGGAGCGCTCCTTGCGGGTAGTCATTAGAGATCATCATCACTCAACGCCTGCTGAAGACATTGAAGAAGAATTGACGGCACTGGGTTTCAAGGTTCGTCAAATAACAAACGTTATGAAGGAAAATAGATCCGGCACCGATGGAACTAGGAAGATACCTCTACCCCTCTTCTTCGTTGATCTAGAACCCTCACCTGGAGTTGAAAAGGTCTACGATATCCAAAGGCTGTATTACACTAAAGTAGCAGTTGAAAAGCCGTACGTGAAGAAAGAAATTGTCCAATGCCACAACTGCCAGGCATATGGCCATACCAAGCACTATTGTCATCACATGCCACGTTGCGTGAAATGTGGAGACCCCCACAAATCTGAAGAATGCATCAAATCAAGGCAAACTCCAGCAGTGTGTGCTCTATGCCTGAAAGGACACCCAGCTAATTACAAAGGATGCCAGGTTACAAAAATCTAAAACTGAAATTTCAGAAACCGCAGTCAACAGAATATTCCTCTACTCCAAGAAGAATAACTTCAAACCTCATCAACTCTAATGTGTCCTTTGCCCAACTTCTAGGAGGCGGTGAGAAAAATAAGAATTGTGAGGCCCTGCCGCAGGAACAGCCAAACCTTCAACACCCCAGCCCCAACCTCAATATTCTCTTCCTCTAACCCTACCCGAGCCTCAAAAATCCCATCAACATCAAATTCCACTTATTCCTCCTCCATCTAACGCAACAGATATCACCAGTCTCTTAACATCCTTTATCACTGAACTGAAATCAGTCGTGACTCCCCTACTATCTCTTCTAACTAACCTCGTATCCCACCTCATCACTTCTGCAAGAAATCCTTAAATGACCTCTTCCGAACCTATATCCATACTCCTTTGGAACGCGAATGGTATTCGAAATCACACCAACGAACTGACAGTCTTCTTACAAGAAAAACATATAGACATAGCCTTGGTAACAGAAACTCGACTTACTAACTCACGGCTGTTTAACATCCCCAATTACAACATTTACCGAACGGACCACCCGGACGGAACCGCACATGCTGGCACTGCTGTCATCATCCATCACTCCCTCTCCTATCATTCACACCCCTTACCGGTCCATAATTACCTACAACCTACAGCTGTAACAGTCCGAACCAAGCTCTTTAACTTAACAATTGTTGCAGCATATTCCCCTCCAAAAATTCCATTTTCCGAATCCCAATTCAATTCATTCCTAAATTCCTTGGGACACCACTTTCTTGTAGGAGCAGATTTTAATGCAAAACACCAACAATGGGGAGCCAGAACCACAAACTCTCGCGGACGAATCCTGTTGTCTGCACTTAATTCTACTCGCAGCATTATCCTTCCTCCGGATTCTCCTACCTACTGGCCAACAGATCCCAACCGCAATCCTGACCTTCTAGATTTTTTCATTCATAAAGGTCTAGGTTCACTAAATTATTCCATATCTCGCCTCGATGACCTATCTTCAGATCACAGTCCATTACTCCTTACCCTTTCATTATCGCCCATTCCTAAACCGACTCCACCCTCATTCATCAGAGGGCCAGTTCATTGGGACCTATTCCGTCAAATCTTAACCGACAATATTGATCTCAGAGTATCCCTCAAATCCCCTGAAGAACTGGATGAAGCTGTAAATACCTTTACTACCCTAATCCAACAAGCAGCCTGGACTTCATCTTCACCTCTCTCTTCCACCAAATCCCGATGTACAAATCCTTTACCTCAAGAACTCCTGGACCTTATCCAATTCAAGCGCCGTTCTAGAACTATCTGGCAGAGGACCAGGCACCCTGACGACAGGAAATCATACAATTATTATTGTAAATTAGTTAAAAATAGATTGACAACCTACAGATCCCAATCCTATAATTCCTACCTTTCCTCATTATCCACTTGTAACCAATCCCTCTGGAAAGCAACTAAAAAAATCCTTAAATACCATTATATATCTCATCCTCTCCAACGTCATGATGGTTCCTGGGCCTCGTCAGATGAGACTAGAGCAGAGGAATATGCTAAACATCTTGCAAACACATTTACTCCTCATCCTGAACTTAATCCTACCCATACAGCTGCAGTTGAAGAATCCCTCTCCTCGCCGATTCCTCTCTCCTTACCTCCTAAAGCTGTCAACCCCTCTGAGGTCAAATTCCTAATCAATAAACTTAAACCTCGAAAATCTCCTGGATTTGATCTCCTCACTTCCCAAATCATTAAACAACTTCCCAAAAAGGCGATAATATTCCTGACCTACATATATAACTGCATCCTCCGAACAACCCATTTTCCTCTGATGTGGAAACACTCAACCATTATACTTTTCCTTAAACCGGGCAAACCTGTTAATCATACATCATCCTATAGACCAATCAGCTTGCTCCCTATACTTTCCAAATTATTTGAGAAAATCCTTTTGAAACGCATCCTACCGTTAATCCAACTCCACAAAATCCCATCTCACCAGTTTGGTTTCCGCTCAGGTCACTCCACTGTTCACCAAGGTCTTCGAGTTGTTGACCACATATCCTATGCCCTTGAAAGCAAGCTATATTGCACAGGTGCCTTTCTGGACATAGCACAAGCATTCGACCGGGTGTGGCACGATGGCTTGCTTTTTAAACTAAAAACCCTATTACCCCAAGCCCTATATCTAATCCTTCGATCCTACCTCTCTAACCGCTCGTTCCGAGTCCGTTGTGGTTCTGAATTCTCAAGTTGTCATCCGATAGAAGCCGGTGTTCCACAAGGTAGTGTCCTAGGTCCTATACTCTACATCATATTCACCTCAGACATTCCCACCTTACCCGAAAACTTCCTGGCAACATTTGCCGATGATACAGCTATCCTCTCATCCCATCCAGATCCTGTTATGGCATCCTCAAACCTCCAATCACATCTCGATCTGATTGAACAGTGGTGCAATCATTGGCGCATCAAAGTCAATGAATCAAAAAGCAAGCAAGTCACCTTTACCCTTCGACGCAGATCCTGCCCTTTCGTCCATTTTAACTCTATTCCCCTTCCCTTTTCTGACACAGTCAAATACCTTGGTTTTCTCTTAGACAAAAGACTGACATGGAACCCCCATACTAGACTCAAACGACAAGAACTCAATCGACGATATGGCCAGCTATATAGACTTCTAAATAGGAAATCACACCTCTCAACGGACAACAAACTACTCATTTACAAGACTATTCTTAAACCCATTTGGACCTACGGACTTGAACTGTGGGGAACAGCAAAATTTTCGAATATCAAACGTATCCAATCCTTCCAGTCTAAAGTCCTTAGATCAATAGTCGATGCCCCATATTATGTCACCAACAAAACCTTACACCATGACCTGAATATCCCATTTGTCCTTGATCTAATCCCATCCAAATTCTCAATCTTCCATCAGAAGCTTACTCACCTTCCTAATCCCTTGGCACACTCCCTATCCAGTTCCAAACATCCCTATAATCCTCCTCGTAGGTTGAAGCGGCAGTGGCCCAGAGATCTCTTGTGAATATGTCATTGGAGTGCTGGCAATGGCTGGCTTCTCCACTCATGCCCTGAGTGTATGTGGCTCTAGCGCCCTCGCTCAGCCTCCACTGGCACTCAAGACCAGTGACGCAGCTGAATGAGAGGCGCTGGGATCTTCTGGCATTGTGCCTCGACATCCACTAGTGGATCTCGAGGCTTGATCCAGTGATCCCAGGGGCAGCTTGTAAATATTGTAAATAGGTATGAATGCGAACAAGATTGTTATTTTTTATTTTTTTATTTTTTTTTATAGTATTTATTTAATTTTGTGTATATATATATTTTTTCTTTTATTTGATTAGTCTTTATTAATTTTTTTTTCTTTAATTTTATTTACAATGTACATATGGTATGAATGATTTATTCTATCTCTAATACTCATTGCCCCAGAAGGTGGCAGATTGTATTATCTCTTAATAAAACAAATTAAAAAAAAAATTTTAGATAATGGATAAGTCCCAGAACTATCTCGCTAACCGAGCATTAACCGAGGACTGAGATAAAAGAATAAATAAATTATCCCGACACAACCAGATTCTAATTTATACTTACTTACACAATTTTTTGTATTTGAAAATTTTTTTCCTTTTAGCTGAAGAGACTTCATTGATACCATCGATAAAGACATATCCTTAATTGGATCGGCTGCTCAACTTTGTTGAGTTTCTATCAATAAACATCATACTGAATCAATCCCGAAGACAATTTTAGTTAACACCAAAAGAAAGATGCGACCAAATAAATGCATATATCCATATTACTTATATCAGAATATTTCTAAGAAATTTACGAAACCAGCTTAGCCTTAGTTTATTATGGTGTTGCAACAGTTCCAGCGAGTCCAGGATCATTGTCCCTTGAACATCATGGAAGTGATTGCTTTCAAGATCAAACTCTTCTCAAAATGCTATCGTAGGTAAGGGTACAGTCCGCCTGCTTCCGAACCGTAGCCCTACAACAGGAAATTCTCTTTCGCCGAACTCCTTACGAAATTTCTCCTGCAGGTAGGGAATATATTTTGTATATATTTTTTCTTCCTCTTCTTGGACTTCATTGCCTTGTTCTGGATCATTAGAATCATATGTGATAGTAGGATCTATTATATGTGTGGGGTATTAAATACTGAGATGTCCACAAATATTGTCGACCCATCGGTGGCAAGGCAAAACACTTCCTGAAGACATTTATAATTTTTTCTTTCTAGAGTCCTCTTGTCCCGGTTGAACAGATCCGATCCTTAGGACTGCTCCTGGACAAACGTCTTACATGGAACCCTCAAACAAGACTGAAAAGACAAGAACCTGCCCAACTTTTTCGACTTCTTCAACACTTACTGGACAAAGACTCTAACCTTCCACTTAAGTACAAAAGACTCATCTACATGACTATCATAAGACCAATATGGACTTACGGAGTAGAGATTTGGGGCTCTGCTAAACCATCAAATTCATCTCGTCTCCGATCCATGCAATCCAAAATCCTTCGAAAAATCCTCAATGCTCCTTATTTTGTCACAAATAAACTCATCCATAAAGACCTTAATATTCCCTTTGTTGCTGACTTGGCGCGAACCAGCTACCACTCCTTCCATGAGAAACTACGTTCCCACTCTAATCTATTAGTTTCGATCCTTGCTTCCTCTACAATCCCAGATAATCCTCCGAGGTGTCGGAAAAGATGGCCCCGAGACCTTCCAGTTTAACATAGTTTTTGAAAAGCTACCAATGGGTAGTATTCCCACATGTGAATCAGGACCTTTGTATCTTGAATCTCATTTACTACATGTATATCATTATACAGTTGTAAATAGCAATAAATCTATTAAAAAAAAAAAAAAAATCTTTCTAGAGGTTCCGCTATTTCCTGTATTTTGTGTTTATTACGGCGGATAACAAGAAGCATTTTATGTGTAGATTAACCCAACAAATGTGCAGGGCTTTTTGACTCTCGAACTCTATAAATCTGGAAATTTTGAGATTGTCTTGTGAGTGCTTGCTGAATTCAAAGGAGTTTTATAGGATATCCAATTAAGACGAAGCTATAATAGGAATGATAACCAAGAAGAGACAATATGCGCTTGCTAAATCTTGAGACAGTGGTTCAGTAATTACAGCCGCATGAGCGGAGAGACACTCCATCAGCGGCTAAGTGCTTGGGGAGGGGGAGAAGCCTCCCCTCATTAGAATTCCCAGAGCAGAAGGACCACTATATAATAGCTGAATGACAATGCAGTAACAGATCGGACGTGCCCAGACTCAGGATCGATAGTTCTTTAGCCATTTTCATTACTCAGCGGGGATAGAATCTTATGTATGCCTTTGTCTAGGGGCTAACCTAGTCTCAGGTGGAAGATTTCAGATGTAAATAAGGTAGAATCAAAACAATTTTAATTACAGGGCATATTGTCACTCAATAAAATACATTCATAGATAACCTACACCTCCATTTAGACAAAAGTGAAAGTTTTCACTCAGACTAATTTTTAAAAAATTCAGGTGATTGCAATACACGACATTCATCTACCTTCGTTGTTAATGTTAATTTAAAATTTTCTTAATACAGTAACAGATGAAATATATAGGTGAGTGAAAATAAAACGATTGAGGGATTAACTTAATTGAATTTCGATAGAAACATGTGTTTTATTTAGTAATATATTATATTATTATCTAGGAAAATGAGTTTTTGGGTTGTGTCACATGAAATGTCCGTTTTCAAGGTAAAGGATTTTTCTTAAAAATACGATATGAAAACAAGATAATTTTATTCGAAGTATTTTTTTTTCTTTTTCTATACATTTTTCCCAACGTGACACCAACTTTTTTATCCTCGAACTGAAAAACTCTGAGCTTTGTAGTGAAACAAAATCTGAAAACGCACTTTTCACTTGATCATCATTTTCGAAAAGTTTTCCTTTGACGAAGTTGTCTAAATTCCTGAACAGGTGGTAATCTGTTGGAGAAAAGTCGGGAGAATATGGTGGGTGCGGAAGAATTTCGTAGCCCAGTTCTTTCAATTCTTGCACGGTATGTTTTGAAAAATGGGTTCTTGCTGCCGCTCAGAGAGATCATGAAGTACCCATGTATCGAGGTTTTTTACTTTCCTAATACACTTTAAATGTCTGGAAACGGTAGATGCACTTCCATCTAGTTGTGCTGAGAGTCCTTTAACTGTTTGGTAGGGATTTCCTTCTACTGTATATTTGAGGACATCGTTGTCTATTACGGACGGTCTTCCTCGGGGCAAGTTTTCCAAGTCGGTATCCCCAGCTGAAAACTCAGCAAACCAACGGAATGGTCCATTCGTTAAAACTCTTTCCCCCGAACGCCTTGCGAAAATTTCTAGCGGCCTTAGCTGCTGAATGGCCGAGTTTAAACTCGTACAAAAATATTACTCCAAAATCGCGTGTTTCCATGTTCATATTTGGAGGTATACTAAAAAGTGGGTGATTGATTGGGTAGCTAATGTTTATAATACAAAGGTAGAGGATTAGTAACTGTTTACTTTAAATCTGTAAATATTCGGAAGAAAACAACAGAGACCTCATAAGATGATGTTTTATTTTTTCGAATTTACAAAATGTATGGTACTTAAAAGTTAAAGAACTATTAAGTAAACATAATTTATTAAGTTATAAAAAGAACTTAGTTTCTGTTTCCTTGGAAACACATCATTTAAATTAAATAATATAACAATGTTAAATTATTACTTATTATAATCAGTAATACGATTATGCCCTATTTGTCGCTTTACATTACTTTTTACAAATTTGTATACAAAATATTTGTTCTGAAATTTTAAGCTACAATATACATCTATAATACTGTCCCTATATTCAAAAAATTAATTAAAACATAATTTACTCTTTTTTTCCTTTAGTTTATCATCAAATTCGTATAAATTATATATTCACTTATTATTTATAAATGCTAATAAAATAATTTGTTTTATTGTTTTTAATCAACAAAATTTAGGGTAATTTAGAGGAAGAAAATTTGAACTGTCGGCATTTGAGCCATGTCAGACTATTTTAATCAGAATTAAAACTGCATCATATTAAGGCCAATTAAATGTTGCATTGATATAGCATGTTCAATCAAATCATTTGCGATGTTTTAGGGAAAATATATATCTTGTAATTTTAATAATCTACTGATTACACAGCAACTTATTATCACTACTTCGTGTTAGGTATGCGGGTAAATAATTATGAACTTATTATGATTTATGTTAATACAATTATTATCATACATTTTTTTTATGTAGGTTTTGTTCAAAAATAATAAAAATCTTTCAGAAATAATTTTTAGCTGATAAGAAAATTATGGGTTTATTGTTTTGTTGAATGTTAAATTTTTTTTTCTGTCGGTTATATATTTGTAATGTAATAATCTGTTAAATTTAAGCAATCTTTTTTAATTGATAAGACCTAAGGAAGTTTGCATGCAGTTGATAGCTTTTAGACGTTCATTTGAAATTGACAGATGCAAGTACTCCAAGCACCGGTTCAATTACTGACATCCAATATGAACTGGTGGGATCCAGATTAATCACAGTGACAGCTGATAAGATGGATTTACGCGGAAAATTAACTAGAATAATGCTGACATGACTTCAATGGTATTTAGAGAGTTGTAACCCAGATAGGATACGATACTCAAAGAAAATTATGAATCAATATATTTGACTCTCAGTTTATTTTATTTTTTTATTTACTTTTCCTTACCTATATATGAAATATATAGTAAGGGAAAGTATTGCGATCGTGAACATTTTCGAATTCCAGTTTTCAACGGAAATACACGTTTTAGAGTCCGTGTGTGGTAACTCTAGCTCAGAAACGAAAAGTCGTACGGATCAAAAATTTTATATTTAAGACTACTATACGCCTGTGATGCTACAGCAATTTTTTCACTAAAATCGGCTGGCCGTAAGTCATACTTTACCACATGCATTTAGCACCTTTTTACGATTTTCTCAAAAACGGCTGTTACGATTTTGATTAAACTCGCTATATTGATGTAAATTTTTGGGCTTTAATATCATGTAGGTTTAATTCTGATTGAAATAGTCTGATGGGCAGATATTTTAAATTTTCTTCCTCTAAAATACCTTTAATTTTGTAGATTCTATAAAAATAACTATAGTATCTTGTTACCATTGGTAATTAGCAGCTAAATATGCACATTGAGCGAATTTGATAAACAAATAAAGTAGAAAACTAAAAAAATATTTTTATATGCATTTTTTGTGTTTTTGAACATATTCCGTTGGATAGTTAGATATTTCAGAAAAAATATTATCTGATTCACGGAATCGTAATGGGTAATGGAGAGTGATGAAAAGCCGATAAAACTAACTGTTTTTGGGGTTCTCGAAAAGGAAAATTCATGTTGACCGTACTCCAACCTGGCGGCTTGTTAATGAACACAGCGCGCCAGTTTTGTTTTTGAACATAAGAACAGTAATATAGACGTATAATATACCGTTTGAAAGAGAAAGACTTTAGAAAATATATTCTCTTATACAGAAGCTTGTAAAATTGAATAAAGAGTGGTAAAAAGCCAGTAAAAATACCTGATTATTTTAGTATAACAATATAATAGATTATTTAATAAGACACGTGTTTCTATATTAATTCAATTTAATTATTTCTCTAATAGATTCACTCATTTTTATCTCTAACTGTATTTGGAAATACTTTAATCGATTTTAAAAACGTAGGTACCGCACCAGATTTTTTCAGATGAGTGATATAAAAACAAATTGACGGAAAACGAAAATTGCGACATAACTTTAAAATATATTTGGGAAACGAAAGAAAAAATAGTATTAGAAATATTTTTATTTCCATTACATTATTCTAGTTATTTAACAATATTACAATTATTATGGTAGCCTTCAATGCTATATGGGTATGAGAACATTCATTCATACAATGCTAACAAAAATCGAAGTAATAAATATCTAGAAAATAAGGCTTTGAAAAAAAAAACAGTATAAATAAATATCTAAGTCATCTACTATTAATAAATCAGCCTTAAGTGTTTTTTTTTATGTTTTTTTTTTTATGAATAATGGTCTCTTGTTATAAAACCAATTCATATTAAAAAATCAGGTACGAGAAACATACTCCTTTCACTTTCCTCGGCTGTTAAAATCAATTTAAGAACTATTAAATAAACTTAAAGTTTTAAGTGTAAAAAAAAAGAAAAAAAGTTTATTCTGTTACGTTGGAAATATATCATTTAGAATAAATAAAATAACAATATTAAATTATTATGTATTATGATCAGTAATAAGCTTTTACAAACTTGTATACAAAATAATATTTTTTCTAAATTTTATAGCTTACCAATGGTAAGCTAAATTACACATCTATATCACATTCCTATATTAAAAAAATAATTAAAACATAATTTGCTGTTTTTTCCTTAAGTTTATTATCAAATTTGTTAAGCTTGTATATTTTACTGTTTTTATCTATGTTATTAAGATGATGTTTTTTTACAAAATCTAAATCTAAATCTACAAAATTTAGGGTGCGTCAGAGACAGAAAATTTAAACTGTCGACATTAGAGCCCTGTCAGAATATTTTTTTTTTCAACTTCTTTATTTGAATCAAAACACAGACATATTACAGTGCAAGTAGAAGTCACTATCCCACTAAGGCGAGCCCGTGTGTGGGAAAGGAGTTCATCTGCGGCTTGTTTTTAATCAGAAACAAAACGGCATCATATTAAAGCCTATTAAATTTCACATTGATTTAGCAAGTTCAATCAAAATCGTTTGTGGTGTTTTAGGGAAAATCGCAAAATGGCATAATAATAATGGTAATAATTTTTATTTGATTGTTAACTTATAATTTTAATTTATAGCAAATAGGTCATTTAGGCTACTGTATTGTATTTATAAAAAAACAAAAAAAAAAAGAATGAAAGAAAAGAAAACGCATCATCATTTTTTAATCTATTTACAATTGTGATGATGTGAATAAAGTTTATTTTATGATTATGTAAACCTATGGACTGGAGGGACAAGATCTCCTGATTTAATAGAATCGACTAGAAAATATGACTATAGGGCGTATCATTGCTTATAAGGTATTTCAATGATTTTTACGATGAATCCTGTAAAAGTCTTCCTCTCTCATTTCATTTATTCAAAAACGCATGGTTGATTTTATGTCTCGGAACTAGATTACTTTTCAGATTTTTAAAAATCATCAAGGGGAGACCCCGGTCTGAAACTTTAAAAAACATCATTTCTTACCGGGACACAAGCAATTTAGAAAAGACTATTAAAAGTATAAGAGCAAGAGGAAAACTCAGATAGCTTTAGGGCAAAATGGACGGCGGCGTGCAGTAGACGTCTGGAGAACAGATGATGGCTAGAATGGGAAAAGCTTTTAGATCTGCTAGTATCTGCAAATTCTAAATGGTCTTCCATCTAACTTTATCTCTGAAACTTTTTTTTTGTAATACGTTATACTCCCCTAATTCCAATTTCCTGTATCCAGACTCGGAAATAAACTGACTGTGTGTGCTATAAATCAGAGTGACCGACCGAATCAATGATTAATACAAGCAAATAGGTAAAATTCGAAGTATTCATTTACATTCGCCGACCAATGAATAAGGTTATTCTGATATCAATATATATTTTTTTTAAATTAAGTAATATTGCTATTGGAAAGATACTTCATTTCTATATTATGAAAAATGTATAATCTTCCTTTCACTAACACCTATTTACCTAATTGTGATACATTCCAAAGAGCTGTATGACTCCATGAGGAAGTAAAAACGGCCAAAATTGATAATTACTATAATATGAATTCAACAATTACTTTTAATATGCAAAACTCATGAAATAAACTCTATTAAAAATCGATATATAATCAATAACGTAATATAATATAATCGAAATAAATTACAACATAGTTCTTCTAGTGGCGCGACAAGCCGTGTAGGCCCTGAGCCTCGTGGTGTAACCCCTAGAAGATTACACTCACGTTTCACGATGCATTTTGCAGTTTAGGGTCATCAGTACCTACGCCTAATTTTTTGAGTGGTCACCATTTAGCTGACGTGTCTCACATACCCACTTATGGAGTGAATCCCCATTTATTTACATCCTTATAAAAATCCCGCCGGACTGGGATTCGAACTCGAAACTTTAGCATGAGAGACTAGCGCGTTAGCCGCTCAGCCACGAACTTCCCTAAATTAAAACATGCATGCTACATTAATATGAAATTTACAAATAATTATATGCAGCCGTGTAAGCAATAAACTTATATATGAAGTTTTCCATCAATCAATGAGCCAAAGAAAGACGAAACTGCTACACTGTCAATTTATATTTGTATAAAAGGAATTTTACCAGCACCATTCTTAATTAATATTAAGAAATATATAGTAAGGAAAAGTATTGCGATTGTGAAAATTTTAAAATTCCAGTTTTCACCGGAAATACACATTTTATTGTCCCGTAAAGTCAAAATGACTAAGTCTCGCTAAAAGGTCTGTATGTGGTACGTTTGGCACGAAAACGATTGGTCGTGCATTACTGAAATTTTACATTTGAGACAAGCCCGAGATGTTACAGCAACTTTTTTATCAAAATCAACTAACCAGAAGAGCCACTTAATGACATGTATTTAGCAGATTTATATATTTTCTCAAAAACGGCTCGAATGATTTTGATTAATCTCTCTATATCGATTAAGAAATTAATGGGCTTATATGGAGGGATAAATAAAAAAACTTGATTTTCATTTGAAAACCATTTGTAAATAATATATTATATTTAACATGCATACATAATATTTATAGAAATTAACTAACACGAGACGAAGCAATGATATAAATAAGCAACACAGCTTCTCTGCTTGATATAGAAATAGAAAAAAAAAATTATTCTGGGACTGGGTCCCCTAAGAATAAGAGGTTTGTACAGTATATGGAAATATACATGTCTGGCCAACAGACAGAAGGAACATAATTAATAACTAATTACACTTATGGGTTAATATATGTGTGCATATCATAAACGCATATACACACATATATCCAAAAAAATATATACAATGATAAAATAAAATAAAAACAATTCTTAAAAAATATTTTGTTGAACGCAATTAAAAATAACTTAATAGATAACAGTATTTAAATATAGACAATGAACATGAATTATTCTTCATTTAAAGTGTCATGTAAGGAATATAAATGTTACAGCCTAAGCGTCTTTTTTGGATAGTAAAAGGTATTGGAAAAGTTGGGATTTGAATGAAGAGAGGGAAGCAGCATGATGGATATGAGTAGGTAGATAATTCCAGAAATTAGAGGAGCGGACAAGGACGGAACGATCAAAAGTTTTAGTTCTATAGGTAGGAAAATAAAGGTCGGAATGGCGCAATCTTGTTTCAAGTGAGTGGACTGAGGATTTAAATTGTAGGAGACTGTGGATGTATGGAGGGTGTTGAGAGTTAATGATTTGGTAAAGGTATGATCCTAGGAAATATTGTCTGTAGATTGGGGGGAGGAGCTACTTTAACTCGCAGTAAAAATAGGTCACATGAGACCTCTTCGGAGTACTGAGGAGAAATCTTAAAAATATGATAGCGCCTTGAGAAAACGAAAAGGTGTTGATTATTTTGATATTTTGAAAATATCAGTAAAATGCATATGATCCCACAATTATTTAAACGTTTAATGGTTCGATTTATTGAATAAGTATGTGTTATTATATTTTATCTTATTATACATTTTTTTTTTAAATTAATAACACAATTATTTTTCTAAGAGTTAAAAAAATGTCTTTAATACACGTAATTTGATCAGTAAACCACAACTCTTTATCAGTATATTGTATGAGCTAATAATATCATCTGTATAGATATTTAATATTTAAGAAAAGCCTTTAATTAAATCTCAACTTTAATCCAAAAAATTAAAGAAATTTCGGTTTCCAGTCAGAGGATACTGACTGGACATGTGTCGGAAACTCGGAAACAAAGAGATAACACGAGAGACAGCATACGTCAGGAGTGTTCAGAACTCATCAATGCTTGGGATTTTGTAGGTGGAGTGTGTTTGCAAATCAAGTTCTGATTTCTAGCTGACGTCGACAGTATTTCAAATCTCTCTTATTTATAGTTTTTTTCTATTTTTAATGCAATATTTAAATATATCCTGAAGTAAAGATTATTGTGTGATGATTTCAAGGTAGAAATATAATTCAGGATGTGGACTCAGTCGCTTTAAAATGATGCAGAGTGTTTCCCTCTCCTACCCTCTCCAAACCCGCCATCCACCATAAAACAAAAAAAAATATGCTTCTGGAAAAATTCAAGGTTTGACAACGTTATTAAGGAGATCAGCAAAATAAAAGGGATATGTATTGAAGTCAGGATCTTGAAAATAGCTCACAAATAATCTTAAGTTATTATGCGTTTTTAATTAACTATTATATATTGGAATTTACTACTGCATTTCGTAATATATGAAGTAAATAAGCTTGAAGCTAAAAACATGGAAAAGAACGTTCAGACAAATTGTCCATTGCCAGAACTCCAGTCAGCTGTCAATATAAACCAGTCACCTCTGAGGATTGTCAGGAATCAAAGAGGAAGCAAGGATTTAAACTAGTGTGTCAAAGGGGGAATTGGGAAGTTATTCATGGTAGGCGTGTTAGCTGGTTCTGACCAAATCATATGAAACATTAAGGAACTTATGGATGAGTTTATTTGTCACAAAGTAAGAAGCGTTAAGGATTCTGGATTGTAACGTTAGGATACGAGAGTGTAATGGCTTAATAGAGTCATATAGCTCTGCTCCATAAGTCCATATTGGCCTTGTGATGAGCCTTTTATAGTCGAGTGGAAGGTTAAAGCGTCTGTCCAGTAAGTGTTGAAGTAACCTAATAGTCCGGTCAAATTACACGATAATATAAGAGCTAAGCTACATAAATCCCCAATAAGCTGAAAATCAGTAAAATTGTTTAAAATAGGATTAAAAATAAAATTTGAAAGTTTTCCATCTTTCTCCTGTATGGAAAACATTTTATTCAAGGTCTAAGATTAAAAATAATGAGTCTTTCACGATTTTCAGCAAGACGGTAAGTTTGATCATAAAAATACTTCAGACAAAAATTGTAGATCATAAAATTATCTATAAACAGTGTTGTAATAAAATAAAAAAAATGGGTTTGTCCTGAATGTGAAACAACTACACGGACATCACCAGTAGAGCCTAGTTCTATGATTGAACTACTGAGGGCGCTGACGGAGGAAGTTCGTGGAGTGAAGGCCAGGCTTCAGGCGATTGACGAACTTAAGGATATTAAAGAAACGCTGCATAAACAGTCGGAGCTTTCATACCAAAATAATGAAAGATTACAAAAAATAGAAAATCTTCTGGACCAACAAAAAGCTCAGGTTGAAACATTAACCCTTGAAAATAATAATTTAAAAGTAAAAATTTCCGACTTAGAAAGCCGTTTAAATAATGCCGAACAAAATAGCCTAAATAATACTCTCGAAATTAGAGGCATCCCGGAGAAGCCAGGGGAGACTGTGGTGGGCACTATTATCAGTGTCGGCGCGGGCCTGGGCATCCAGCTCAGCCCTGAAGATCTGGACCACGCGGTGCGTCTCAGGCCAAGAGAGGCGGGAAAACCGGGCACTATCATCGCTAGGTTTGTTCGCCGGACTGTGAGAGACGAGCTGGTGCGGCAACGAAGAGTGAAGAGAGACTTCTCTACCCGTCATTTGGGCTGGGAACAGAATAGTTCTCACCCAGTCTACGTCAGCGAGGCGATGACGTCCACCAATCGCCACCTCTACTGGCTAGCCCGTCAGAAAAAAATACCAGCCAACATAAAATACATTTGGTTCAGCGGAGGCAGGATCAGGTTTAGAAAGGCTGACGGTCATCCGGCTATCATAATAAATAAACCATCCGACTTAGATGTATTCAGCTGAATTACGAGATCAAGTCACCACAAGACTATTTTTTTAAATATATTTCTTATCATTTTTCGCACTCAGGATATTTTTTTGTTATTAATTTTGGTAATAATAAGGCACATCAGTAGTATTAGTTTTCTTTATTATAAAGCAATAATAGTTATTTTCAATCTAGACTATTTAAATAATAATGTACTTTTTATTTATATGCACACTAATTACGGCTATCTACATGTTTTATTTGTCCGAGTAATAATATTTTCTGTTGGAAAAACCAATCATTTCATTCAAATTATCAATAGATTTTTGACCTATTTATTTCATCTAACACTATATAACTTCATACCGACTGTTCTTGAAATTATACATATCTTTAAAATTCGCTATAACCTATTTCCTAATCACCAACCTTTTCACTGCTGTCCCATATCCTACATTAGTTATGACTAATATCCTTACATCCTGTCACATCAATGCACAATCCCTTATTGCCCACTATGATGAATTCCAACAGTATTTTCTAGATAACTTTTATCATATTATAGCAGTATCCGAAACCTGGCTTAAACCTTACATTCCTTCCTCTCAAGTATCCCTTACCAATTATTCCTTCTTTCGCCACGATAGATCTGATCGCAGGGGTGGTGGCGTGGGGCTGTATATACACGACAGTCTCAAGGCCAAAATCCTTCTTCAATCTCCATCTCCCGACTATCCCCACATTGAATACCTATTCGTGGACATTTTATCCTACAAAACTCCTCTTCTATATATCCTGGTATACCGACCTCCACATGTTCCATTCGATAACCTGTTTGAATCTTCCCTTGTCCAATGGGTCTCCAGTTATACTAATGTTATCATCTCTGGAGATTTTAATACCAATATGCTTGCGGAATCCTATGATAAATCTTTCCTAGTTAACCTAATCTATTCTATGAATCTTTATCTCGTTCCTTACCTTCCTACCCATCATACCCAATTTTCCGACACCTGGCTCGACCTTCACATTACTGACTCTCATCTAAAAGTCCTCTCATCCTCCCAGCACCCAGTTCCGTTCCTTTCATCACACGATCTTATCCAGATCTCATACAGCCTACCCGTGAAATCCTTCACTCCCAAAGTGGTCTCCTATCGTAGTTTGGACTTCCTCTCTTACGAATCCCTTCAAACCGACCTTGAATCACTCCATTGGGACACTATATACTCCTCTAATTCTCTAGATCATATGATATCCACTCTTACCTCATACCTCAAAACCTTACTAGACCTTCATGCACCTTTGAAAACCCGAATGTTTCGCCGTCCAACCGCGCCCTGGATAACTCATGACCTAAAGGAGATGATGAAAAAAAGAGAAGCAGCAAGAAGAAAATTTCGACGCACTCGTATGCCGTCTGATTACGAATACTTTAAACAATTACGCAATAGAACCCAGGACGCGGTTCGACGAGCTAAATCCCTACACATCCATAACTCACTCTCCAATGCTCCTGACTCCAAATCCAAATGGAAAATTATCCGAAAATTATCTATCCTAAAATCCAATAACCACACTCCTCTCCCTGTTTCTCCAGACGAGCTCAACAATCACTTTATATCCTTTGCTCCTGTTTCTTTTCCTGCCGCCGATATAGGCCATCAGAGTTTCAATCCAGATAGCTTCTTTTTCTCCCACCTCTCCTATGATGAAATACAAACAGCTATCCTTAAATCTCATACCAATGATTATGGACCCGACAATATTCCCGTAAAACTGATAAAAACTTGTCTTCCCGTTTTAATACCAGTGCTATACCATATCTACAATTTTTCTTTTCAAAATACCATATTTCCTAATTCCTGGAAAACTGCCTTAGTTCGTCCATTAAACAAAGTTCCAAATCCTACCTCACCTTCTGATTTCCGTCCTATTTCTCTCCTTTCTAATTTATCCAAACCCCTAGAACGCCTAGCACAAATCCAGTTATCAAATTTTTTAGAGGAACGTTCCCTTATTAACCCTTTCCAATCCGGCTTCCGACCGGGTTATTCAACCGAATCCGCCCTACTAAAAATAACTCAAGACCTCCAATCCGCTATAGAACACCAAAAACTAACCATCCTCATCCTTCTAGATTTCTCTAAAGCATTTGATACTGTAGACCATAACATCCTTCTGGCCAAACTACGAAATATTCCTCTATCGAACAGTGCTCTGCGCTGGTTCAAATCCTTCCTCTCCAACCGCTCACAGTATGTAGTGACCCCAGGTCAACCTCCTTCCAGAACCCTGCCTCTATCCTGTGGTGTACCTCAGGGATCATCATTATCCCCTTCTTTATTTGCAATTTATATTAATGACCTTCCCCTCCAGATCAATCACTCCCAATACCATATCTATGCAGATGATTTCCAAATCTATCTATCCTTTCCTCCTTCCCACCTATTACAAGCCACGGAAATGCTTCAAGAGGATCTGAATCGAATCAGCATTTGGGCAGCGGACAACAAGCTTAATTTGAACACTAAGAAGACCAAGGCAATTGTAATAGGTTCCAATCCCCTCCTTAAGACACTTCCACCGATTCCCACTATGTTTCTGAATAATAATCCAATACAATTCCATCTTTCCGTTAAAAACCTCGGAGTTACCCTCGATCAAACCCTTTCCTGGAAAAATCATGTTTCCGAAATCTCCCGTCGTACATTCTCCACCTTAAAACTTCTGAATTACCTCCGTCCCCTTCTTCCTATAGAAACCCGTAAGCTTTTGGTAAGTTCCTTAATATTTCCCCACTTCGACTACTGCTGTGCGGTGTATGGAGGTGTCTCTGGGGATCTCGAGGCAAAACTAAAACGAATGTTTAACTGCTTTATACGTTTCATCTTTGGGATATCCAGAGACACCTCTGTAACTCGTTTTTACGAAGAGTTGAAGTGGCTTTTCCCTTCCTACCGCCGTAAATACTTCCTGGCATCCTTCCTCTACCAAGTTATCCAATCCCGGTGTCCGTTTTACATCTCAGATCTCCTTATATTCAAATCCTCCGTTCGTTCCCGTTACACCCGCTCACGGCCTTCAGATCTGTATCTGACGTCCCATCGATCCGCAGCTTTCGATAGATCTTTCTTAATACGATCCGCCTCCCTATGGAACTCCATCCCCCCTAATATCCGTGACTCCCAATCTCTCTCCACATTCAAATCCTGTCTATTTAGCCATTTCCTATCAATCCAATTTCTAAATAATCCCAAGTAGATGCTAATTTCAAGAATAATTAACTAATAAATAATAGAACAGATTTACTTATTTAATTATCATCTACAACTGTAAATTCAACAGAGAATATTTGAAATCATTATCTTTTCAAAGTTGCAAGATCAAATTATAAATATGTTTAAAGAAGAATAGTAATTTCCTTTGTTTTTAAAAACTGTGTGCATACATGCATATGCTGGTGTGTGTATGTGCGTATGTATGTGTGTATGTATGTACGTGTGTATGTGTGTGTGTATATATGGATATATATACGTGTGTGTGTGTATGTATGTATGCGTATGTATGTGTATGTGTTTATATGTGTATATATATATATATATATATATATATATATATATATATATATATATATATATATATGTGTGTGTGTGTTTTTATATATGTATATATATTTCTTTTATCTGATTAATTTTTTTTTTTTTTTTATATAATTTTTTGTTTCTCATGTTAACATACTTTTATTTTTCTGGTTTGTACATTTTTATTACAATTTAGCTTTTAAGTTATTTTATTAGTTCATGTTATTAGTTTAATTCTTTTCTGTTTTTTAGTCATTTTACTCTAAGACTCTAGTTTTAAGTCCACCTTTTTTTTTCCTGTTATGTTATTCTGAAGGGACTTGTCCCAGAATAAATAAAGAGTTATTATTATTATTATTATTATTATAATACTTTTCCTAGGAGCCACCGTTCTTGAGATATAACGATTCAAAAAGTTGTAATCGTCATAATATGCACACCTTTCTACGCCACCGATAAGATTGTGTACTTAACGTGTTTTTTTTTAACGTGATTTCCCCTGTACGCCTGTTTCCCCAATATGCCTACTTCACGGTTCAGATGTGATTCTGTTTAATTTAAAACTATTGCAAAATAATGGGTATTAGCAGAGATATAAAAGCAATTTAAGTTTAAAAAAAAAAATAGTTGAGCTTTTTCTGGTTTAAAGAAGAAAATAGTTATTTCTTTTGGGGTTCTGGCAGTCTACATCTTTAACAGAAACAATAGTAGTATTTGTGAAATTGTATTACTTTATTACTGTTTCAATTATCAATGCATCAGCATCATTATTAGCTTACCATGTGTAATTGCCATAGTATGCATAAGTACGCCGCGTATATACATATCGATGGTTGCAATATATATTTCTATCGGTCATTATAACTAAAATTGTAATTGCAATGTAATTAAAAGTATGACAGTTACAACAAGTTAACAAATATTTCTTACGAATACTCACAAGTCTCGGTTCATTTCAATGTTGAAAGAAAAATGTACTGCTGAAAACATATTGGTAAAACAAGCTAATAATGATGCTGATGCATTGATAATTGAAACGGCAATAGAGCAATTCAATTTGTCAAATACAACTATTGTTTTTGGTGAACGTGTAGACTTACTCACTGCTCGAACTCCAACTGAAATAACTATTCTTTCATGAAGCTTTTTCTTCTTAAAACCAGAAAAAGCTCAACTACTTTTTTTTCTTGTTAGCTTCACTTGCTTTTATATTTTCAATCTCTGCTAATATCCATTATTTTTCAATAGTTTCAAATTAAACAGGATCACATCTGACTTGTGAAATAGGCATACTGGGGAAACCACGTTAAAGAAAAACGCGCTAAGTACACCACCTCACCGGCGTGGAAACGTGTGTAAAATATGACTTTTACAACTTTTTGAATCGTTATATCTCAAAAACGGTGGCTCATAGGAAAAGTATTAAAACACTGTTATAATTAAAATTAAAGATAATTTTAAGATCTACAATTTTTTTCTAAAGTATTTTTATGATAAAACTTACCTTTTTGCTGAAAATAGCGAAAAACTCATCTCTTTGACCTTTTACCTTGAATAAAAATTTTTTTGCATAAAGAAGAAAGATAGGGAACTTTCAAAATTTATTTTTAATCATATTTTAAACAATCTTACTGATTTTCAGCTTGGTGGGAATTTATGTAGCTGGGAATGTTTAAATTGACCGGACTATAAAGCTTACTATAATAGACAAATCCTAGAATGATCCACATGCCTTGGGTTGTTTTTTTCTGGGGTAAAAGGAGAAATAATTCCATAAATCTAGTAAACTAAGTCATAAAACTAACCATACGATTGATTATAAATGAGAAAAATTTTAATTTTATATTTTAACGTATAATTTAGTGCTTTTATAACCGGGTTTCGAACTTTATAAATATTATTATAGCCCCATATGAAGGGGGGCGATATAGCTGGAAAGGCGGTTGAGAGCTGATATTAGGACACTTATACTGAGTCGTTATTAAATGTTCCACCACCTTTATTGCCGGAGTTTACAGCCACCTCACCCAGTTTACGGGCGGACCCATTCGCTATAGGGCCTTGGGGCTCAGCTCATTTAAAATATAATACTCCCACCGACTCTTTGGTTTTAGAGGGCAACCGCCATCTGCTTATATTTTCGCCTGGGTATTATCTTTAGCTGTGTTCTCAAGTGGATAAAGGGCCAAACTTACTGAGTTCAAAAGTGCTTGAAAAATATGTGAGCTTTAGAACATATCTTAAGTAAATAAAACCTAATAAATACCATAATATTGAAACCAGTGACTCAGCTGATAGAAAAGCGCTGCGATGCATATATATATATATATATATATATATATATATATATATATATTTATATATATTTTGCTAGAAAGTTTCGAATTCCTAATTCCAACTGACAGTATGGGAAACGGTATAAATGTGGCCAATATTCCTATTACTACTACTACTATCGTGGCGATACAACTTGGTGACGAGTCGCCTCCACCAACTCCCTCTAGTCATCTCTGTTCTGTGCAGCTATCATCCAGTTCCCGACTCCCAGGACATCTCTTGAATCCTTCGCCACACCGTCTGACCATCTCAGTTTTGGTCTCCTTCTTCTTCTCGTACCGTAGAGAGGATCTTTCAGGATCTTCTTTGCTATTACTTCATCCTCCATCCTTGCCACGTGGCCAGCCCATCAAAGTCTTCCGAGCTTCACCCTCAGGATGACATCTTGATCATCAAGCATTGCATAAATTTCAGCATTTGTCCGCCTTCTCCAGTTTCCACCGATCTGTACTTCTCCAAATATTCTTCAAAGAATTTTCCTCTCAAAGATTAGGAGGTCTTGTTCCATTATTTTTGTTGTCGTCCATGTTTCCGATGCGGCCGGGATAGAAGGCGAGAGGTGAATTCCTTGCAAAGGGCAAAGTAGCACTTATTAGCCATCAATATTCTTTTCTTGACTTCGACTTTAGTTGCGTTGTCTTGTGTTACCACTGATCCCAAATACTTGAACTGCGCTACTTTTTCAAAGATAAAGGTGCCGATATTGATGGTCTCGCCAGGTCGAGAGATTTCTCCCGAGGCCATATATTTAGTTTTGTCTTCGTTCACTTCTAACCCAAGTGCTCTGGCGGCCTCCAACAAAGCTAAAAATCCCTCTCTGACGGAA
Source organism: Piezodorus guildinii (assembly GCA_023052935.1). Lineage (NCBI taxonomy): Eukaryota > Metazoa > Arthropoda > Insecta > Hemiptera > Pentatomidae > Piezodorus > Piezodorus guildinii. The sequence goes on along the minus strand of CM041293.1, from coordinate 149,847,542 downwards.
TGCAACGACCGCCCCACGATGTCCACATCATCCGCGTAGGCCAATGGCTGGACCATCCGATTGTATATGGTCACATTAGTCGGCAAACCAGAATCCCTCACTACCTTCTCCAGTGCCAAGTTAGTTGCAATATTTATATTACTGTATTTTTATTTCTTTTTCATATAATTATTGTAGGGGAAGGGGCGATGTCAAAATATTAACTACTATCCTTTTTCCCCAGAGTAGATGCTGATTCATAAGGATTAATTATTATAAAGAGTTATAATTATTAATTAATAAATAATTGAAATAATGACAATGAAAGAATACGGAAATTATTGTTATACACTTTTAATAAAATAAACATAACATAAATTCATAACAATGTGCTAATAAACCAAAATAAAAATGAAAGAAACCTTAACTAAATGATATTGAAATAAAAAAAGCAATTAATAATTAGAACAAGTAAAACAAAATGAGGAGCAGAGAAAAAAATTAAATAAAAAAAATGTCTATACTGGTCTGTGAAGACGGTCCGTACTAATGGTTGATTGTCCCTCGCTGCACTTCCAAAGGTCGCTGTGGAGATGTATAGTGTAGCGGTGGTGGGTGGCTGGGTTTGCTCTAGTCTTAATATTAATTAAACACACAGCACTCTGTACTGATTAAAGATAGCAGAAGAGGTCTTGCTGGGGCAAAGACTGAGTGAGGAGAGTGAGTCGAGGGTAAAGACGACACTATCAACCATATGTTTTTTGGTTATAACATATGTGGTAAAAACAATTGTACTACTACTATTTTGTAGCTATATTTAATGTTAAAAAGTATGCATTATATTCTTTTGATTTCAGTTCTAAACAAACTCAAATAAAAAAAATAAATGAATCACAATTAAGTAATAATAAAATAAATTTAAATCTAATTAAGCTTGAACAATATTTTTTTTTGTTCTGTATATATGGGCAGAATGATTTCTTACAGCTCTAACACTCATAGCACAGTGTATAATTTTGGAATTAATTTATTATAATAATATTTAACTCACTGAAGGCATCTCACCAGGCATAGAAAAAGGAAGGAGATATCTCATGCAGATCATTTTGAGTCCTTTCGGTGCGCTCATTTTTACATGATATTATAAAATATTTGATTAATAGAACGTATGTTTTTATCGTCTTTAAGTGAGTGTAATTCAGTAGGCATGAGATGGTTAGTTTGAACAAATGTTCCTTTATTAATTAAGTGTTTTGTTATTTTCGCCGTTGCTTAGCTATATATGAAATATACATAAAGGGAGATTATTACGATAGTAAACATTTCAAATCGCGCCCGTTCCCGTGCGTATGTGTGTGTGTGGTAAGTCTAGCAAAAAAATTATAAGTTTTATGAAGTTGAAATTTTATATTTTGTAAGCGTATAAGAGATGTTAAAGCAAAAAAAAAAAAAAATTGCCAAACCAAAAATGATATTTTATACCATGCATTTGATTAAACTCTGTATACATGTAAAAAGTATTGCCATCGTAAAAATTTTCGAATTTTTTTTTCAATGACAATTTTTGATTATGTACAATAGTATTACAATCTATCCCGATTTGGGCATCAATAATATTGGTGAAAGTTAACATACGTACTATATTCATACATCAGTTTTCAACGGAAATACACGTTTTAGGATCTCCTGATTCGAAATAACCAAGTACCGTAAAAAGTTGTGTGTGTGTGCGTAAACGAAAAGTCATATGAAACTAAAATTTTATATTTAAGACAACTATACACCTTACATATTACAAACACTATTTTTTATCGAAATCCGCTAACCAGAAGAGCCACTTTATACCATCCATTTTGCATCTTTTTACGATTTCCTCAAAAATGGCCCAAACGATTTTAATTAAACTCGCTATATCGATGTATAATTTGATAAGATTTAATGTTATGTGGGTATTATTCTGATCAATCTAGTCTGACAGGACTTAAATGCCGATATTTAAAATTTTCTTGAACTGAAGTACCTTTAATTTTAAATATTTTTAATATAAAACCAGATATGAGTTAGTTAAAATTTTTTTGTTAGTTAAATTAAAAAATATTAGTAAATTATAAGTAAATTCCTTATTACCCAAATAAAATCAAGAACTATAATTAATTAAATTGATATTTGATTAGATATGTAAATGTGTAAAAACGGACTATAGAACCTTTCTGGATTGATTTTCTTTAGCAGATTATAGTTCTTGATACATATATATTTATAAAACCTTTTAGAAATAACTACCAGAAGATACATTGATTTTTATTGGTTTATATTTATTTTGAGGAATCAATATATATATATATATATATATATATATATATATATATATATATTATATATATATATATATATATTTGAGAATACCGTTGGATTCTGCGGTATTCATTTTTTTTTTTTTTTTAACTACAGTTACATCTATATGATTTTTCCCCTCTTTCCCACTTTTCCCTGAATATAGCCCGCTATCGGGTGGACATTCAGTCGACGTGAATCATCCAATATTGGCCCATTGGATATTGGGGTAACCGTCGAAGCGTTGTGGGATTTAATTTCTTCTAATAGCCCAACGTTCCTTCCAATAGTCATCTAAATTAAAGGTAATAATTTGATTCTTCTTCACCAGTGCGTCACTCCATTGCCTGCAGTACTTCAATTTTTTTTTTCCAGTACTCTATATAAAACCTAAAATATCACTTTAAGAATTCGTTGAGTGTTATCAATTTTTATTTTATTTATTACTATGTACTTTGTAAATAAATTAGGATTAGAGCAGTGCTTGGTATATCTGCCACTGTTTTTTAATCAAACATGTTTAATGTTAAAAAAAAATATATGGAATAATATGTTTGTACTTTTCTCCTTTAGTTGGCTATCAAATTCGTTCAGTTTTTATATTAACTAGATTCTATCAACCCTAAAAAAATGATATGTTTTTTTTTTTTTTTTTTTTTTTTTTTTAAACTACTAAATCAAAATTAAATTAGTTTAGCCCAGACCACCAGTTTGGTGTTTCCCGTACTTCCCACTCCACCATCCGTAGATTCCTTCCTCCAACATACTTTCTAATCATCCAGTCCTACCTCTCCGACAGATCCTTCAAAATAAACCACAATCGCTCCTATTCATCTCTTTTTACCCAGTCTGCTGGTGTTCCTCAGGGCAGCATTCTGGGACCCATCCTATACACAGTTTATACAGCTGATATCCCAACCCATCCTAACACATTCCTTTCTACCTATGCCGATGACACTTGCGTGCTATCAGTTCATAATGATCCTAGTATTGCCTCTCAAACTCTCCAATCCCATATCAGAGACCTTGAGGTATGGTGTCAGAATTCGAGAATTAAAATCAATTCCAATAAATCCTATCAATTCCAATTACCTTCACCCTTCGTCGAAAATCTATGACATCCTGTCCTACAGTGTCCTTTAATGATATTCCGCTTGTCCCGGTTGAACAGACCCGCTATTTAGGACTCCTGCTTGACAAACGACTTACATGGAATCCGCATACAAGACTGAAAAGACAAGAAACTGCTCGACGTTTTCGGCTACTCCAACACTTACTAGACAGACGCTCTAACCTTTCACTTAACTACAAAAGACTCATTTACATGACAATCATAAGGCCTATCTGGACCTACGGAGTTGAGCTATGGGGCTCTACTAAACCATCCAATTCTTCCCGTATCCAATCCTTACAATCCAAAATCCTTCGTAAAATCCCCAACGCCCCTTACATTGTCACAAACAAAATCATTCATAAAGACCTCCAAGTTCCGTATGTAGCCGATTTCGTCCGTACCAGGTATCATTCCTTCCATGACAAACTCCATTCCCACTCTAATCCACTAGTTTCAATCCTGGGTTCCTCTACAATCCCTGATAATCCACCGAGGCGTCTGAAGAGAAGATGGCCTCGAGACCTTCTTGTTTAGATTGATTACTAGAGTGCTGCCAATGGGCAGTTTCTCTTCACGTTTTTCATGTACATATTCTTTATCAGCATATTTACTTGATGTATTGTAGTATACAGTTATAAATTTCAATAAAATATAATTAAAAAAAAAAATTAATTTAGAAAAATTGAATTATCGGAAGTTTTGCACTGTCAGATTATTTTAATCAGAATGAAACCAACATGATATATTTTTTACATGTATACAGAGTTTAATCAAATGCATGGTATAAAATATCATTTTTGGTTTGGCAATTTTTTTTTTTTTTTTTGCTTTAACATCTCTTATACGCTTACAAAATATAAAATTTCAACTTCATAAAATTTATAATTTTTTTGCTAGACTTACCACACACACATACACACGGGAACGGGCGCGATTTGAAATGTTTACTATCGTAATAATCTCCCTTTATGTATATTTCATATATAGGTGGTAAAAGTAAAATTGTATAAGAATGAAAATGAACATAAGGGATAAAGTTATAAATAATCGTAAAACATTTTGACAATTCTGATTTATCAAATTTTAAATTAATATGTATTTGAGAATATGGATGCTGACTTTAACTTATTTTAATTTTGTTATATTAATTTTATTATTGAAAATGGTGATAAAACTTCGATACTTCGAAGAAAAAAAGGAAATGTAAAAAAGTTTAAAATGATATATATAATATATTAAAAGTACTTAAATACTTCCTCAAGTAGATTAAATGAAAATATATTAATTTTATTATGATTATGAACTAAAAACAGCCAAATATAGAGCTAAATTATTTTTGTAAAGTGGCTTTATCCTTCCTACCGTTCTAAGTACCTCCTGGCATCCTTCCTTTACCAAGTTCTCCGATCTCAACGTCCATCTTACATCTCAGATATATTTTCATTTAAATCCTCCGTCCACACCTGCAACACTTGTTCGCGACCTTCGGACCTGTATGTAACGCCTCATCGAACCGCAGCTTTCGACAGATCTTTCCTTATCTGATCCTTGTCCTTATGGAATTCTATTCCTTCTCATATCCGTCACTCCAATACTCTTCCGGCCTTCAAATCGCGTTTGTTCAAACACTTTTTGTCGACCCAATTCTCAAATAACCCCAATTAATCAGCAAAGTTCAATAAAAATCAGCAAATAGAGCATAGAAAAACAGTTATTTACTATATCTTATTATGCATTGTATTCAAACATTTATGTATTTTATGTTACAATTTTCACAAGCATTGTAAATTTATTTTAATTAGCCCTGTATATATGAATATGTAAATATTTTATTTTTTGTCTAGTTTGTTTTATTTGTTTTTTAAAATTATTATTATTAGAAGCTACCAGTTAATTTATTACTATTATTCATTTTCTTTGTTATTTCTGTTGTTTTTTGTTTATTTTATTTTATTTTTTTTTTATTGCTCTAAGATACTGAAGTTCCAATTTTATTTGTCTGTAACATTATTCTGAAGGGATTTGTCCCAGAATAAATAAAGAATTTATTATTATTATTATTAATAAATATCAATATTCTTTTAAAGAGGCAATTAATTTAGAAGATGATAAAGACATTTATTTGGAAGATGATCAATGTATTAATTTTGAAAAAAATAAGATATTAATTTATTTTTCTCACCATTGTCGTAATTGTTCTTTTGTTTGAATATTTGTTCGATAGATATTAGGCCGTTTTACAAAAGAATTCTTGGATATATTTTTTAAAATTGCGATGACTGGATGAAATAAATTGTTAAAAAAAAAAATATATCCAAGAATTCTATTGTAAAACGGTCTAATATTTATCGAACAGATATTAATTTATAATAAAATTAATATACCAAACTAGAAAAAATTGTTTTCTTTGAAATTCTCAAAATAGTTTTTAACTAGTAAGTTATGTGTAAGTCGTGCGCGCACCAGTTATTTTAATAGGTAAAAAAAAAAAAAAAATCAGAGTGAACCGATGTAAAAACAATCTTATAACATTTCCTCAAATCTGTAACTGCATAGAAGATCCGGATTTTATTCGACGAGGAACTCCTAGGTCCATGAGCAGTAACTCGGGGAACGCGAGACGACGCTTCTCAGCGATAAATCTCCAGGAACCCTGGCCAAGCTTCCACTACCTCCTCCCTATCCCTTCCTGTAATTGAGGAAAAACAAACTTGTGTTTGCGTGTCTCGGCGGGGAAAACCTGTCTGTGGAAAAACAAAGAGGGAACAACATATTTTCTGCTGGAGAATAAAGACCCTTGTTTACCAAATAGTGTTTTGCTCCGTCAAAAACTGTCAGTGGCTATTTACTAAAGGTTCAATGACCGAGATGGACGGAGAATACAAAAAAAGAAACATCACCAAAGTGGAGCAATCAATAAATCACAATGATTATATATATATATATATATATATATATATATATACATATTTAAAAAATTATTTATTAATAGTTATAACTTGATAGTTATAACTAACTGTATTCTAGAACACATCTAATAAATAGACTAAAATAAAATAGACATTAACAAGACATGTAGAAAAGCTACTCATCCGCAACAATCTAAAAATATTCGAAAAAAGACGGTCTCAAAGCCATCTTTTTTTCAGACCCGTTGGGGATTGTCAGGAGTGGGTGAGGAAGCAAGGATTGAGATTAGTGGGTTAGAGTGGAAGTAGAGTTTGTCGTAGAAGGATTGATACCTGGTTCGGGCCAAATCAGCTGTATAGCTAATATTCGTAATATTATTCTTGTCAAAGTAAGGAGCGTTGAGAGTTTTTTCGAATGATTTTGGATTGTAAGGATTGAAGACGAGAAGAATTTGATGGTTTAGTGGAGCCCCAAAGCTCTACTCCGTAAGTCCAGATAGGTCTTACGATGGTCATGTAGATGAGCCTTTTGTATTTAAGAGGTTAAAGCGTCTGTCTTGTCGTTTCAGTCTAGTGTGCGGATTCCATGGTAAACGTTTGTCAAGTAAAAGTCCTAGGTAGCGGATCTGTTTAACTGGAACAAGCGGAATATTATTACAGAATACTGTAGGGCAGAATGTAATTAATAAAATATGAAATACATTTTTAGATGAGAAAGATGGTTGGGGATGCGGTATTTAAAAAAAATACACACATACATCAAATATAAAATACAAAGTAATACTTTCCGACGTTTCGGCCTACATTGTGGGCTTATATCAGGGCTAAGATAAACAATATAATAGCCAATACAATTAGAAATAATTAATAAGTTAGTCACGATAATATGATGACAGTTATACAATATAGAAACAAACACAAAATTAAACCAAATTAATATAATAATAAGATTACATTAATAAAATACGGAAGCAAACATACAATTAAGATGATTATGTTTGAATCTGAATATTAAAATATTATCCTTTATCAAATATTATTATCTTAATTTTATGTTTCCTTTTAATTTTATGTAACGGCCTTTACACAATTTCAGAAACAGTTTTACCTTATTCAAATTAACATTACTTATCATGATAATATAAGAAGGAACATGTACTTTTAAAATTTTATAAATTTAAAAATTTAGTTTTAACTGGAAAACAAGTATTAGGCTCCCTCATAAGTCATCCGGTAAAAAGCCCTGTGTGTGGGGGACGGTTATGGAATGTCTGGTTTGAAAACGATAAGTTGTGGAAAGCTGAAATTATATATTTAAGAAGCGTATGTACTTGGGATGTTACAGCGACTTCATCAAATTTGGCTAACCAACTGAAAGACCCACTTTATACCCATGCATTTTGTACTATTTTACGATTTCCTCAAAAATAGCTCTATATATTTGTATTGAACTGTTCATAATAATGTCGAAGTTAATGGGCTTTAATACCACGTAGATTTCATTCTAATTGAATTGGTCTGACATGGCTTAAATGTCGATTTTCTTTATTTTATTCTTCTAAAGTACCTTTTACTTTGTAGATTACAAAGAAAATAAAAAGACAAAAAAATATATATTAATTTATGAGATTAATTAAACACGGTGAGATATAAAAGTTTACTAAATCAGCGGACCAATAGATCTACTTTATACAATGTGTTTTTAAAGGATAGGACGAATGTATCAGTACAGATCAACGTTTCTCCCAATGATGACATAATCTTAGGAATAATTGAGATTAACAAAAGAACAACTATCACGATTACAAACCCCAAAGATAAGATTTCTAAGAAAAATTGTGGATGAAAAGATACCGGATTCGTAACAACACTGTAAGATCGAACCTCAGAGTTAAGCCGACCATCTTACGTTGAAATAAAAATAAAAATCGACTCAGATGGTTTGGTCGCCAGTTACGAATGGAGCCCTATAATATTTCTAGTGAAACTTACCGAGCTAATGTTTTTGTTAAATAAAATAACTTTTTTATTTAAGTCAAATCACAGACATTTTAAGAGTGCAAGTAGAAGTCACTATCCCACTAAAAAAACCCTGTATGTGGGAAAGGAGTTCACCTGCGGCAATTCAATAAAAGTACAATAACAAACAGTAACACAGCAAAAATAGTAAGAAACGGATATTTACTAAACTTAAAACCAATGTGGAATACATATAAAGATATATATAATATAAGATAAAGGCACGTAAATACAAAATTGCGTTATATAATATTTTTAAAAATGTGGTGCGGGCAACACATTTTCACTTACCTCGGCTGTCAAAATCAATTTAAGAACTATTAAAAAAAAAAATTAAATTAATTAAAATTAAAGTTAATTTTAGTAAAAATATTATTCAGTTTTGTTGGAAGTATATCATTTAGATTAAATATTATCAATTTGATACGCATAATTCTCATTAATAATTTTACAACTTTATATAAAAAAATGTTTTTTATAAAATCTTTAGCTTTCCAACGGCATATACATCTACGTTGCTGTTCATAGATAAAAAAAAAAAAAAAAAAAAAAAAACACATTTTAAAAAATATTTTCGCTTATTTTTCCTTTAATTGGTTATAAAATTCGTTCAACTTGTATATTAGTCACTTTTATCAATCCTGATACGATCATATATATCAATACTGATATGAGGTTGAGAAGGACTTCTAGAAAGGAGGGCTTGACAGGAACAAAAGAAGCCACATTGGAAAAGACAATTAGAGATGAAGTGTGATCTATAGAATTTCGTCGCACACTCTGAAAAGCGCTTCTAGGAGGAAACGTTATAGCATATTAAGATTTGATAATGATTTTACTAAATTGAAATTCATATGGATCTTCTATGATAACTGGATGGGACGTATTAAAGGTAATAAATTTAGTGTAGTGTGGGAGCGCGAAATAAATTTGAATCCGTCCAAAGCGGAATTCGAACCTGCAGTGCAAATTCATATCGTTGTATTCCAGATCCCTATTAGCTAATGGACGAGGACAATAGACGTGGCCCTGGCAGGTTATCCCCTCTCCTTTAACCCTCCACTTGATTATTAGGAAGGGCTTGTAATTTATGAAAATTTAATTTGCTCTCCCCCTCACTACTTAGCCAACAGGTAAGGGCTCATCACTGATTCAGCAAGCGTCTTCAATCAATGACCCTTTCTACAAATATTAATCGATTAATCCATTCATTATATAATGGAACGTTTTATCTTATATACGTTTTATTCAGGATGAAAAATGAAAAGAATATGACCGAGTAACGATAAATTTCTCTTTATACCGCTAATTGCAAATTTTTGAATTTCTGTTTGAATTTGAGACGCTACTAGTGAAATTATGTTCTATAACATAGACGATGTGTCTAATAGAGATAGACTTTATTAAACAAGAACTAACGATGCTGCCCAACTTAGTTGGGTTGCTATTTACACAGCAAACTATTTTTTCCTTAATGGGCAATTTTTTAATATAAAATCATATCTTACAATACCCCCCCTCCCAAAAAAATTGTTTAATATAATTTTTTTTCTTTTAACATTTTTAAAAACGTTTTTCCTTCTTTTAACATTTTTTTTTCCTTAAATCATCTTTCTCATTTTATTCTTTTTTTTTCCTTTCTTGCTTACCTCTCATTCAATTAACATTAATTCAAATATAATTGTAAATAAAAAAATATATATATTAACACCAATCAGAATAATCTTCACAACATGTCATCCTACAACAATTATATGAAACTCCACTTCAACATAGAATCTGTAGCATAAACAAAAAAATAAAATAATACTAACACAATAGAATGTTAAAAGATTAAAAGTTAAATAAAGCGATCCCTGCTTTACCCGCTATGAGTAAATGTGATGGTGTATAATTCCCTGAGATTCAAACACTATGCTCTCTGCTATCCTTGCTACTTATTGACATCGACACCTATATCCTTTATGAAGCTCCTTGTTGAACTAGGTACAGTTCCGCAGGCTCCGAACCGTTGTATAACTATATGCACATTATTAGTGCTTATATATTAGATATTAAGGGCATACTATTAGATATCATACCTCTCATTGAGACAGGGACCCATCATCCCAGATATAAAAACATATATACATTATCCTCGTATACAAATATTATAGTATTATACATTTTATAGATACTTCAGAGGCCAAAAAAGTTAAAATTTAACCTATTTTTCTATTACCTCTGAGCTCTAGGAGCTTGGTTACATATCATAAAAACAACTGTAATAAGAATTAACTAGGTCAATAATACTGCCAAGCTCACTTGAGAAAAAAACTATTAAAACTAAGGGAATTTTTTTTCGATATTGATATTTTGACATATTTATATTCTAATATTTATATTATATTAATATTTATACATTTATATTACTGTTCATAAGTGAAAAAAATTCTAATGTGGGCAACACTCGACCACAATTATTAAAATAAATTTAAGAACTAATAAATATAGTTTGAGAAGATTAAAAGAATTGTATTTAGATTTGTTGGAAAAACATGTTTTAGATTAATTAATATTTACAAATAAAATTATCTGCTACAATCATTTAGTTTCATCTGTTTTTAATCAGTCTCCATTACATTTTACAACTTAGTCTGTAAGACAATATTTTATATAAAACATTCAGATTTCAAACGGTACATTATGCATCTCTATTACCGTTATCTAATTTTCAAGAAAACCAAAATTACTTTCTTATATTGTGGATTATCAAATCGATCCTTCTCATCCATTTACCGATTCTTACAGACGGTATGGCTAATTTTTTCGAATAAAAAAAATTTAAGGTACCTAAAGGCAGGAAAATTAAAACTTTCGGCATTTAGGTCTTGTCAGAATATTTTAATCAGAATGAAACATGCATCTTATTGGATCTTGTTAAATTTCTATATCCATGCAAATACTCGGTTTGACTTGTTTGCTGATTTTGTTAAAATACCAAGGCCATATAGGCTTCTAAAATATGACATTTGAGTTAAAGAACTGACTCTTGTTAAGACAACTAATCAGAGCCCCAATCACACTAAATCAATGGAAATAAAACCTATGAGAAATTAAAGTCTAATTAATTTTACATTGATTGAGAATTAACATGATATAAAGTGGCACTTCAGATTATTTTATTTTAGTGGAAAGTTTGTAAAACGTAAAAAAAAAACAAGTATATAATTGTTATATATTTATATTAATATAATTACGTTTTTTCTTTTTGAGCTTTACTTAGGAATCAGTATTTTCGTTGAAATATAAAATTTGTATTTTTTTTTATAATCTTAATACTTTCACTAAATATACATTCCACATACATATTGTACGTGAAATAAAAAAAGGTTATTCTTATATTGATGTTTAATTAGACGAACTGATATTAAAAAACTGAGAGTCTCCTTATAATTTGAATGAACCTTTTTATTATTTTTTTATATTAATATTAATCTTTTCTAGACAAAGTCGTTAATCACCTTATCATATGGCGGAAAAACACTTGATTTATATTGCAGCACGAGAACTAGTTAATGCAGAAGCAATTAAGTGTCAATTACAGCTAATGTTTCCCACCCGACAACTAGAGAGGGAGCTCACGGTCGGATGGACTGCAGAACAGGGGTCTGAATGCTGAGCCCTGAAGCACCCCCGAAATTGAGCCCATTGTTACAGGCTTGGTTAGCTTTTAAAGTCCACTCCGAAGCAATAGTCAATAAAACCCGCGGGAAGTCGATCCTTTTATGTAGAAAGAAGAAAAGCATGATGATTGCTAATAGTGAAGTTAGAAGTCTTGATATTTTTTTTTCTTTTCTCTCAGTTATACTGATTGGCTATTTTCCTTTATTTCAACTTCTGATCTTTCAAACGGCTGAATGTGTTAATTGCAATTGTGCCTTTTGTTGAAGTTGAATACAAAGGTTTCAGATCAATGCTTATTATGTAAGCTTGAGAAAGAATGAAGAAAAAATAATTATAATCATGTTCAGAATTATCGTTTCCCTAATTTAAACCACTAGTTGTGATTTCAGTTGTTGTTATTTTATACAAGTTTATATTAAAAAGAGAATTTCATATATGTGTAACATCGCTGACTCCTAATCAGTTACTGTTTTCACTATGTTAATATACATAGGATAAAGTTATAAGTTAGAAATATACCATAATTTTATTCAGTCAAATTTACAATATCATATCTGAAAAATAAGGCTTGAGTTATTCAATTATTCAATAAGATTTTTTCTTTATTTTTTCATATATAGAGTTCTAGTTTGATTTGATATTCGTATTCCTCCTTTATGGTCTCTTTTGATGCATTTCATTCCCTTTTAGATGATTCTTATAAACGGATATTGTAGGGATTATTAGTAAAGTAGATTTTCAGTTTCTAGTGATGAGACTCAATGGTTGTTTGAATCTGTCCTGTTTATGAGTCTGGGCCGAAGGTTTGTACTAATCGTTGCAGTCATCCTGTCGGAGTTAAATAACGAATTTTTAGAATATTGAATGCTATCAAATAATTTAATATGTCTGCGTGAGATAAAGTCTGTCTTTGTTGGGAGTTCCAGGGGTTAGTATTATTTTAGAGGTATACCTTATACTACGCCTTATCACCCCATTCTGAAACTGTTGGTGCTTCTTTGCAATAGTAGGAGTTATATTCCAGAGCTTTGTAAATTAAAGTTTGAGGGAAACAAAAAAAAGATCAGTGACGTTAGCTGGTGGTATTGTCTGTGAGACTTAGTCCTCACCGGCTTAAATTTCTTCTAACAATAGGTACTATGAATGTGTTAGTTGTCAGTTCAACGAAACATATAGGTACACTATACTGCTAGAAATATGACTTTTTTGTTTTTTTAAATAAATACATATAATCCTTAAGTAGCTGTATTGCTTATAAGTTATTCAAAAACTTTCTAACAAGTTTGATAGATGTTTTAGAATTTTTATTTTCTAGAACTTGGCCTTATCGATCATGTATACAGAAAGGGAATTAAAATATCAGCTTTATGCATTATTTTTGAAAGACTACCATCATGACATGAGTGAGAGTGAATGATATATGTGCCTAACAAATTTACATTATTTTTTTACAAGGTAACTCACAAAACAAGAATACAAAAACAACAAAAATGCAAAATTTAAAATTAAAGTAACAGTTAACTACTAATTGTATTAAAATTTTTAGTAAAACGAGGGCCTCTTATATTAGTTATTAAATGTCCAACAAAATAAAGGGATATTTTTCATAATTAAACTCGATATTGAAGTATTTCAAACTTTATATTACTATTTCTTTATTTTATGTCATGATATAATGAATGTAATAATATTTCAAATTAGTTCTTCTCTTTTTAGACATTAAAATAAAAATTCTTATGAAACATTAAGGAAAATTAATTGTAATGGGTGGCAATAAAGTTACACACCTAAATATTTTGAAAAGTATACTAATAAGAATTTAATCTCTGATGTTAAAGCTCTTCTAGCTAAGTCTTTAATATTACATTTTATAAGCACTGCGTACTAAATTAAATTATTGTTTATATAAGATGTAAAGTAATAAAATTATAATAAAGAAAAATACCCCAAATTGCCGAAAAAAAGTAGTTCAGATACTACCGTCCATATGATGTATTCAGGACATGGTTTACTTTCGATTTATTATATAACTACTAAATATCGGGGTCACCCATAGCGTAGTTGCTAGCATAACAGCTTTCTATGCCAAAGGTTGCGGGTTCAAACCTGCGGGTGGCCCTAGGATTTTTTAATGGGAGTAAAAAAAATCCTTAAGTTATGCCGTCCTTCGGAGGGGACGTTAAACGGTGGTCCCGAGCCTGTGCGATGTCAGGTACTCGTTAAAGATCCCTATCCTAATGAAACCTAGATAGGCAAAATTTAGGACTCCCACCATAGCATCGTCCGATTAGCCATAGTAGCATAAAGTGACGTTAAACGAATAAACAAACAAACAACAACTACTAAATATAAATTTTAATACTATATGTGATTAAATCTTCTTCTTCTTCTTTTGCTTCTCCCTTGTGATTAAATCAATGAAAGGAAATAAAGAAGTAGAGTGATATTGAGGATGTTTAGTCGACTGTAGAAACTATCATAGGTGGAATAATCAGGAGCGAGTCTTTTTCTAAATATTCAAACTTGTGAGCCAACATGAATGAGCCTTGTCCAAGCATAAACTGGAGTTTCATGCTCAGTTTATGCTTGGACATGGCTCAGTCATGCCATGATGATGGCTCACAAGTTGAGCCGAAACGTCGGCAAAATTAAAAATATTTAGAAAAAAACTGACTCCTGATTAGTTTGATCTGAATTTGAATTCGATAATGAATTTTACAAATATAGGAAACTCATAAATATTAAAAAGTTCATATTAACTAATTGTGAGGTAGTAATAAGTTTGTTGAATAGGCATTGTAATCAATTTTAAAATAAATACTATAATATATATTTATAAAAAAAAATAATAATATATATATATATATATTATGTATATATACAAAGCCTTTTTACTACAGACTCGTTTTTGGAACAAAATGTATATTTTAATACAATATTTTAAAAAATCTGAAATTCAATTATTGATTAATTCGATAAACAGTCCTCTAGAAAAATTATAGTCGTGGAATAGTAAAATTCTAATGATCAGAAGTGAAAAAATTCATTGATCCACCTAGAATAGTTTCTACAGTCGACTATACATCCTTAATTTAAATAAAGAAGTGTTCATTTTTATTTATAAAGTTTGTTTTGAACTATTATTTACTATTTGCGTGAATTTAGCAAATTTTTCTATATTATTAACTACGTGTAAACAATATTCAACCATAGATGGTGATAAATAATACATTTTGAGCTTTTATTTCACATAAGAGAAAATAAATAAATAATCGACTACTTAGTTAGATAATGGCACGGATTTTCTTCACATATTTAGCAAGTTCGTGGAATGTTAATTCCAACTATTTGCTTTATCAAACACCATTATTCTATTAAAATGTGAGTTTCTGGAAAATTTTATACCAAATTTATGTTGCTGCAAGAAGTTCAAGCAACTACGTTGTTTCAAATAGCCTAAAAACTGATTATTAGTTTAAAACCATTGATCAAAATAATAGCGGTGGTTCAAGATGTGCTAAATGAACTAATGAAAATGCACAAAATTGAAAACAATAAATTAATGGTAATATATTAGGGGGTTAGGTGTTTCTGGCATATAATAGGAAATGTACTTAGTATCTTTTGGAAGGAAATGAAAGGAAAGGTTATATCTGTTTACATAGGATATAGTACGTTTTGGAACGAAACGTGGATATAGTACCTTTTGGAATGAAATACAATTTTTAAATACTTTTGTTAAGGATTTTTATGTTTTTAGATAAAATCTGATGACGGATTTAGATAAAACTAAACCAATAGAATACAATATGTCAAAATATCAACATTGAAAAAAATTTTCTTTTATACCTTTTGGAAATCAACGTCTCAATTAATAAAATTTCTAGTTCTGCGTATAGATACCAGGTTTGTTTATATCCGTGTTATTTATTCTCGGGTCCATAAAATACTAAAGGTTTTCAAAGATCCTCCCTGCTGTAGACCATTTTCTCCCAAACAAGAGAAAGCTCTCTATTAGAAAAAGTAATATATCACTAAAGAAAGTGGTGTATTTCTGGGAGCCAAGGCGGGTGACCCTAATGGCGGCTAGAACAAAGTGATGTTCGATTTTCCCTTAAGGGTCATAAGTGGCCGTAGAGAGAGGTTTGAGGTTTTCTCAGGGCTCTGATGACACCCGCTTCCCTGTTTTCCATTCCTTTGAATAATTTCCTCGGCTCGAAAGGTAACCACTCTCTTTAAGTGCTTTCCACTTTTACCCTCTCTCCCCATCTTTCCAGAATCTATTTCCATGTTATTTGACGTAGCTCGTCAACAATTTTTTATTATCCTACTCGTCGTTTTTTTTTTAATCCGCGTTTGAGGCTTTAAAAATATGGAAGACAACTTCCATTTTTTTTCTGTTATTAATAACTTTCGGGGAGCCCGTGGCTGAGTGGCTAGCGCGCTAGTTTCTCATGCTACAGGTTGCGAGTTCGAATCCAGTCCCGGCGGGGCTTTTATAATGATGTAATTAAATGGGGATATATATATATATATATATATATATATATATATATATATATATATATAGCGCAGCCTATTCCCCGGGTATGTGAGACCCGTCAGCCAAATGGTGACCACTCACAAAATCAGGCTTAGGGAGTGATGACCCTACACTATGAATTTCATCGTGAAACGCGATTGTAATCTTTCAGGAGTCGCACGGAGGCCAGCCTGCACGGCTTCGCTCCACTGAAAATAAAAAATAACTTTCGTGAAATCTGAAATATAAAAATGCACATAGGTTTTCATTGTATTCGGTTTCATAAAGTCTTGGGTTAGTTATTAATCAAATTAATTCTATAATTTACTCGAATATAGTTTGAAATCCAACTATCTATTAACAAAATAAAGGAAATTCATAAATTACACTGCCGCACAAGTTCGCAAAGTCACCAATGTAGGTGAACAAAAGTAGAGTCAAAAGTTAAGAATTTTCCAGTCTTTTCCCTTTTTATTATTAGTGGGCAAGACCCGTAATACTAATGTTTCCCGCCATACGGTGTTTACAGATAAAAAGTAAATGAGTGAGTCATTCGTTTTACTTTCACTTACTATACATAGTAAGGGAAAGTATGGCAATCGAGAAAATTTTCGAATTCCAGTTTGCAAAGAAAATAAACATTTTAGGGTCCCCTGAGTCCAAATAACCAAGTCCCGCAAAAACGTCTGCGTGTGTGATAACTCCCGGGCGGAAACGGTAAGTCCTATGAAACTGAAATTTCATATTTAAGACAAATATACGCCCGAGACGTTACAAAACTTTTTTCATCAAAATGAGCTTACAAAAAGAGGCACTTTATACTGTGCATTTTGCACCTTTTTTCGATTTTCCGTAAAACAGTTCAGACGATTTTAATTAAACTCGCTATATCGATGTAAAATTTAATGGGCTTTAATATCATGTAGGTTTTATTTGGATAAAAATTACTACAAATCAAACGTTTTGCAATCTATACTATCAAAAACTTCCTAAATGATAAAATATATCTATTAGCAAGTTTCAGGGACTCCGAGCCATAATTAGATTTTTTGTATTATATTTTCCTGTATTCTAGGACTTCAAACGTAAAATTTAGGGTAGTTTTAGATTTCAGAAAATAAATTTGATGTTTGACCACAGTGCTCTAGCTAATCGTGTCAAAAAATTAATTATTTTTTATAATTTTTCCTTATAATTTTTGTCATATTTTTTTCCTTAATCTGCGATCCCAAAGGTTAAATATAGACAAGTTTCAGAATTTAGTCCACCTAAATCGGTCATATTTTCCATTGTGCGACGGTCAGAAAATAACAGGAAATAGTGAAAAAACTATTTATTAACCAACGCTTCGTCATGGCTTCCAGGCAAACACCCCGAAGCAACTATTAACATATTCGGGGTAAGCAATATTTTAATTTTGAATAACTAAGAAATAACGAAGAACTATATAACCTCCGAATTACCCCAAGGATTTGTTTCATCAAACCTTCCAACAATTTTTGTGATTTTTTTGAGTTTTGGGTGATACATAATTTTTTTCAGACACAACACCCCGAATCAAAAGTTTTAGAATCTATGATTTAAAGAGTTTCCTCTTTTTATCCTAATGATATAAAATAATCAAAAATAATACACTTTTTTTTTATATTTTTGTACACTATAACACTATATAGATTACACACTTAAATAATCACACCTTAACTTCCTTTTGTTAATTATTTATTTTATTTCATAATTTTTTACATCATTCATGAACGTTTCGGGATTCTTTCCCCATTCTCAATATTTTTTTTTAAAACACTTTTACATATATCTTTCGTTATTTAGAAATAGAAATAGAAAATAATTTTTATTCTGGGCGATAGTCCCTTAAGAACAACAAATATGTACAACTAAAGTATACAGTGTATCTGGCCAAAAGACCAAATGATCATGATTAATTCTTATTTACAATGGTGTAAGAAGTAATAAAATAAAAAAAGGAATATAACTATACAATAAAACAAAAGAGTAAAATAAATAAACTTCTTCAGATGCATACATTTGCTGAACAAAACTGAATTTAAAAAGATTAATAAATTAAGTTATGATCAATAAATAATATTTGCTTTTTACATTCAAAATCTGATGTTTGATATAAAATGTCATTGCTGTTGAGAGTCTGTTTGGGAATACAGCAATATTGGTATTGGATATAGCAGGAGGTATTGGAACAGTTGGGACTTGAATGATGATAGAGGTGAAGCATGGCGGATATGAGGAGGTAGGGAATTCCAGAGATTTGCAGAGCGGACAAGAAAGGAATGATCAAAAGTTGTTGTTCTATGGGTAGGATTGTAAAGGTCAGAATGGCGAGACCTTGTTTCGAGGGAGTGGATAAACGATTTAAATTGTAAAAGACTTGATAATATAAGGAGGGAGCTGGGTGTTAATGGTTTGATAAAGGGATAATCCTAGGAAATATCGTTATATATTATGTCACTTTATAGCTTACTGCTATTCGTCTGAATGGGAGTTCATTGGCTGACAATTTTATCTCCAACTGTTTTTGAAATCCCTAAATTAAGTTCACAACGGAGGTATGTAAAAGTCGTGTGTTGTGCGCAGAGAATCACTCATTATTTTTTAAAGTTTTTCCATGAAACCTAAATGTACACAGTTAAAATATAACTGTAAACTCGGTTTTTATAAGTGTAATGTTTCAGATTGAAACTTTTCATAAATGCAAAACTAAGCACTTGAGAAAGTCTGATCCATTTTTATATGGAGGGCCAAACGTTTGCGGAAGCAATAAGAACACAAGGGATGGTGGCAATAAGGAATGCATGAAGGACAGTTAGAAAACTTTCTTTCCCCCAACAGCCATACATATATAGGCCAACAAGTCCCCTTATAAGTTTAGCTATAAAACCAGGGCAAAGATACAGATCTAAAAAAGAGTAGACGGATCGATTTAGTTTGTTTGTTATAGGAGAAGTTGACAAGTAGGACGTAGGGATGTTGCTAAGGGATGAGAGTTAGCTAGTGTCCTATCTGCTAACTAGGTGTGTACTTCAACTTTCACCAATATCATCTAAAATACGATTATTAAAAAAATATTTTAAAATTAATCATTTAATTTAAAAAAATATTTTAAGTTCGCTCAACGAATTTCTGTTACCTCAGTTGATAAAAAAAATTTAAGAACTAAATAAAGTTTGAGTAGAAATGTTAGATTGATTATATAAGGCAACATACGACTTTCACATACCGCCCAACAATTTAAGAAGTTTTAATTACGTTTAGAGATGAAAATGGAAAACGATATTTTGAACCACAAAGCCGATATTATCGAAACAATCATAAGCAATAACTATTCAACTGACATTAATAGAGCAATGAACTCAAATAGTAACCCGATATACCGATTACTCAGCAGTTACAACCTACATAAACCAGAAGAGTACTTAACGTATAGACTAAATTTTAAGAAAATAAGATGTATCAGCCGACTAAGGGTAGGAAACCCAGAGATCATCAAACTCCACCATGGAAACAAAACAATTATTATTAAGGCAAATGAACTTTGTGTATTTTGCAATGATTATTTCAACAATAGTTTGTACCATATCCTCCTACATTGCCCAACATTTAAAGACAATAGACAATATATATTGAAACCATCTGAATCCATATCCTGTGACCTACAAAAAATTGAAAATATCTTGAACATTAATAGTGAAGCCAGACTGAACAGTCCTTATATTTACATCTTAAACATATGTAATAAATATGATTCTATTAGTTCTATTTAAACAATATTACGTAAATAGTTTTCGAAACCATTTAATCACTGTACTTTTACCACGCTTCCGTTTATTTTAGATGTCTCACTATTTTAAGTTTAATGTTGTGTAGTAATCAATATTATGTAAAAAAAAATTTTGTATTATCCATTTTGTTTTATTTTTGTTTACTATTTTGTCAAGGAGTACATGTTTTATTTTTGTTTAATGTTTTGGGTAAAGAGCACTAGACTCAGGTTATATTTCTTTTGTAATTGTATTTTATGTTGTAAATTTGTACAAGAATTTGTCTTTCACAAATAAAATATATTCTATTATATTATATTCTAGAGATGAAAACAAATTGTAAAAGAATTAATTACATTTTTATAAAATAGAAATATGTGTTTTGTTAAATAATCTAATATATTATTACCTACGACAATCTGTTATTTTGATCGAATTTTCGTCACTTTTCGTAATATATTACAATTTTATGTCTGAAATCTTTAGCTTTCCAACGGTGGTATTATACATCTATATTACTGTTTTTATGTTAAAAAAAAAGAAAAATAGCATAAAATATGTTTGCTCTTTTCTTCATAGTTATATATCGATCTTTATTGGATATTATTTTAGTTTTGTTAATATTTTATAAATGTTATAATTTATCAATATTATGAATGTCCTTATAAGGACAGATTGTAATATTTAATACATGTAATTAAATCTTTTTTTTTTTTTATCTTAAAATGTTTACATTCACACCTGTCAATAAATGATTGACAATAAGCGAATGTGATGATGAAGGGATGATATTTGGCGTGGTAGGCATGATGGAGAGAAGATGCCCAGAGACACCTCTTCGTGGCGTGTTTCTTATTACGAATTTAGCTTAGAAGGTCCCTCATCCAGCTTCTTTTCAGTCTTCTGCTAATATTGTCCGGCATGTTACTAGTGGTCTTCGTATTTGATTGTTAGTATGTCCGTGTAAGTTGTTGTTAAAACGTTTGTAGAGGGTCCGAATCTGTTAGTTGACTGTTGGCATATGAAGGTCTGTATGTAAAGTAGTGTTGCTAACGTACCATGGTGAGTTTGTAATAGTTCTGATACTTTTGGATTGACAAATTTGAAATTTGCGCATGTGTGTCTTTT
The DNA here is from genome assembly GCA_023052935.1 of Piezodorus guildinii. Lineage (NCBI taxonomy): Eukaryota > Metazoa > Arthropoda > Insecta > Hemiptera > Pentatomidae > Piezodorus > Piezodorus guildinii. Next base: position 149,826,080 of record CM041293.1, on the reverse strand, counting down.
TGGCAGTTCCCGTATATCTTGAGGCGTGAGTCCAAATGGGCTTCAGTAGGTAAGTAAGTATAAGTATTTAAATTTTTTTTTAGTTTTAATTTTGAACTTCTTGAGAGTAGTGAGTATAAAAGTTTTAGTCTTTTGTTTAGCGTTATCTGTTTGTTCTAATCTAAATTAAAAAAATATATCGAATTCGTTTAACTGATATATTGATGGGTCAATCCATTTGAAATCGTCCAATTTTCATCAACATTGCCACTCGACATTTCTGATTTTCGCGGTTTTTTGACCAGCTATTTTCTATACTTTCATGAATATAGAACCATAAATGCAATTTTAAATTGACTTAAAACGGTTGCAAGACTAAAAGTATTGGCCCCAAAAAATTTAATTAATGGTTCTATATTCTATAGTAAAATATTACGAAAAGTGAGAAAAATCCGATAACTGAGTGACCAGAGAATAACAGGTCAAAAATCAAGTAGGTCGAGCGGCAAGGTCTGGACGATTTCGAATGGTTAGACCCTTATCCGTTCTTTATCAGTGGTAAAAAGATTATATGTTTATTTTTAATCTACATAATTAATGGTACATTGGAGCAACAAAATTGAAAATATAGTTATTTAAATCCTCTCTATTTCAATCAGAATGAAGCTTATGTGATATTAAAATTATCAAATATTATACATAAGAGGTTAATCAAAATTGTTAGAGCTGTTCTCGGGAAAAAAATTTCATGGTTTATAGTAGTTCTTTTAGTTGACTGATTTTTTTAAAAAATGTAATAATGTAACATCTAGGTCGTATAATATCCTTAATATAAAACTTACGTTTTTTACGACTTTTCATTTCCGCGCTAGACTAACGACACAGCGGGATCCTAACAAACCACTTCCCGATCACAAAAGGTCTCAAACAAGGGTGATTTCTATCTCCACTGCTGTTCCATTTCTATGTTAAAGAGACTCTAAAAGTATGGAAGAAGAAATGCATGGGAATGAGAATAACGATAGACGATAACTCCGTTTATACGCGACAATTTGCCGAGGACCGGATGATAACTGCGAACGTCAATAAAGATGCTAACTACATGTTAAGAAAGCTCCTGGATGAGTATAGAGCATGGGCCTGGAAGTAGGTAAAGAAAAAAAAACAAGCATATTGCATTTAATGGGAATATAGAAGCCTTATTCCTATAAAAATGGAAATTATAAACGATAAGGAGTTAAATATCATGGCAGATGGATAGCTGAGGATGGCAGCTCTTTGGCCGACACTTATTTTCCAAATTTCAGGCCATGACTACATTAGTTAGTAAAAAAAAATTTTCCTTTAGCACCGTTGGCTGTTCGTGCATCAATAACTTCTGGTGAAAACCATAGATAGCAGCAAAAAAAAAAAAATTAATTTTTATCCCAAGCCATTGAGAATCGTAATATTAATCATATTAAATTATTAATTCCACTTGAGGTATAGCATCTCCTCTCAAAACCTGAGGAGACATTATGGGACACCCTGTGTGTTTATGTGGATGAGGTAAACTTAATACCAACTCACCATTAGTAAACAATAGTAATATTATATATGGAGGGTAAGAGAAACTAATAAATCAGTGTTGGAATAGCCATCAATAGTTGTTTCTGTCACTCTTTCCTTTATTATTTTAAAGTTTTATTCCGGGAAGCTCTTAAGTTGTGTGTGTATATATATAAATAAAATAAAAACAAAAGGAGAAAACCCCAGACTCCTGACGTCATAAATATGGAAAGTCCTCTATACCTGAAATATTCCTTTGCCATCTTTACTTCAGTGTTCTTTATGTAAGACACTATTTTATCTGAAATGGTAAGTAAATTTCTAATAATATCTTTAATATCTTACCTCCCTATATCCACAGACTTCTGCAATTTAAATCGTCAGTCCACTCCCTCCAAACAAGATCGCGCCATTCTGACCTTAATATTCCTGCCCACAGAACAACAACTTTTGATCATTCCTTTCTTGTCTCCTCTACTCTCTGGAATTCCATCCCTAATCATATTTGCCATGCTTCTTTCCTACCATCAGTCAAGTCCCAGCTGTTCGAGTACCTATTGTCATCTCAAACAGACGCTCTACAAGCCTGATATTTCAAATCAAATATCTATTCAAAAAGAAAATTTATTATTTATTGTTCATATTTTTATATGGATAATTATTAGGAATCAGTTTCAATTTTAACTTTTGTTCAACTTATCAGAAGTTATTTATTTATTTTACTCTTTTATTGTATTGTATCCTACTTTTCTTCTTAAAGCTTTAGAAATAAAAATTAATTATTATCCTTTGGTCTAGTGTCCAGACACATTTTATATCTTAATTGTACATATCATATTGTTCTTATATTTTTCTTATGGGACCCAGTCCCAGAATAAAAATTATTTTTCTATTCTATTCTAAAATGGATTACAATTGAAATATCTATTTAACTACTGATGTCTATTCATTGTTCAATTTATTCTTTTCTGTATATTTAACAATAGCATCATAAATTAATTATCAAACAAAATATATATATATATACTGTTCAAACAATATATATATATATATATATATATATATATATATATATATATATATATATATATATATATATATATATATATATAATTATAGGAAACCTAAGGACTTGGAAGTATTACAGGAAAATGACACTTGTACATCTCTTGATTTAGAACTTCGCTTGATGAATTCCATAACAAGTGACAGAAAAGGTCAGCACTGTTGCACACACATACAGCAAACGAATCCCGGCTAATGGAGTAAGCTTGTCGGAGGAAATGAGCAATAGAGAAAGGATCGAATCAGCCAACTGTCCTCAGTATAAAACAATTTTAACTTTCTCCGTAAAGGGTTAGATACAGTCTCTTTAGCGACTTGTCTTATATTTATTAATATTATTTATTATTATTAATAATGTTAAACCCTTTATTCGGAAGCCCCCTTACTCGGAACATCACCAAGTAGTTTGCTATAGATTTTGAGTAGAGATTAATATATGTTTTTTATTATTGTTTAAATTATAACTTTGTATCATTATGAATATTAATATTGAGGGATTGAGAAGGACATATGTATGTATAACATAGGTTGTGGAATAAAAAACTTTAAATAAATGGACTTAATTTATTTTCCTAACGTTTCGACCGCAATTTTTGGTAATTTTCAGAGCAAAAAATAAATAAAACGACCAGTTTTTTTTTTTATTTTTTAACAATATATAAAGAAGAAATTTTGAATGGAATTAATAAGACATTATAAAGAAAGAAGTGTGTTTGGTTAGTAATCAGAAAAGGATAGAAAAAGATGATATGTAATAAAAATAAGAATTATTATTATTAGAAAAGAAAAAACAACTCATTTTACAACCCATGAAAGGGTCTTAGGTTCAGTACTTGTAGTGATTCGTACTGCTTCTAGGCCAACGGCTGTGCAAGAGGTGGTTAGGCCTTGATCACGTTCAGCCGTTAGATTTTCACTGTAATTTTTGGGGACCCTCTTTATAGAGATCGGGTGTGCCCAATAATAATTATTAATACATACCTCCATACCCAAAGTTCTCTCCAGAGTTGAAATAACAGAATAAATAGTTCTGCCTCAGGCGAGGTTCAAACCTAAGACCTAGAGAAAAATACACTAGTGCTCTACCAACTAGATCACGCCGCTCTCTCTTATTTTGATTATTATTATTAGTTTAATAATTAATTATTTTGTTATTAATTTGTTTATTTGTATTACTATCATATTTCGTCTATTTTTTTGTTTTACTGTACATAATTAAATCAACTTATACTTAATTGTGTAGTTTAGTGATTTCCCTAGTTAAAAATCATATTATTTTAGAATAATGAAATATATTATAAACCAGGAAGCAGTCTATTTATGGCCTTAAAACACATTATCCCATCGGTCTTTCTAAGCGACAAATCTAGTTACAACCAAATCCCGCCAACTGGGAATGATAAATGGATTATTTGACAAGAGCTTAGTATTGCAATGGAATTCAGCATTTTCAGCTCTTTTGGCGGTTTTCAGGTGGAAACCAAGTTTTTATTTTATTTTTCCATTCCCTAGTTCGTTACAATGGAAGATGCCGTAACTAGTTTTTTGTACAGTTCAAAAGGAAAAAGTTTTCAAAATATTCACTATTGAATTCATATTCACAATAAACTTTATTATTAATTAATATACAGTAAGATGTATATTAAATCCTTAAAAAACGGTTATCTTGACTGACGGACATTCTGTGTCAACTAGGCATCTTCATCCGGACATGAAGATCTCTAATGGTTAACTACCTAGGATATACAATATCTTTCAAAAATAGGGACGCCAAAAAGATCAAAACCAGGATAGGCAAGACATGGAAGAAGTTTTAGAGTCTCAAATGCATATTTAAGGTCGACAAGAAATTAAATACAACAGCTGCATAACAATATATACATACACAGAGTTATTTGTGTTCTAACATATGGGCCCCGAATATGGACGTTAAGTAAGAATCTCGAGAAAAATATACATGTTTGCCAGAGAATAATGGAAAGGACAATGCTAGGGGTCTTTCTGAGGGAAAAATCGATTCAGGCCGATTAAGAATATTTGACGCCGTAGGTTACGCGAGGACAATGAAGTGGACATGGGCAGGCCATATAATGAGGAAGTCCGATTATAGCTGGGCGAGGAGTCCTCTTGAATGGACGCCGCTTGATAAGAAGAGATTCAGAGGTCGACAACGCTAGGTGCTAGGCCGACAAACTCAACCAAAAACACGAGTACATTATTATTTTTATTTAACGCTTATGTAAGACCTTACATTGAATATGGTGTGCTTATATGGTTCCTGAAACCATAAAAGGAGTTAATTTAATAGAAAGGTTGCAAAAGCGATTTCTAAAATTTTTATTTTTTAATCCTGGTTGGGAAATTTCATACCGTCAATTGATGTGTGAATTTAATGCAAGGCATGCATTGAAGGACAGATGTACAATAGCTGTCATAAGACACCTTGTCAAACTGGTCCAGGACAGTATAGATGACAGTAATATGCGTGGGGGACTTGACTTCAGTGTAGGAAAATCTTAAGTAGGCAGTTGGGCGACTTTTATTGTACACTAAATAAATCCTGCTGTAGAAGCCCAACTCAGTATGTTACAAGACATTAGGACTCTTTACGGAACATAGTTGAGGTTGATTCCAGTTTTTCTTTGACTCAAATAGGAAAAATATTAAGTAACCATTTTTCAGTCATTTAATAATTATATATTTTCAATAAGCTCTAAATTCCTTGATAACGTAAATATAATAAAATAAAATAATAATATACTGATTTTATGTTATCTAGTATGAGTGACATCTATGTGGATATGTTTATAAAAATATTATTGCGAAATTATGTACATTTATTATTATTATATTTTTTTTGTTCTTATCTTTAAATTGCAATGACTGAATGAATGAAAGAGCTGGGCTGATGTTTATTTATTTTTAATTTTCTTTTTCTCGTTTTTTTTTTATTAACTTCTCTATTTTTTTTATTTTATGTTTGTTTTTCTTACTATAATTAATTTTATAGGAGTATATTTATGATGAATTGTTTAACGGTTTATTTTTTTTTTTTAGTTAGATTATGATATTTGTAAGTTATATATATATATATATATATATATATATATATATATATATATATATATATATATATATATATATATATATATATATATATAAGAGACCGAGAACGTCGGAAAAAATAAGTGCAAGCAACTCCAGATTAAAGGTTCGGCTAGTACCGTTAAAGACTGCAATCTCCTTTCGGCTAAGGTCTATACGCAAATACATGATTGTAAATATTTATTTTCTCAGTCTCCCTAAGGAAGATGTTTTTTTTATTTGTGTTTCCATATAATTACTTATTATTTTTATTAATATATAAATAAACATTAAATTATCAAGCTTAATTTGAGTTGTGAAAGGAAGGCTTATGTCCAATGTTTTAGTAAATCGATCAGTTTCAAGAGCTAAAAGGAAAAAAAAAAAAAAAAAAAAAAAAAAAATGAAACAACGTTGATTCGTTTTTGTGTAAATTTTATGTGCGCTATGAGTACCGGTATACAATGGTAAATAATAGATATTGGAGTTTCACAAACTGATAAAATTATCAAAACAAATATTTGAGAATAAAAATTTTAAGCTATTTATGAATTGTGTTGGAAATAGAATAAATAATGTCCCAAAATTAATCCTTATTATTAATGTTTCTATAAGAGGATACACAGTCAGCTAACATTAAAACTACTATTACTTCTATACTTATACTAAAATTAAAACTTACATTAAAGTATTCTGCACGATTATTAAATTTATTGATTTATATTAGTTAACATTTAGTATATATTTTTTTAATATTGAGCTTTTTGACCCTCCTTGTCCCGGTTGAACAGATCCGATATCTAGGACTGCACCTCACACAAGACTGAAACGACAAGAAACTGCCTGACGTTTTCGACTACTTCAGCACTTACTGTACAAACGATCAAACCTTCCACTTAAGTACGAAAGGCTATCTACATGACCATCATAAGACCGATATGGACTTATAAAGTAGAGATTTAGGGCTCTACCAAACCATCAAATTCTTCTCGTCTCCAATCCCTCCAATCAAAAATCTTCGAAAGACCTCAATGCTCCTTATTTTGTTCCAAATAAAATCATCCATAAAGGCCTTAATGTTCCCTATGTTGCTGACCTGGCTCGAACTTGTTTCAATCCTTGCTTCTTCTACAATCCCTGATAATCCTCCGAGGAGTCTGAAAAGAAGATGGCCTCAAAACCTTCTAGTTTAGCATAGTCTTTTGGGAGCTGCCAATGGTGGTATCCCTACATGTGAATCATGACAGTATATCTTGTATCAAATTTACTAAATGCATTTTATTATACAGTATAAAGATAACAATAAAGATATTTAAAAAAAAAAGAGCTTTTTGATGTAGCATCATGCACCATGATAGTTACTGGGTATTTTATGATTTTTCTTATTTTTAACGCATGAAAATATTTTTCTTCGTTTTTACTTGAGTAGACTAGTATACTTTTCCTCTACTTACAATTTTGAGCTTACGACCCATAAAATACAATTAGTTTTTATGTACGGATATTTAGAATAAAATGAGCAATATGTTCAATGGTGAATAATTGAATTCGATATTTTTCACTTTTGTACTACATGTGTCATATACTTAGTAATTTCGAACATATCCACTTACAACGTATCAGTATTAGGTCTGTCAGTATTATATCTTATGTTTACGATTAAAAATACAATAAAATATTAAGAAGTACAATTACCATTCGAGGACGATAATTATGCTGCATGAATAATTTCTAGATTGGAGAGGTTTGTAACTAGATAGATTGTAATAGCGCTATTAATGCAAATAGGAGCTATATTAGACTTAGGCTAACTATGTTATTCAAGAGAATGGCGACACAGATTATTGAGAAATCTGTTACATCATTAATCTAAAATTGATGGATTCATAATTAATGACAGATGTTAATTACCTAAAATTTATTATTTCTTCTTCCGAGTAAAAAAAAATGTTATAAATCTAGTGCCAAAGTTGTATTAGCAAGCGTGCGATTCTCACAATATTTATAACACTTGACAGCAAAGCTATTTATACTGAGAAATATATCAGAACAATTTGTTAACAGTATGAAAGTATTTACCATCTTTTTCTAACATTGTTCCCAACATGACACCAAATTTTTTATCCCCGAACTGAAAAACTCTGAGCTTTGAAGTGAAACACAAATCTGAAAACGCACTTTTCACTTGATCATCATTTTCAAAAAGTTTTCCTTTGACGAAGTTGTCTAAATTCCTTAACAGGTGGTAATCTGTTGGAGACAAGTCGGGAGAATATGGTGGGTGCGGAAGAACTTCGTAGCCCAGTTCTTTCAATTTTTGCACAGTATGTTTTGAAACATGGGGTCTTGCTGCCGCTCAGTGAGATCATGAGGTACCCATGTATCGAGCTTTTTTACTTTCCCAATTCACTTTAAAGGTCTGTAAACGGTAGATCCCACTTTCATTTAGTTCTGCTGAGAGTCCTCTAACTGTTTGGTAGGGGTTTTCTTCTACTCTATGTTTGAGGACATTGTTGTATATTACGGACGAAGGTCTTCCTCGGGGCAAGTTTTCCAAGTCGGTATCCCCAACTGAAAACTTAGCAAACCAACGGCGAATGGTCCGTTCATTAACACTCCCTTCCCAAAACGCATTGCAAATATTTCTAGCGCCCTCAGCTGGTGAATGGCCGAGTTTAAACTCGTACAAAAATATTACTCGAAAATCGCGTGTTTCCATGTTCATAACTGGAGGTATACTAAAAAGTGGGTAATTGATTGGGAAGCTAATGTGTATAATACAAAGGTAGAGGATTAGTAACTGTTTACTTTAAATATGTAAAAAACTGTTGAAAAAATCAACAGAAACCAGCAAAATCCTTTATGTATTTGAGAAACGGACATTTCATGTGAAACAACCTAATAGTTTACTAGGTAAAAAAGAGAAACTTTTTTTTGGCGGCTTATTTTTTTATTAACTGTAAGGTATTCATTCGTTAAGCAAGAAGTTCATAGTAAGCCAAACATTGTAAAGAAAATTAAGACAATGGAAGGAATGCTTTATTTTATCAAAATTACAACAAAACAAAATAGTGCTGCCCAACTGTATTGGGTTGCTATTACACACAGCTTACTTGTGATATTGAGTTGAAAAGTTATAAATTTACTATGCATTTACTTTCTTTATCAATAGCTTTTTTTGTTATACCTTATGATATGTAATATAGTTCGCAATTTAAAGCAAAATCCATGCAAAAAAGAAAAAAAAATTGAAAATGCACATCAAAAGGATCAAAAGTATCAAAAAATCAATGACAAAATTTAAGCAAAACAATAAGTCGACTAAAGAAAAACATAAATATAAGTAAATAAATAAGGTTAGTTAGAAATATTAACCCAACTAATATCTATACAAGTGATGATGAGAAATCCCCAGACAGTCCAATATTATATTTTCGGCAATCATGGACAATTCACAATTACCAACACCGAGTTCTTCTAAAAGGTTACTTGTTCTACTGGGGATAGTCTCGCAAGATCTGAACCAGAGGCCTCTCACGGTGAACTCTCTTAGATAGTTTCTCAGATCAGATCTTATTTTTTCGAAAGATTAATGGATAAGTAGTTCTAATATTTAAAATTTTGAGAGGGGAATCCACTCTAATAACAACGATTAATTCTAAAACTATAAATTAGTGGTAGGCTCATTGGATGGAAAGTAGGAGGTGGGAAAACAGAGAAATTTCTCCGCCCAGAAAAAACAAATAATAATTATTATTTACTTCACCAAATACCCATTAGGTTCAGCATTTGTGGATTACTGGAATATAACAATCCACTTTGGTTTTATTAAATTTGACAAATAAGCTAAATTTATAGAAGCATAATATCTCTACCCCTGCCAGCCAAAAACAATAAAAAAAATCCTTTAAGATGTCCCTAGAACAGCTGATAAAAAACGTGTTTCAGTCCGAAATTTAGAATTCTTTAAACTGCCGTATACTTCGTAGACAACAGATTCATTTAATTGAAATTATTTTAATGATATTATAATTTGCAAAGGCAACCAGCGGGTGGCTTATGCTTATTCAGCATTACTATTGGCTTAGTGGCAAAGCTAATTCTGTAGTCGGCATTTGAGCGGTGGCATAACTTATACTAACTTCCACGGCCGATCGCCAACTCATGACAGGGAGGGGAATTTCAAAATCGGCGCTGAATGCCTCGGGCTCTGCGAATACCCACCATCTCTTCCCCGAGTTCCAGCATAAATTCATTCTCGAATAATAGTTGGTATCAACATTATGTTGATGGAACATAAAATTATAAAAAAATATAGAAATAAAATAAATAATATGAACATTAAAATATAATTAGTGTTTGATCTAAACATCATTATAAAGAATGATTAGGACTTGACCAAGTGGCAGCTAGAACTAGTGGGCTGCATTGAATGAGTGAAAAAACTGATGGGATTATATATTAGTGTATTTTAAGATTTTTGGAGAGGTTCTGGATTACAATTTAGGTGGGCTACATAATTACAGTTCATCTCAGTTCTCTCTTCATTCTCCCCGCCTTGTCTTCCAGCCTAGGGTGACCCTTTCTTCCTCTACTCCATTCTTATAACAGCGCACTCAGAAGAAAGGAGAAGGAAATGGTGTGTAGTGTGCTCGCTTCTTCTGTACTTAGGCTTCTCTTCTTATCATATCTTTTATATTACTAAAAGATGGCCGCTTGTGGCACATTGATTGAATTGAGCGTACATATTACGCGAACAATTAGCAACGCATATATTGTTTTTAATTGTCCTGCTAGGTACTGATTGCCTTAGCGTTCTAATGACCGTAGCTAATGGATTCTCCGAAAATGTAATAACATGGACAATTAATAAACTCGTTCGGAAAAGTAAAAAAAAAAGCAGGCTGCATGGGTACCCTCGCATTGTGGAATTCTCGGAAATAAAGGAAGCATCAGACAGGGCAGCCAACTTCGCCAGAAGGTTAACAGAATAGTTGATTGGAGAGGGTGGTTCAAAAAATACCTTAAAATATCACTGGCAAGGAACATGGATATCTTTCCTTAGAAGGCCTCTTTCAGAGATCTTCCATATCCGCTCCAAAAAAGTTACGAATTGTGCACGCACTTCTACATTTCATGGGTACCTTATGATAGTCCTGGAACCACCAATTGTCGCAAGGCTTAATCCTAAAACACATTGTAGCAACTTAGAAACTATATTAATATTATATGTTATAAACAGCACATGGTATACCCCCTCCCCCTATATGGCTGAAGCACTCACCGGCAATGAAGAAAAAATATTTACGTATAACATACCGTTGGAAGGCAAAATATTTTCGAAAAAAAATTATCTTATACACAAAATTTTAAAAGTTAATGGAGATTAAGGAAAAGCCAAAAAAAAAAAAAAAAAAAAAAAAAAAAACTGATTGTCGTAGATAATAATATAATAGATTTTTTAACAAAACACGTGTTTCTATTTAAACTCAATGTAATTAATTGTTTGGAAATTTATTTTGATCTCTCAATGTATTTATAAATTCTTAAATTGATTTTGACAACGAGGTAAGTGAAAGTCGTGTGTTGCACGACCAACACCAGATTTTTCAAGAGCAGGTGAAACATAAATAAAATAATAATTTATAAATAACAAAAATAAATATGTTTAAGTGATGATGAGAAATCCCCAGACGGTCTAATATTATATTTTCGGCCATCATGGACTATTCATAATTACCAGCACCGAGTTCTTCTAAAAGGTTTCTTGTTCTACTGGGGATAGTCTCGCAAGATCGAACCAGAGGCCTCTCACGGTGAACTCTCTTAGTAATTAATTGTTTGGAAATTTATTTTGATTCTCAATGTATTTATAAATTCTTAAATTGATTTTGACAACGTAGGTAAGTGAAAGTCGTGTGTTGCACGACCAACACCAGATTTTTCAAGAGCAGGTGAAACATAAATAAAATAATAATTTATAAATAACAAAAATAAATATGTTTAAAGCAGAACAAATCCATTTCACATATTGTCCCTCCCATGTGAAACTAACGAATGTTAAAAATTGTTTTGGTTTTTTTTTTGCTACTATGTTATTACATGGGACGATTTGGTTTGTGGCTTATCGTCGAATCTCTAACTCTATCATGAACACGGCAACTACTTGCGCAAAATAATTTTTAGGAAAAAGGTTTATTTTAGGCTCAACATTATAGGTTTTTGTTTAGCTTTCCTGAAATGTGCCGATTGTGACATTCGTTAGTTTGACGTGGTAGGATCATATACATATCACCATTATGCATTTCACATTCTTTGCTCTCACAAAATGTATGTTTGTTACTTCACTGCATCACTCACATCAGGTCCGTTGAACTTTCATATTAAATGTTTAAAATAAAAAAAAAAAGAGTTTGCGATATTCGTGCTTTTTCTTGCTGTAATGAGAATTTATTTAATATAAGTTTGGCATGATTTACAAATTGAAAGAATATAAAAATGGTCTTTATTTATATACAAATACGTATAAAACACAAAGACTTACAAAGACTTAACGACTCTTTAACTGTGACTACCCGCACTTTAGTTGGAAAGTTCGCTCATCTTCATCTTCCAATATTTCCTTTCCTAGGCATTACGCGACCACATCATTTTTTTCTCACTTCTTGATTTTATCCACTCATCTTCTTTTTAGCGTTCTTTGGATCCTTTTCACATCCAATGGAATCTCGTCATTCAATTTCTTATCCAAGTTAGTATTGTTTTTCCTCATTAAATGCCCACCCCATTGACATTTCATCTTCTTCACGTATCTGATTGCATCAGTGAATCCGGTAATTTTCTTGTTTTTCGACTATTTAGTTTTTGACTTTTTCGTACCCATCTCCAGGAATCATTGGCATGTTATAATTTCCCTCTTATAGCGCTTGTCGAGGGACCATGTTTGTCATCCATAAGACAGTACACGTAATGAACAGCTGTTGAATGCTAATGTCTTTAGAGGCTGGTTGATATTGTTCTTCTTCATTACCACACCTAAAATTACTATTGCTATAACTGCAATTGTTTGTTTGTTTTGGTTTTAAGGCGTAAAACCCTAAGGTCATCAACGCCTAGATACTATATGTATATTTAAGCTTTATAAGAATGAACTATAAGGTAATAAGTAATGGAGAAAACAAGTGATTATAATGTAAACAATAGTTAAAAGAATAAAATAAAATTAATTAATTAAAACTGACCAGGACATATGATATATTTAATTAATATTATAATGTTTATAATTTAGATAACAATTATTGCTCCTTGAGAAAATCAAAAACTAATTTAAAGGTTTCCTCTCTAATACCAAGTACTGTTGAAATATTTGGATTTAGTCTAATTTTATTCAGGTGTAGTGAATAATATGGGCGTTTTTGAAAAATCTGCCGAATGGTGAGGGTTCCATTATAATGCTGGCACCGGGGCACGGGCTGCTTACTAAAAAACTACAAATGCAATATTTCCGCCGAAGCTGTTCTTGTTTGAATTTGAACTGACTGTCTACTTTGGAAACAGAACAGTTGGAAATATACAAAGTAGCATTAAGCAGCTTATTTCTTATATGTCTGTTATTAGTTTTATTTTATTTGTTTACATGCACTGGTATAATAAATGTAGTACGACAGATGTACCCAGCCTTTTAACCTAGTCTCTATAAACAACAGTATTTTAACCCAGCCTCTTCATTTTATTTATACGATTGAAAATTTTAAATATATATCTATTTTTTTACTTTCACTTACCTATGTATGATATATATAGTAAGGGAAAGTATTGCAGTCGTGAAAATGTTTGAATTCCAGTTTTCAACAGAAATACACGTTTTAGGGTTCCCTGAGTCCATAAGACCAAGTTCCGAAAAAAGGTGTGTGTGGTCCAGCGCGAAAACGAAAAGTCCTATGAAACTGGCGTTTGATATTTAAGACAACTATACGCTCGAGATGTTACAGCAACTTCTTCATCAAAATATTTAGAAAAGCCACTTTATTCCATGCATTTTACACCTATTTTCGATTCTCTCAAAAACAGCTCTAACGATTTTGACTAAACCCACTACATCGATGTAAGATTGGACAGACTTTAATATCATGCAGGCTTCATTCTTATTGAAATAGTCTGGCAGGGCTTAAATGCCGATATTTAAAACTTTCTTCAACTAAAGTACCTTTAATTATATAGATTAAAAAAAAAAAAAAGAATCAGGCGAATCAACTATTTAGCAACTAAAGGATAAAAGTGCAAAAATATATAAAGGAAACAGGGCCCTTAACATATTTTAAGCTCTGCCCTATAGCAGACAGCATCATTATAGTCTGACAGGGGTTAAATGCCGATATACAAAATTTTCTTTCTCTAAAGTACCTTTAATTTTGTTGATTCTATAAAATTAAAGGTACTTAATAATAATAATATAAAATATTTTATCTTGTTACATAAACAGGTAGATATAAACATTTAATGAGTTCGATACCCAACTGAAGGAAAAAACTGAATGCAATTTTTCGTTTTTTAACTCCAGAATAGTAATATATTCCCAAATTTCTTCCTCTAAATTATCTTTAATTTTGTAGATTCTATACAATTGGCTATAGCATCTAATTAGCATTGCTAAAAACAGTTGAACGAATTCGATATAACTGCTAAAGGATAAAACTGCAAACATATTTTTTAATGCAATTTATCGTTTTCAAACTTAATAATAGTACATATACATGTGTAATATACCGTTGGAATTCTAAAGATTAAAAAAAAAAAAATATTATCTATATATTTATTATAATATTTTAAATATTATAAATAGTCAATATATAACGGAGAGTGATAAAAAGTCGATGAAACAAACGGATTGTCGTAGATATTAATAAAATAGATTATTTAATAAAAAACATGTTTCTATCAAAATCCAATGTAAATAATTCTTTAACAATTTATTTTCGTTCATAAATTTTTAAAAAAATTCTTCAATTGATATAAATAACGGAGGTAAGTGAAAATCGTGTGTTGCGCTCACCTGATTTTTGATTAATTGATATTTACAACTGTATTGGAAATAAATAAAAATATTAAATTCATTTTCGTGGAATACCTAAATATAATTTTTGTTAAATTTTATTAAAACCAGAATAAGGAAAACAGGGGTATATTCACTTCCCTTTATTAAATTATAATAAATTCAAATTATAGATTGCTTGTGGAATCGTTTAGACCAAATACAATCTTTTTCCTCGTCATTACTCTCACATTTCCAATTCATAAAAAAAAAAAAAATAGGTAAATAAATAAGACACTACTTTTAATTATGTTAATTTCTAAATCATTTAAATATTTCTTTAATTCATTCTATAAATTTAGTATGATACATAACTATTAGCAATATTAATTAATAAGAGGAATAATGGTTGATTATGATAAAATATTTATATAAATATTAGTGAATCAATATTATCGATATTTGTGTCAAGTATTTTTTCAATGCATGATGGTCAATATTATGAAAGACATGAATAATAATTAATTAATCGGAACTTTTTCCATTTTTAGGATCACTGCCTTAATGTAATGAAGTTAAACAATACAGTAAATTTGTTTACATTATAAAGTGGAACTATAATTTCATTTATATTTTGTGCTTTGTTTCTGAATGAAATTGTTACAATATAAATGTAACAAATTATCTTCTACTATACCACATTTTGTATTAGCTTGATTTTTTTTCATGAAGGTTGTGCTATATATAACATTTATTGCTAGAACTATAAAAAGTATGAATATTAACTTTTTGTTAAGGAAATTGTCTTAAAAAATTTTAATCGAGAAGCACGAAGGATTCTAGGCGTGTCAAAGATCCAAAATTTAGAAATACAGGTGAATGATAAATTATTTTATTCAAACAAATATATATGTAGGTTTTAGTGGCGAATGTATAAAAAAATAAATTCTCCATTAAATTTCTGAAAATAAAAATTTTATTAAATTTTAAATTCGAGCATCACCAATGGAATGGGGGGGGTCTAATATCTTTAAGGGTGAAAAATGTTTAAAAAACTATATAACCCACAATATGAGACACATCCTTTTAAAATTTAGAACATTTTCTAATGCCAGTAAAAGAAATTATTATAAATTAATGAAAGCTTTTTAATGGTGTATATTTTTTTGTACGAATTTTTGAACTATAAATAAAAAATATATACCACTTATTTTTACTTTACTTCTCTGTGTATGAAATATATAGTAAGGGGAAATATTATGATCGTTAAAATTTTCGAATTCCAGTTTTAACGAAAATACACGTCTTAGTGTTCCTTTGAACCCAGATCTGTGACCTGATTTTCTGTGTGTGGTAAGTCTAGTACAGAAACGATAAGTTGTGCAAAACTGAAATTGTATAATCAAGACAACTATACACCAGAGATGTTCCAGAAACGTTTTCATTAAAATCGACCGACCGGTACTGTACCTTTGTACGATTTTCTGAAAAAAGACTTTAGCGATTTTGATTAAACTCGTTACATCGATGAAAATTTAGTTTAGTTCAATACCGTGTGGATTTATTTCACATTTTTTTAACTTTAATTTTATTCAATACTCCTTAAATTAATTTTATCCTCATACAAGACTAAAACGACTAGAAACTGCCCGACCTTTTCGACTACTTCAACACTCAAACGTTCAAACCTGCTGCTTATCTACAAAAGACTCATTTATATGACCATCATAAGATCGATATAGACATACGGAGTAGATCTTTGGGATAGGGGTGGGCATAATGGAATGACGATTATCGGATCATTCGATTATTTCAATCACTGGAATTAATCGATTATCGGATTAACGAATTAACGAAAATCGAGGAATTAGAATGAGCTCGGATAATCGAACGACCTTTTTTTTTATTTTTTTTTTTTGCTCATCACATAAATTATATGCCGGCGAGCCATTATAAAGACGAAAATTGTGGCTTATCGTCTCTCAGAATGCATATTATTCATTCGATTATGACATCATTCGATTATTTAAATCATCGAGGTCCGATCATCCGATTATGGCGATCATTCGATTATGCCCACCCCTACATTGGCTCTGGGGTTCTACTAAACCATTAAACTCTTCCCGTATCCAATCCTTACAATCCAAAATCCTTCGGAAAATCCTCAATGCTCCTTACTTCGTCACGAATAAACTAATCCATAAAGACCTTAATGTTCCGTATGTTGCTGATTTGGACGGATCTAGATACCATTCCCTTCATGACAAACTCCATTACCACCTTAGTCGTCTAGTTTCAATCCTTTCTTCCTTTTTGATTTCTGATAATCTTCCGAGGCGCCTGAAAAGAATATGGCCCCGAGACCTTCTAGTTTAGACTCTTAGAGTGCTGCCAATGCGTAGTGTCTTTACATGTATTTCATGTTATTTTCTTAATTTTCATCTCTTTTACTTGAAGTATATCCTTGTACAGTTGTAAATATCAATAAAAATGTTTTAAAAAAAAATTATTGTCTGGCCGTACCAGACTTTTTTATTATAGTTGTCGTGTATGATATTTTGTTAATCAAATTTTCAAATTTACTATGTGGAAATTCGAGTCCATGGACTTTGTTCGAAACTTGTTTAATGTATTCTGGTTCTCCAATGTGAGAATTTATAAATGGCATGAAATAACTCTGATTGCTGCAACTTCAATGGGATACAATATTTACCCATTCGAATCATTGGTAGTTATAGTTGGACTACGTATTAATTACTTGGTGTATTTACCATTGCACTATCCCTCTCGCACAATTATTACGAGAGAAATATTCAGGAGTACATTAGAGAATGGGAAGTGGGTCCCATGGGATATCCTGCGCAATGCCGTATCAGCGTTAGTTCTTCATTAACGATTAAAGTCTAATTTGGAGTAAGCGGTTGCCTGTTATTAAGCGGGATCCTGCTAAGTCTGACAACTAGTTACTTATATCCGTCCGTTTAGACCTATCCATTCTCATGTTTCCCTCAGAGATAACTCCATTTTTGGTGGCTTTCTAAATACAATTGCACTCCAAGTACAATGATAATTAGATGTTGAAATATGCATGAAGTCGATATTTTATCGTATAGGAACGAGTTGAAAAACATCAGGTGCGGGCAACACACGACTTTCAATTATCGCCTTTATCAAAATCGATCAAAGAATTTTCAAATACAGTTAGAGATAAAAATGAGTAAAACTATTAAGGAGTTAATGAAACTGAATTTCTTAAAACATATATTTTATTAAAACAATCTATTATATTATTATAGAAAATAATCAGTTAGTTTTATCGGCTTTTCATTATTTGTTTTATTAACATTTACAAGCTTGTTTATTAAATAATATTTTTTTAACATCTTTAGCTTTCCATGTGTTATTCATATATATTAATTACTCTTCTAATGTTTAAGAACGAAAAATTGCATTAAATTTTTGTTTTTCAATTTTCTTCTTTGGTTGCATATCGAGTTCGTTCAACTTAAATATTTACCTATTTTTTTTTTTTTTTTTATCAATGGTAACAAGGTGATGTTATTTTTATTTTATTTTTTTTTTAATTTGTTTTATTAAGAGATAATACAATCTGCCACCTTCTGGGGCAATGAGTATTAGAGATAGAATAAATCATTCATACCATATGTACATTGTAAATAAAATTAAAGAAAAAAAAATTAATAAAGACTAATCAAATAAAAGAAAAAAAAATATATGTACACAAAATTAAATAAATACTATAAAAAAAAATAATAATAATAACAATCTTGTTCGCATTCATACCTATTTACAATATTTACAAGCTGCCCCTGGGATCACTGGATCAAACCTCGACATCCACTAATGGATGTCGAGGCACAATGCCAGAAGATCCCAGCGCCTCTCATTCAGCTGCGTCACTGGTCTTGAGTGCCAGTGGAGGCTGAGCGAGGGCGCTATAGCCACATACACTCAGGGCATGAGTGGAGAAGCCAGCCATTGCCAGCACTCCAATGACATATTCACAAGAGATCTCTGGGCCACTGCCGCTTCAACCGACGAGGAGGATTATAGGGATGTTTGGAACTGGATAGGGAGTGTGCCAAGGGATTAGGAAGGTGAGTAAGCTTCTGATGGAAGATTGAGAATTTGGATGGGATTAGATCAAGGACAAATGGGATATTCAGGTCATGGTGTAAGGTTTTGTTGGTGATACAATATGGGGCATCGACTATTGATCTAAGGACTTTAGACTGGAAGGATTGGATACGTTTGATATTCGAAAATTTTGCTGTTCCCCACAGTTCAAGTCCGTAGGTCCAAATGGGTTTAAGAATAGTCTTGTAAATGAGTAGTTTGTTGTCCGTTGAGAGGTGTGATTTCCTATTTAGAAGTCTATATAGCTGGCCATATCGTCGATTGAGTTCTTGTCGTTTGAGTCTAGTATGGGAGTTCCATGTCAGTCTTTTGTCTAAGAGAAAACCAAGGTATTTGACTGTGTCAGAAAATGGAAGGGGAATAGAGTTAAAATGGACGAAAGGGCAGGATCTGCGTCGAAGGGTAAGTTATTTTTATAGAATCTACAAAATTAACAGTAGTAGATGAAGACAATTTAAAATATCGGCATATAAGCCCTATCAGACCTATTTCAAGCAGAATGAAACTTATATTATATTGAAGCCTATTAAATTTTACATCGATATAGCAAGTTTAATCAAAATCGGTGGAGCCGTTAAGAAAAATCGTAAAAAGGTGCAAAATGCATGGTTGAAAGTGGCTCTTCTGGCACGTCGATTTTGATGGAAATGTGCTGTAACATCTCGGGCATATAGTTGACTTAAATATGAATTTTCAGTTTTATACAACTTACAGTTTTTGCGCTAGATTCACCAAACACACACCCACACTCACCTTTTTGGTTATGTTACGGTAGGATAATGATAGGTAGACCACGCCTAGAGGGGTCCGGATCAAGAGACTTCTGGACTTGAACGGTCCTCGAAGTACCTAGAATGACCTATCCACCTCCCTGCGCTTACCTACCCACCTGCCGTGTCTAGGCTCTTCTGTAGTGGTACTAATACCGGTCCACTACGCCTGAGAGAGTCAGTATTTATCTTGCTCAAGTATCAGTGACCAGTGACAGTGAACAATTCGTGACAATGTAGTAAAACTGTGTGTGCCAGTCATGTGATAAAGGGTCTGTGGGAAATTAGAAGACTGTGGGCTATATATAATTTATACTTATAAGTTTTAGAATAGTTCTAGTGGATAGTGTAAATTCATGTAAGTAGTTTAGCTCTTTTATTGGACTCAGGGGATCCTAAAACGTGTATTTCCATTGAAAACTTGAATTCGAAAATTTTCACGATTACAATACTTTCACTCACTATATATTTCATATATAGGTAAGTGAAAGTAAAACCGGTGCAAGTGATTACACCATTTTTTTTTATTTTCAAATAACTATATTAGGGCATTTTTGGTTTGGCAGAGGAAAATTTGAAAATAATTTGTAATAATATTTTGGTAGACAAAATTAAATACTTTTTATATCAATTGAAACAATCTCTTCTAATTTTGTTTATATGTATTTATTTATCAAAACATGTCAATAATAAATCTTATTACGTTTCGAGGTATCCCATGCCTCATCTTCAGATGTTCAATATTATATTTATTTCCATATTGTATCTCAATATAGGTCATTTAATATTATAATTGATATAATCATATCCAAAATTACTCTTCTATATAGTAGTTGATATAAAATTAAATACTTATATATATATATATATATATATATATAACTCTCTTAAAAAACTATTGGCATGTATTTTTTTAAATTAAAATCGGTCGAGGTGTTCGTCTGTATTATTTGTATGTAATATTCACGTACACGTAATTATTTTCATTTAAATTATAAAAATATTACTTTTATTTCATGTTCATGTACGTTTCCGTCTTGGAAAACATTTTCTATATTATTGAAAATATAAAACCTCAAGCAATTATAGGAGTTCCAATCGAATATAACGTATACAATATTTTTTAGAAACATTTAAAACAATTTTTGACTCACATTTTCAAAAAAGAAAAAGCTAACTCAGAAAAAAATCACCCTCACCAATATTTTTTTGTGAAAATCCGCTGATCCGTTCAGGTGAAAAGAAAATATTTTTTTCTTCCCCACTAATAGCGATTAAGTGGAAAAAAAATTGTAAAATGTGGTTTTCCATAGGTGTAAAATATTGAATAAATTTTAGTGGCCATTTAGGATTGCCACAGTAACATAAAGTGACGTTGAATGCATATACAAAGGAAAACTTTTTATTTATTCTACCAACTATTATCATATTGTAAGTTTGTTAAAAGCCATAGGTGTTACATTTTTCAGACTCTTTTTTCTCCACATAAAGTAAGTAAGTTACCTTCAGAGCTGCAAACAATTTTAGGGAAAATGCCGCTAAATCTGGTGACCATTGAGGTACCAGAATAAAAATGCTTATTTAGTTTTAAATTTTTTATTTATGACCATAAAAATGAACAAGCAAATTTGATCTATGTATAAGGCAAGACTTGAGTATAGGTTGTAAGTAGAAACACATTGGGAGCACATCTAAAATATTCTATGTAAGGAGGTCGCGCGGCCATCTCCTTCAGATTATCAGAAATAGTTTGAAATGAAATGTTACAGACTAGTTAGGGTGAGAAGGGAGGTTGTTATTAACGTTCTTTAATCAGAACTTCCTTGCTCACCCTATTACGGGTTTACTGCTATTGTACCAATTACGGGCAAAAGCTGCAACAAATATTGAAGTATTCATGTCTGATTGTTATTGACATAATTATCAGCATTAAGGATTTTTCGAACGGTTTGCATTATTATTGGAAATTCTCACCAAAATTTCAAATATGGCAGACGATTTTTTTTTTTGCAATATTTAAAGAGAAATATCTAAAAAGAGAAATAATAAAAATTCCTAAAACTGATATAGTAAATGCCTCTCGTTAATAGACTCAAATGAAGTAGATTTGATTGATGTGAATTCTGAAAATCATATAATTTTCAACTGGAAGGAATTAGCCCGGATGGCGGTCGATGAATGAATCAATTAGGTAGTTTCAACCATTTATTTTCTGCCAACTTTTCGACCCCTATTGTGGGTCATCATGAGGGCGTATTGTAGGCGAGTGGAAACTAGGAACAATTTGGTTGAATGGAATGTACACACATTACTTCTAGTAATTCTCAACGGTCAGCTGATTATATCCTATATAATTTTATCTAAGGTGTAGATTCTTTTAGGTGAAGGTCAAATTTTTTATAAATAAAATTGGAGGCTGATGTCTACTTCACCACTATTTTATTGAAAAAAAATATTCGCACTACGTTTCGGCTAACAATGCCATCTTCTGGTGCAGTGGAACAACTTAGATTTAGTGTGGGTAGCTGCTTCCTGAGCGTAGTGCGAACATTTTTTTTCAATAAAATAGTGGTGAAGTAGACATCAGCCTCCAATTTCATCTATATAATTTTATTTTCAACTAAAAACAAATAAAAAATTTAAATGAATGGTTATTTCTTTCTGGAATACAAAGATCCTTTTCCGAACTGCCTCTAAAAAGTGGTTACTTAAAAATTTAGGGAAAAAAATCTGGCCGCTGAGCTTGATTGCGGCCTAATCACCTCGTTGAACGGCTGTTGGCTTAGAAGCAGTACGAATCTCTGCATGTACTGAACGCAAGATTCTTTATAGATTGAGTAAATTCATAGTTGAGGTAAAGTGTTTTAGGAATTGAGTTCTTTTCAACGACAAAAACAATTTTGATTGAGTTGTATTACAATATGTCCCAATTCGTACATCAATAACAGTGGTGAAAGATAACATTCATACAATATTTACACAAGTATTAATTAAGTGCAATTACTAATATTAGTTCGTTATACTGATAACGTAATATAAGATTATACTGATAACTGTAAACTATAAATTACATGTAATGCGGACGTAGGACTTGATAAAGGCAATGGGTATGGTAAAATCCTAAGAAGACCCCGGTATAAAAATGTTTACAAGTCCTAAAATGACCACGAAAAGTTATATTAATTTACTATTTTGTAGAGATTCGATATCGACATTGTTTAGATATTGTTAGTACGATTCCATAATATTTTGCTTTGAAAAATTAAATAATGGTTTTCGAATAATATTTTCGTACTATTGTTTTATTTAATATATTATAAATTTAGGTAGTCCAATTATATTTTATTGACGGCCGATATATTTTTCAAGGTAAGAAAAGCACATTCCATACTGATTTTGTTTTTTATCGTATTCACAAATTAAAATTAAGAATCACTCTGCTGGTATCAATAGTAAATCAGCCTTCTTCATAGTCAATAAAAATTAGTATTTACTCAAGGAATGGTTTTTAATTTTATTGACTTCATCGATTCGTTTCGTCTACGGATGGTGACTCAGAAGCCTTCATTTAAAGACGAAAAGTAAATTTCATTAAAAGATAACGTCAATCGATTGTCAAACCAAACAGCGCTCTCCAGAAATGCTTGAAAGAGCAAATAATGCTATTCCATTGCAAATTGAATAATTTCATACCGAAACTTACTATCAAATATATTTCCTTTAATCAAGAGTTTGTATATTGAGAAATCACGTACCAAGATGTAATATATATGCATACAACAAGAATGAAAAGAATCTTTTATTGTTAAGAATCTGTTAATTTTAACGTGGAAAATAATAGCCCTCGCAAAAGAAAAGCCTGGAGAATATTGACAAAAATGTTGGTCTGCTTAGAGAGAGATGATCGAGCATATCTACAGCTGTGCAGGAAGGACAAAGTAGTACTTACCAATACACAAGCTGAAATCCATAGTTATGCCATTCTTTGAAGGAGACATAAAATATGAGAGAAGTTGGTTGAGGGTGCAGTCAATTTAACACACAATTAAGCGTAAACTTAATTTATTGGTGCCGACGTTTCGGCCTAAATTATAGTCGTATATATATATCGTATACTTTTTCACTTTGTTTGTAATCTTTAGTACAATTTATTTTTCTTATCATCTTTATATATTGTATTCCACAGCTGGTTGTTATCTTTGTTTTTTTGTTTTTCTTATAGTCCTGAAGAAGGCCTATAATTTAGGCCGAAACGTCGGCACCAATAAATTAAGTTTACGCTTAATTGTGTGTTAAATTGACTGCACCCTCAACCAACTTCTCTCATATATATACACAGTCCACCATTGTCGCTTCATGAGACATAAAATAGTTGTCCGCAACAAGTATGACGTCAGGTAATAGTTTAGGATCACTGTCCTAATTAAACTTGAAAAAATCAGGATTTTCACTAAAGCATCAGGAAGTGGTGGGTGCGGTCAAGTGGATTGAGCGTTAAGCTACTGTTCTCCGGTCACAGATTCGAATCTCGGCTGATACAGAATTATATATCTTGTCATTTGAGCCGTGGAGCGACCCTGGGGTAGCGAGACCCTTCTCCGGCTCACCCAGCCTCCATAAAGTGGGTACCGAAAATTAGGGAAAAACCTGGAGGCCGTGCGTGATTTAGTCATAATCACCTGCTCTCATGGTTGTTTTTTTCTCAATAAGTACTGAACTCAAGACCCTTCATTGCTTGTAGAGGCACAGATTGTTTTTTCTCTTTTTGGCACAGTAGCATCGTGCGATTAGCCACATTAAGATGAATTGAACTTAAATGAATAATCAAACCAGCCTTCTAGATATTTATTTGGCAATTATCATTCCTTCTTTTATGAAAGTTTTTCGAACGTATACATTGACCTTGACTATGATATTCACCTGAATACTCAACGTACTACAAAGTAATTTGAAAAACAAAATGATAACGTGACCTTCCTTAGATACGTTTATTCAAATTGATGATTGGAATTAGCGTTTTTGCCCCATAATTTGCTTGAAAAGTTAGTGCCAACGAGCCCTTGTTAACCTAAATAAGATATTGCATCTATATTTCACCTATCTGCCATCGAAGGATGATGTCAAAACTGAAGAATTAAAATAAATCCCATCAAACAAACTTTATGTTACATTGTAAACCCATGACTTCCTGCCCTTCTATATCCTTTAATAATAACCCACTCATCCCTGTAGAACAAATACGATACCAAGGATTAAATCTTGACAAATGACCAAAACTCCCTATTTACTCCAAAAAAAAACTGATTTTTATAACCATTCTTAGACATATTTGAACTTATGGCATTGAGCTATATGGCTCTACTAAGCCATCAAATTCATCCCGCATCCAATCCTTGCAATCCGAAATCCTAAATGCTCCTTATTTTGTTTCTAATATAATCATCCAAAGAGATCTCAATATCCCACTAGTTGCAGACTTAGCCCAAAATCGATGCACCTCCTTTCATTCTAAACTACAAGCCTACACAAACCCGCTTGTCCGTCACATCTCATCTACGTATATTCCTGATAATCCTCCGATACACTTGAAAAGACGATGGCCTCAAGACCTGCTAATAAAATAACATTACAGTGTTAAGTAAAAGAATGATTAAAGTATTACCTCAGGGTAGCTTCTTAACAAGACTATTTCATGCCTATATTTGTAATTTTAGCTCTTTTAATTGTTGTATATTTTTTATAAACTGTTGTAAAAAGCAATAATAATATATTTAAAATATTTTGCCTTGCAATCCAGAAGATATAACATATCTGTAGAAAGTTTTTAAAAAATATATTTAATCCACTTTTGAGAGAGGAGCTAGAATACCTCAATATCGAAAGAAAATATATTTCTTACAACTTTTCGTTTCTGTATTTTTTTTTTTTTTGCTTTTTTAGGAAGCACAAACGGAAAAGATGGAATGAATATTAAAGTGGGAAGTGAAAAGTTTCATGTCGAGGAGTGTCTCCTAACTGTAAGGTTAAGGGGCCCTGCCTCGATAGGCTAACGAGTTTAGGACCTTATCAAGATAAGAACCAACTTCCAAAGGATGGAAATTCCAAGATTACATTAGAGGACTGGACTCAAGGCTAACTCTTTTTGAAATTTTTATCATTCCTTAATTTAAACAGGACAAAGACGGTAATGCCATTTCCATAATAAATGCTTACTAAGTCTAACAAGCGAAATAACTATAAAAATGAAGATTATAATTAATATATATATATATATATATATATATATATATATATATATATATATATATATATAATATATATATTAGCTACAATCCTAGGCATTGCTTTTAATATTTTAATTTGCGTTTATGGTAAGGGAAAATATAAAACGTAAATTACTATCATTCAATCAGTTACCCTTTCAAATATTTTTGTGTACAATGAATAAAGTTTTAATTTTGTTGCAGATCCTAATTTTCTTCAATAATACATACATTAGAACACTAAAAGAGGTAGGAGTATCAACGGAGAGTATAAAAAAATGTAAATTGTAAATAATCCGGTTAGAGTATTATCTTTTCTCGTTTAATCTTATTCTTATGAAGCCTTGGTTTAATCATTTGATTTATAGAAGAAACATGATAGTGGCCTCCGAAATTCTCGTAATTTTCATTCATTACTGGAAAAATTAACCGCTTGAAGCAAGCAATAAAATAATTGAAAAGGAAGGGGAAGGTTTGCTTCACCTATGTACTGCGCGACGTTGGTTTGAAAGATTTAGCAGTAGAGACACAATGTTGGGAAATAAGAAGGGCTCCGAGCGACCATTAATAAATGAATGTGCTTCTGTATAAAGCTGCATAGTCAAATTAGTCTACAATTAATTGCTAATTTGCCAGAGAGAGAGGTTTTATTATTATTATTTTTTTTTTTCATTACAAGATAATACAATATGCAACCTTCTGGGGCAATGAGTATTACAGCTAGAAAAAATAATTATCTCATATGTACATCGTAAATGAAAAAATAAAAATAAACAAATAATAAAAAAATAATAAATAAATAAAAACTTCAAGAATAATTAATAAAGACCAAGCATAATAAATGTAAATTCTCAATATACTTAAGACCGTTTATATTTTTTTAACTATAAATTCCGATCTAAATAATATAGATATGTTTATTATGTATGTTTTAAATCCTTTAGTTATTGTGGAAGATCATTTCATTATTTTAATCCACCCAAAACTGATAGCTTAGTTAATTAGCAAATACATCTTAATGTTATTGTCACTCTTTGTAACAACGTGTGCCAATACTGTTCCAAAACCATTACAAAAAAAAAGTTCTTCCTCTAAAGTACCGTCACTATTGTAAATTCGAAAAAAATAATACATATAAATTTTTTGATATCAAGAACAGTAATATAGACGTATAATATATCGTTTAAAAGAGAAAGATTTTAGAAAAAATATTATCTGATACACAAAGTTGTAAAAAGTGATGTAAAGCGACGAGTAGTGCATAAACTTATTACTTATTATTAAAATATAATAATATAATATAGCAATTTAATATTGTTATATTATTTAATAAAAATGACATGTTTCTAACGATAATGAATACACGTTTTATTAAAATCAATAATATTTTTTAATAATATTATTAAATCAAATAATTAAATAATCAATAATATTTTTTAAATAGAAGTGTAGTTAATAGTTTTTAAATTTGTTTTGACACTCGAGGTAAGTGAAAGTCGTGTGTTGCGTGCATCAGATTTATTTATTTTTATTTTTTATGAAACTATTTATATGTGTAATAAATTTTGTGTAAAGATAAACATTAATCACCTATGTAGGTGTAAATTATGTTGTGTAAAACGATTTGACAATTATTAGTACGCCAAACACTTTCACATATATATTACAAAATGTTTGGTGTTAAACCTGACAGGTCGGTATAAAGAGAACAAAGCTTTTGATTCCACTCAATGCTGTATATTTGAAATAACAAAGCTCAACATATCTACGGTATCTTGAATATAATTATTTAGTCTACTTTAACCATTTATGTGCGAAATTTTGGATTTTTTCCTTTAAAATCTTGATAATTTTTTTAAATATATTAATTAAAATCATTTACATTCTACGATACAAAGGTTTTCAATAGTAGTATTGTACTTAGGACTGATAATAATTTTTCGAAAGATATCATGAGTGATCTTCATTTTCAATTATAGTTATCTTAAATATATTAAGTTATCACTTATATTTTTGATTATACACTTAACAAGATGAGTTGCACCCCTACTTCCCGTTCAATTTAAATGAGATGCCATTTATGTTTTAATTGTCTCTGTAACTAATTTAGAGTTTATCGCCTTGTGAATTTTATTTTACTTTCACTTACTATATATAGTAAGGAAAAGTATAGCGATCGTGAAAATTTTTGAATTCCAGTTTTCAACGGAAATACACATTTTAGGGTCCCCTGAGTCCAAATAACCAAGTCCCGCAAAAAGGTGTGTGTGTGTGTGTGTGGTAACTCCTGGGCGGAAACGGTTAGTCCCATGAAACTCAAATTTCATATTTAAGTCAAAGACGAGACGTTACAAAACATTTTTAATTAAAAATGAGCTTACCAGAAGAACCACTTTATACCATGTATTTTGCACCTTTTTTCGATTTTCTCAAAAACGGTTCCGACGATTTTGATTAACCTCGCTATATCGATGTAAAATTTTTTGGGCTTTGATATCATGTAGGTTTAATTCTGATTAAAATGGTCAGACAGGGCTTAAATGCCGATATTTAAAATTTTCTTTCTCTAAAGTACCTTTAATTTTGTTGATTCTATAAAAATAATTATATTATCTTGTTACCATTGATAAAAAAAGATAAATATATAAATTGAATGAATTCGATACTCAAAAAGGGAGAAAACAGAATATAAACAACAAAATATTTTTTTAATGCAATTTTTCGTTTTTGAACATGAGTACAGTAATATACATGTACGATATACCGTTGGAAAGCTAAAGATTTTAGAAAAAATATTATCTCATACACAAGCTTTTAAAAAATAATAGAGAGTGATAAAAAGCCGATAAAACTAAGTGACTGTTTTAGATAATAACATAATTGATTTTTTAATAAAACACATGTTTCTGTGAGAAAGCAATTTAATTAATTCTTTAATAGTTTTACTAATTTTTATCTCTAACTGTATTTGAAAATTCTTTTATTGATTTTAACAACAGAGTGAAGTGAAAGTCGTGTGTTGCCCGCACCAGATTTTTTTTTATTTTATAACTCCTATTTATTATTGTATTTTCTGAAATGAGAAACATAAATCCAAATTAGTAAAGTTTATAGTTTTTTATTATAATGTGAACCACAGATAAAAGAGAATTTAATTTTCTTGTATAAAGAAAACTTGATTGCATTGTATGTACAGTAAATCTATAGAAATAACAACCGGGTTATCGCTATCATCATATATAAAATAGAGAATAGTGATAATGAAATTATTTAGTTTAAATAACCGCACAATTAATTAGTAACGTCAGTCTAAGATAGTTTGGATAAAACTTTAATCGATATAATTAATTACACACAAGCCTGATCTTACTAGGAGACGACGTGTGGACAGGTATGCAATATAGAGTGGCTTGCGGTTACATCAACTCACTAACAAAGCAACAAACGCCATGCATCTTTAACCATCTTAAAGTGAACTCGCGATTAAACTTCGATGAGGCCATTTTTCACACCCGGCTCAACTAGCAGCAAACTCGGTTAAATAATTAAGCGCCTGAAGAGATGCTTGTGGTCGACCGCTATGTCCGATCCCCTTTAACTTGGACTGTCTGATGCCTTAATCATTTGATGGGCGTCTGTGAAGGTATGTGCTAAGCCGAAAAAGGTTTTTGTACGATTTCTTCCAGCTGTCCAAGCTGTTTCAGTGAGAGTGTATTAGTACAACCCCCTTCAATATTTATGACAGTAAAACTGCTTTGTTCTTTTCGGACCTTTTAACTAAACTACACAGAACTAACAAACTACGCACGGTAAGTTGAATTGGATTCTATTCTCTTCACGCAGACAGTACTTGCATCGTTCATTTCTTTGCCTAACAATTAAATCTCACCATCCTTAATATATCCACAGGCTCCTTCAATTTAAGTCCACTTGTTTTAAACTAGATCGCGCAACTCCGATCTTAATATTCCATCCAACACAAGCCTTTTATCTAGCCTTTCTCGCTCGTTCTTATGCATTCTGGAATTTAATTATATTCAATATACGTCGATCATTTTTCATATCATGATTCTAATCTTTACTTTTCCCAACACCTATTATCGCAAACAGACACCAGCTGATTGTAAACTTTGAAATAGCTTTTTTTAGAATAGAATAGAATAGAAATAGAATTTTTATTCTGGAACAGGGTCCCTTAAGAACAATTGATATGTAGAATTTAGATATACAATGTGTCTGGCCGCAAGACGAAAGGATTATAATGAATTCTTATGTTCATACTTTTTTTATAAGAAGTACTCATTCATTATAATGAGTGAATCGTTCCTTATTTAGCTTGAAGTGTTTTTATTTTTTTTTTTTAATTCTCATTTTATTGTTCCATAGTTTGTTAGTTTATTTATTTAACGTCACTTTATGCTACGTTGGCTAATCGGACGATGCTTCAGTCCTAAATTTTGCCTATCCAGGTTTTATTAGGATAGGGATCTTTAACGTGTAACTGACATCGAACTGGCTCGGGACCACCTTTTAACGAACCCTCAGAAGAACGACATAACTAAAGATTTTTTACTCCCATTAAAAAATCCTAGGACCACCTGCGGGTTTGAACCCGTGACGTTTGGCTTAGGAGGTTGTTATGCTAACCACCCAGCTACTAGTGATCCCTATTGTTCTAGTTATTATTATTATATATTTTTTTTAACTTAGTGAATTATTGAGTTTAAAAATAATCAAATCAATCTAATACTTAAGGGTCTAATTTACATTATAAAACCATTTTCTATTCTATTTTAAGTTAATTCTAATATGTCATACTTTGTAATGCGGGAAAAAAAATACCTAACTTAAGAACTATCATATAAATTAATAATTAAAAAGTTTATTTTGTTTTCGTTACTTTTTCTTAATTCTTTTCACGTTGCGAAATATATTTTTTATTAAAACCTTTTCTTCTTTTATACTAATAAATAACTAGTCTCATTTCTCTTATAACATGCTTTATTTGGAAAAATATGTCTTTACAGAAATTTGACTATGATGTTAAACCACGTCGGTACAAAGGCCATGTAATTGTAGATTGATAAAACGAATTTTTTTAAAATTGTAAAACGGCCTTACCGCTTTTGAGAAAACAGAACAGTGTAAAACTTATAACATGAAAAGGCTCTTGCTTCCTTTTTTAAAGCATCAAGGCTATCCTCAATTAGGAAATATAATGTTTTTATTAATTAAAAAGAATGTCTTTAATATCATGTAGTTATCATTCTGATTAAAATGGTGTGACGAAGCTTAAATGCCGATAGTTTAAACTTTCTTCCTCTAAAGTACCTTAAATTTTGTAGATTCTACAAAAATAACCAAATTATCTTGTTAGCATTGATAAATAACATTTATTTCAAATAACAACTAAGTATGCAAGTTGTGCAAAATTAAAAAATAACTAAATGCGAAATCTGAAAAAAAAAAGTTGCATTCAAAATTTTTATTTTTGAACGTAGGAGCAGTAATATAGATGTATGATATACCGTTGGAAAGCTAAAGATTTTAGAAAAAAATATTATCTAATACACAAGAGCTTGTAAAAGTTAATAAAGAGTGATGAAAAGCCGATGAAACTAACTGATTATTTTAGATAAAAATATAATAGATTTTTTAATAAAACACATGATTCTACAGAA
The DNA here is from genome assembly GCA_023052935.1 of Piezodorus guildinii. Classification (NCBI taxonomy): domain Eukaryota; kingdom Metazoa; phylum Arthropoda; class Insecta; order Hemiptera; family Pentatomidae; genus Piezodorus; species Piezodorus guildinii. Next base: position 149,794,501 of record CM041293.1, on the reverse strand, counting down.
ATTTAATTCTTTAATGGTTTACCAAATTTTTATCTCTTTCTGTATTTGAAAATTTTTTATTTGAAAAAACATAAGATTTTTATATAAACAAGTTTTTTTTTTACAATTTTATTAAAAACGTTCTTAGTGATTTTATTTAAAAAGTTTTATACAATATTTGGTCAAACAGTGTTTCTTTTTGATTATATCAACTATTAAAAGGGTTTAAAAATAAAAATGAACATATATAAACTTTAGGTATCAACCAATTTGTAAATATGTGTAAATAAAGGCTTGTCTTATCTAAATTTGCCTCACAAGTTTTTACCCACCGTTCAAATTTCTCTTTGGCTCTAAAACAGTTTATTCTGCTTTGTTTTTTTTCCTTTTGTGTTTTTCAGAATAATTATGCTTTATTATTTTTTTTTAAATAACAATGCTTTTTAGATAAACAAGAAACAAAGTCCCATCAAAAATTAAAATTGTAAGATTCGTGACGTCTACCACACAACCCACTCAACAATGATCTTCAGAGCACTTAGCATTTTCGTTTCAATATGGCGTCTAAATAGATATATTTATCCATATCTCAAGCATATGAATAGAAAGAAAAAAATCTGGTGCGGGCAACACACGACTTTTACTTACCTCCGTTTTTAGAATCGGTTAAAAAATTTTCAAGTACAGAAAGAGATAAAAATTTGATAAACCATTAAAGAATTTAATTTCTGTAGAAACATGTGTTTGATTAATAAATATTTTTTAATTTTTCTATTAGTTTTATCGGCTTTTCATCACTCTTTATTCACTTTTACAAGCTCTTGTGTATGAGATAATATTTTTTTCTAAAATCTTTAGCTTTCCAACGGTAATCATACATGTATAATACTGCTCTTACGTTCAAAAACAAAAAATGCGTTCAATTTTTTTTTCAGTTTTCTTCTTTAGTTGTTTTTTATGTTTGCACAACATACATACTTAGTTGTTATTTATCAATGCTAACAAGATAATTTGGTTATTTTTATAGAATCTACCAAATTTAAGGTACAATAAAAGAAAAGAAAAAAAATGATAAGGTGGGGTAAGTTGTAGAGCATAAAAAATGGTTTTCTGTGTAGATCGTAAGCTAGAGAGGTAACTTTCACTTGAAAAGGTAATAGAGTCTGGGATTGAAGGATTGTTTGCAGTTACAAGGGCAGATATTCAGAATCCTCTGGTACTCGCAATTAGTTACAATTATTCTCTGATTCATTTATGTGAATCACTCTGTATTTAGTTGTGTACAGAGGTGAGTGAACTATGGCATTGAAGAAAAAAAACAAACATATTCTTCTCTATAACTCTTCAAACTATTGGTTTATGCATATTTACATAAAGTCACCTATGGGCCCTGAGGTTTAGTCAATAGTATTGCGATCGTGGAAATTTTATAATTCCAGTTTTCGACGGAAATACACGTTTTATGGTCTCCTGAGTACAAATGACCAAGTACCGAAGAAAAGTCTGTGTGTCCGCGCGCGCGGGCGCGTGTGTGTGTATGTGGTATTGGTATAACTATAGCTCAAAAACTAAAAGTCGTACGAAACTGAAACATCATACTCAAGACAAATATACGCCCAAGATGTTACAGCTAATTTTTCATCACAATCGGCTTAACAAAAGAGCTAATTTAAGCTTTGCATTATTTTATGATTTTCTCAAATACTTCTCTAACGATTTCAATTAAACTCACTATATCGGTACGAAATTGTGTGCGCCTTAATATGATGTAGATTTAATTATGATTGAAATAGTCTCACAGGGCTTAAATGACGATATATTAAATTTTCTTCTTCTAAGCTAACTTTTATTTTGTACATTCCAAATGATTTTAACCATATCATCTTAATAAGATTGATAAAGTGCGGCTAAAATAAAAAGTTGAACGAATTTTATAATCATTCTAAGGGGAAAATAGCATAACTATTTTTTCTCTAGTAATTTTTGGCTTTTTGATATTAAGAACAGTATTATAAACGTATAATATATCGTTGGGAAAGAAAGATTTTAGAACAAATATTATCTAATACACAAAGTTGTTAAAAGTTGTGTAAAGCGACGAGCAGTGCTTAAACTTATAACTAATTATTATATGTAACGACATAATATTGTTATAATATTTAATCTTAATCACATGACTCTAACGAAAATTAATACACCTTTTATTAAAATCAACTTAAAATATTATTCAAATTGATGTATAGTTTTTAATTGGTTTTAATAGTCGTGGTAAGTGAATGTCGTGTGAGATCTTTAGCTACCCATTCCACCTTTGCCTATCTTGGAAAACGGCTGTACAGTTAACTGAAAGGAAACTATGTGGCATGGTTCTTGATACGGTGGAGCCATCTTATTCTTGTTCTTCCTCTGGGACTAGTTCCGAACACCATCGCGTTCATCATTTCGAAGAGTCGTCTCGCCACGTGTCCTGCCCATCGTAACCACGCGCTTTGGGGGCTGCAGCAGTAGCGGATACCTAAAATATATAATGGAATAGTCAGTTTTATATAGTAACTGACCAAGTTTTTTTGCTAATCCTTATATATGTCAGAAAATCGTTTCAACGTGTTTGAGAAAGGTATTTTATTTATTTATTGGTTATTCCGCATCTACCCTTCTGGGTCATTAGAGGGTCTTGATTCTCTACGTTTATAATGAGTTTAACAGACCAATGTCTCTAAAAAACTCGAAAAGTCTGAAAATTATGTCCTCATTATTTCTTAATGCTTCTTTTAAGTTTTAAGGTATGTTATGTCTTGTTCTGGTGTCAGTGTGCATGATGTTACAATGTGTTTTATGGTCAGTGTTGTGTTACATGTATCACAGAATGGCGGATCCAGGCCTCTCATTAATTATCCGTGCGTAAAGGCTGTATCCTCAGCCTTGCCAACACTACCTCTTCCTTCCTACTTTTTCTACATGATGTGGTCCAAGGAGATACATCTTGCTTTATCTCTTTTAGTTTAGTACTGGAAGTAGCACATTCAGTTTTCCACTTGTTAATAATGGCCTTCCTGCAATACCTCTTCCACTCTTCTGTTGTGGTTATGTTCTCATTTTCAGTCGCAGGTTCATTCAGCCTCGCCCTATATGCTTCTCTGTCGGCTACATCATTTCCCACCATACCGCATTGTGACGGGACCCATGCAAGTTTTTTGTTGAAATTTTCTTGCAATCGCCAAATACAATTAGTTATTTCCCTTACTAGGGAATTGTTTGATTTTGTACCAGCAATGTCTTTAAAAGAACTTAATGGGTCCGTCACTATGAGCAAGTAGTTGTCATTCATTGACTTGACTAGCTTCAAGGCTTTATATATTGCAAACAGTTCTCTAGTAAATACGCTGTTCGTTCCGGATAATATAAACCTGAGATTAATTGCATCACTTACCAGAGCACATCCAACTTCATTACTTACTTTTGATCTAACCGTATATATTATAGAAAAAATTTGAGAAAGCAATACAGAGTTTAATTAAAACTTGTCAACCCTATCTTATAAAACAATAATCGCGAAGCTAATGAAAGCAGGTGGGAACAATTATTTTTTCTGGCGGTCAAAAAAAAAAGAAAAAAAAAGTCGCTTGAGTTAATTAAGAGAGCACTTGTTGAATTTGATTCACCACAGATAAAATTAGGATTATATTGGGTTGATGCAAAATTAATGCAGGTTTTTAGTAGGTATTGTAAATACGCCATATCTTTACTTTAACCATATATATTTAATCAAAATAATTTTCATCTGAATCAATGCACTTTTGCCAACGTTCAACAAGCTTTCTTATTCCACCAGAAAAAAAATCCGAATCCCTGGACTCAATGAAATCACGAAAAGAATTTTCAATGTCGTCCTGGTTTTGAAAATTTTTCTTCCTCAAAAAGTTGTCCAGATGCCTGAAAAAGTGGAAGTCTGTAGGAGAGAGGTCAGGTGAATAAGGCGGATGTTGGAGAACTTCGTAGCCCAACTCGTGCAGTCGTCGAAGCGTTGGTTGTGCAACGTGTGGTCTGGCGTTATCGTGGAGCAGGATCGGCCCCTTCCGATTCATCAATGCTGGGCAAAGACGTTGCAATTTTTGAGTTCCGAGTTCCGCCGCCATTTCTCGTGTGGTTTTGGTTGGGTCTTCTTCCACTTTTGACCTCAGCTGGTCGTTGTCCAGAGCAAGATGACGGCCCCGACCTTCCTTGTCTTCGAGGTCGAAATCTCCTCTGCGAAACTTCTGGAACCAACGCTGCACCGTGCACTCATTAATAGCCCCCTGACCCCACACTTCATTAATATTACGAGCCGTTTGCGCAGCGCTGCGCCCTAATTTAAATTCGTAAAAATAAATTTGACGAAAATCGCACTTTGACATTTTCGATTCAAGACCTATGAACACACTGAACAAAACGATTTTACTAAACAAATTCATGGTGAAAGAGAGGGTATTAGATAAGGTTTGTTTTGGTATAATAATGATCAATGTTAGGATTAGCTTTGTTTACACAATTGGAATTAAGATATTGCAATAGAGGAAACCTGCATTAATTTTGCATCAACCCAATATAACCATAATAAACTAACTAATCAATTATCAAACATTAAAGATCCCATTTTACCAAATGAAAAACTGAATGGTATTTATAAAATAAATTGTATAGATTGTGATAAGATATAATACAGTATTCGGCTTAATCACCATTTTGATTTTGAAAAACCTACAATTTTGACAACAGAAAAAAAATAGTTTCAATAGAAAAACAATCTATGCATATATATAAAAAAATATACCATAAATTATAAAAAAGATTCAAAGCATCTTAGTTCTCACTATGCAGATGCAATAGGAAAATTAAAATTTTAAACCTTAACTTATTAACCTATATTTAATAATAAATCAGTGTGTACTTTCTGCAGTAAATAGGATGGTCCTAATCCATTAGGGACCAAATAATAGGTCAGTTTAGATGGGTGATTTTTCTTAGAGTTAATTTTAAAAAAAATTAATGACATAAATTATTGACAAAATTGTAATTAAAAAGGATAATATTTTAATTTTTAAATGACTTTCAGGAACATATAATTGTATGTAACATTGTTACATATTTTTTAATAATGCTTTTAATTATTATATAAAAAGTTATTTTATAATGTTAATTGATAATTTGTTGATGTATTTTAACGAGTCCTGATAACGGGGAAGTCCTCCGTGTCATAAACTGTTTTTAAAAGATTTAGGAACCTTTTTATAATATTTATTTATTATAAAAAGACTCATTTCGTTGTGTGTAATGTCGTTTAAGTTTAACACGTCATCTATTATGAGATTATATTAAAATGTTGATATATATTTCAGCAAGCCTCTTTGACATTATATTATTTTTATATCTTATAACAACAGGATTATTTAGTGGAAGTCAAATAACGTATCAAGTTAAAACAAAATAGCGATATTATTTTCAAATTCTTTTTTTAGATTTTAGCTATAATATAATAGCTATTTCAAGAGCAGTAAGGCAGCAGAATTACTTTTCAGTTTTTAATAAATCAACTATCCCCGCCGACCTTACGATGTTATGGAAAAGTTAAACTCCTCCAGTTCCAAGTAGCGTGGTCCCGAACTAAAACGGTGAGTTAAATAAGCCTTAGAACTTTGTAAGCCTTTCGATGCTACATAAAGGACTTAAACAACGTTGTTTTCCTTCTGTGGTGGTTTTCTAAGGCACATTTTCACAGAGTATTAAAACAGAACTGAAAGTTTTGCGGAAATGAGGTCTGAAATATATTTCCTTAGGCCCATTGTTCTTAAGAGTTCCTTTTTTATTATTTTAACATCCAAGGAGCTTTTATACTTGAAGCGGCTGTGCTTATGTCTGCACAGTAGGGGAAGTCATAACCGGGTGATTGCTTATAAAAACTTTTAGCGTTCTATATACGGTTGGCAAAAGGAAAAGAGGCATTAATATATTTATTTTTAGATGAGGTTTATGTGAGAATAAATTGAATCGAAGGATATAAATTAATTTAATAAAGACTAATTATATTTTATAAGACAAGGTATATTTTGTATACCTTGAATTTAGTTTTTGTTAAATACGGATTGATAGATTGGGAAAAAAAAAACTTGAGCTTCGATTTTCCGTTATTAAACTCATTTTGTTTTCCTAAGGTTTTATATAAATAAATAAATATATATATATATATATATATATATATATATATATATATATATATATATATTTATATATATATATTATATATATAGATAGATAGATAGATAGATAATGTAATGTATTGAGGATACTGAGGGGAGTTCATAATTAAATAATTTTAATATTAAACAATGAAAGATTGAGAAACCTTTGTCGGCAAAACATCAAAAGGCGTTTACCTCCATGGGGCCCCCCAGCAATATGTACCTCGGGAAACTTCTTGGACACTAGGACAAAGGACCTCCGGCATGGGGCACTTCCCAGATCAGCCCCTCCCGAGGTGACGACGATGAGGAGAAGTTCGGAAAGGGGGAGTCAAGTTTTATCCTCAGGAAGAGTGAGTCGGGTTCCATCTACAAGAAGAGGAGGTGGCCGTTGTGGTTCTGAGAGCAGCTGGAGGATGATGCCGAGAAAAGGGATCTAAGACTGATTTAACCTTCGCCAGCCGGTTAAGTGTTTCAAAGGTATTTGTAATATTGTATAGCAAAGGTAATAGTGAAAGTGTCCCTCAGTATTCTCAATCAAAGTGATAGGCAATGTATTAATATAATTTATATGAGTAAGTTAATAATTATAATAACTTATTAATTGAATCTTGTTTACTTTAATCTTACCCTGCATGCTACCTATTGGCTTGGTAAAAACGATACCTCTGGAAAGGAGATCCAACGGTATCATTAAATATAGTTTATATATTGACTAAATACAGTAAGTTAGCTATTTTTTGAAGCTACTGCTGCCTTAGAAAAGCAGCAGGTTAAAAACATAGCAATATATATATATATATATATATATATATATATACATTCAAAAACTTGCTTACTTGATATATTTAATGAATATATAAACTATATTTAATGAAACCATTGGCTTTCCTTTACAAAGTTATGGTGTTTACCGATCCATGGCATTTACCGATCCATGGCATGCAGGGAAATATTATATTAAACCAGATTTTAATAAATGACATTATTATTTAAAATAAACTTGGGGAATGGATCCATTATCCCAATCTTTAGAACCCATCTATTCTTCCTCATCCATTGATGAAATTGTGAAAATCCTGTCCTGTAATCTCTCTAATTTCCTTGACCACCATGCTCCTCTCAAGACATCCACATTCAAACTCCTCCCAGCACCGTGGATTATTCATGAGATAAGAGAATTAACGAGACAAAGAGATGCTGCCAGAAGAAGATTTAGACGCCCCAGAATTTCCAATGATTACTCCACATTCATGTCCCTTCTAAACCTCACCCAATCTTCCGTACTCCGTGAAAAAGCTAAGTTTTTCCGTGATTCCCTTTCACAAGCTCCTGATTCCAAATAAAAATGGAAAAACCTGAAAAAATTATCCGTGATACATTCAAAATCCAATTCCATCTACCCCCTAACTCCTAACGAATTGAACCATCATTTCGCTGACCCTCTTCTTATGCCTTACCCGACCAAAATCTGCTTCCATCAACGCGCCTTTGATTCATATAATTTCTATTTCCATAACATCCCACCCGACGTCCTACTTTACTCCATCCTTAAATACAAAACCAATGATTACGGTCCATACAAACTTTGAGTTAAACTTGCCATACAATATTACAACCAAAGAAAATTCCTTAAAAACACTTAGTCGGCTAGCGAAGGTGAAATCAGTCTTAGGCGCCCCTTCTAGGCTCTTAGATCTCCAGCTGCGCTCTCTGACCCCCGATGGACCTCGCTTCTTCTTGAAGATGGAACTCGATTCTCGTGGCTGGACTAATATTGACTTCTTTGAATATTCTTTCTCATTCTCGTCACCTCGGGTGGGGCTGATGTGGAAAGTGCCTCGGATGGTGGGCCAGCATTTGTGGTCTTATTTTTATCTTTTGATCACCCTTCATATTCTTGTCGGCTGCCGTTGGGGCAAACTGCCAGTGGTGTCTGGTATCGCAGACCAATGGTGAAACCGGAGGGCCTATTGAAGAATCCAAGGGGGTCAAGTACAAGCCTTTTGTACTTTTGCCGACATAGGTTTATCAATATTTATTTAATACAATAAGGAAAATTGAGTACCAGGAAACTGATAGATAGCTCGATAGTTGATGATAGATAGTTCAAGCAACTAAGTCAGCATGTCAAAAGTTGAATGATAATTACAAAACTTTTCTCTCCCCCTGATGAAATGAAATTAAAGAAAAACTTAAATTGACTGCTCCAGAGTCGGGGGTAGAAAGAGAATATTTTTTTATTACTCAGAAAGGAAACGTAGTGTAAGTTTATTTGGAGTGTTTTGTTTGCCCAAGAAAATTGGCACATAACTGCTCATAACGAATCTATGGCTATTAAATTTAATCAAAATCTTTGTAGCTATTTTATAGAAATACTTAAAAAAAATGCTAAATGCAAGGTATGCTTGCTTCGTTTCTTTTGATAAAAAAATATGTTGTAGCACAACAAGAATTTACGCTTGTAAAATATAGAGTTTTAGTTTCACAATTATTATCGCTTACAAACTGGACTTAACAAACACGAGCACACATGGAGATATTTTTTTTTGCGGGATTTGATCATTTCTATTCAGGAAATTCTAAAACGTGTATTTCTGTATTTAACGGGAATTCAATAACTTTCAAGATCGCTATACTTTACCTTACTATATGATCATGATTTTTTTAGAGAATAAGAAGTATGTAACCATATTTTATATTATAAAGCTAATATTATTCAACACGGAAGATTTCTATTAAAGTTTGGAAAGGAAAGAAAATGTAACACATAGCTTATTGAAGTTCAAAATTTATTAAGTTATGCAAACAAATAGAATATACCTTAAAATTGATCTAGGCTTAGTTAGCATTATTCATTATTAAAAATTACAAGAAATTTTATCATAAAACTTAATATTTATATCTGCTTCATTTATTTGTTTACTGCACGTTCATTTATTCTTGAATAAAAACGTGAATATATGTTTAGCTAAATGTATTCAATAGAGAAAACTTGGTTTTTTTATTCTATTGTTATTATTTTGAGAGGTGTACGGGACTGAAATAGGTCGTACAACTAACAACTAATTACCCGTCCGTCCAATTATCTAAATAATTATCGCTTTCTATTTCCACGTAATGAGATCCTCAATACCTGATGTTCAGGTAAATCGAGCATAAACCACTAAAACAATGGGTCTTGTAGTGAAACCACTATACAACAATAGCAACAATTTACCCTATCCAACAATCGTTATTGTAATTGTTTCCGAACTATGTTAGACATTGTTAATGTTAACTGTTAGTGTACGAGTCATTTCTACTTTAACTCCCATGTATATTGGGTTGGCAAATAAGTTCTTTCGTTGATTTATTTATTATTATTTATTTTTTTACTATAGTACACTTCTTATCTGTCGAGTCCATCAGCTCGATGGTTTATGCAGTTTGTAATATGTCAACAAACTATTAATTTTTAACTTAGCAGAAGGTCAAAGAAAAATTTACTGTATTTATGGGGGATGATACCTTAACCGAACGCAAACGTCAAATTTGGTTTGCCAATTTTTGACATCAATGATGCTAAACGGCCTAGTCACCCAAATGAAATTAAAACGAACCATGTTAAATAAAAACTATTGTTGATTGAAATCTTCTTCATCCCTAAGGGAAAAAGTATTAATTGGCCAAACTTAACGTTTTTTAACATAAATGACACTGCATTTAAAAGCACTCGTGTGAAGCAAGGACAGGTCTCTAGCCATTTCTTCGCACGGGTGATTTAAAATATAAAATTATCACTAATTGTTTGAAGATTTCTCTCAAGTATCACTGAGGACTAATGCGACCATCCTCTTTACCAATACCTTTCACATCGCAAATATTAAATACAAAAAATTTCTTATTATAGGTGGAATAATCAGGAATCAGTCATTTTTTGAAAAAAAATAATTTTTCCAACGTTTCGGATCCGAAGCTATACATATCCATATGGAAAAAGATCGAGTACCCGTCGATCATAAAACAGACAAAGAAATAATCTGTCCCTCGTATGCCAAGATCTTCCGTCTCCTTAAATTATAACTTTATTGTAATATAACAAATTGCTTGGGTAATTTATATTTTATTTACTGTATATTATTTATCTTTTCGTTTATAACACCTCTGGTTTTTGTTTTTGCTATTTATTTATTTTATTTTATTTTTTATTATATACCTCATGGATCTTTTACCTACCTCAGATTCTAGTGTTTATAATTTTCTGTTAAAAATGTTGAGCCTTATTGTAGATACGAGTATATTGTTTTGTTTTTCCATTGTATAATTTTGTAAAACTTTTTAAAAACAAAAGATAAGCTGTAGTATTTACATTTAGAGGGGAAAACCTTCGGGGTTTTTACGTGAACCCCTCCCCATACTACCTACGTTTATGGTTTTCCTCAGTTTATGCTTTGACATGGCTCTGTATTGGTACGTTTATGTATATATTTTTTATTTCTATATTAAAGTCTAAAGTTTTGTTTTTATGCTTATCATCAGATTGTGTATCATATTATCATTAATTGAGACGTTGATTTCCAAAAAGTACTAAAGGACATTTTTTACAAAATTGATTTTCTTACACATTTGTATTCTCATCAATTAGTTATATCTAAATCTCCTATTTTATTTTATTTGATGAACACCCAAGCCCTTTATAAACTCAATTTAGAAATATAACTATTTTCTAAAGGAAACAATTACACATTTAATTTCGTTCCAAATTATACCAAAACATCTCATTTCATATCTTTAATATGATGTTATTAATATACTAAAAAAACAATTCTGGATTTTAATGCGAAAAGAATGAAATTAGCTAATTTAATAATATAATAATTAGTGATTTTCGAGCCTCCTGTAAAATTTCCTAGAATGGATATAGTACCTTTTGGAAATCAACGTCTCAATTGTGTCTATAATATTTATGTATGTTGGTACATTTACTGTTTTATTTCAAATGTTATCATTGTCACTACATTCCATGAACATTTTCATAATCATATTAATATGTATCACTTTTCTTCTGATGTCTGTAGCCCTGATGATGGCTCACAAGCTTGAGTCGAAACGTTGGCAAAATTAAAAATTTTCAAAAAATGACTGATTCCTGATTATTCCACCTATGATAGTTTCTACAGTCGACTATACATCCTCAATATAAGAAATTCCGATTATTTTATTAGTGTTTGCAATTAGATTAGACCGACAATCACAGTTCTAAAATTAATATAAATATCTAAAAATTTCTAATCCCTCAGAAGGTGAGATACCATTTTTGAACACATAAATAGAAAAATATAAATAATGATTTATAATTAACTTCTGTGAAAGCTATCACCTCTTGGGAGAGGTTTCATCAACAAATTGTGTCACGCAATCGGCTCGTCAAGCTTGGCATGATTCAAATAAATTCTCATAAATAAATCATGCAGAACAGAATCAAATGCATTTATTTATTTTTTCTTTGATGATTTTTTGTTATTATTACGTATCCACAATCAACATAGCATGGGTTATGCGAAAATAATAATAAAATATCTCCAAAACCTTACCAACTACCAAATAAATACATTCATACTTACATATGAAGGTTACAGAGGAAAAAACATGTCATATTATTTAGGAAATTGAAATTGATATGGCAGAGTATTTCGAATTCGATAGGGTATGTTTTAGTACTTTACTATCTGGGAAAAGTAGCGCATAATTCTAGTTTAATTTTTTATAGACCGGGGAAAAAGACATAACGTAAAGAAAAACAAAACAAATATGTCATTGCGTGTGGGTATAAAATTGCCGCGTCGATATTTTAAAACTAGATGTGACGCTGATCCATGTTAACTGATATTGTAAACATCAATCGAATATAGAACTGTAAATGGTTCATTGCAGTGGTCGGTGTCCAGTGAGAGTTTAGTGATCTCTGAGAAAACGTGATGTCCCATCGGCGAGTACAATAATTATTACCATGCCTGTAGAAGGGAGCCATTTGAATTTGGCAGTCCAAATTCAATTTGATTTTTCGTTCTAAAAATGTGGTTCATCAGCAATATGAAGTTTGTATGATTTATATGTGCCCATAATCATGAAAGTTGTCTATGTCATATATTTCTTGTTTGAGATATTTAATGAATTTCATTTGAGCAGTTCAAAAAAAAAAAAAAAATTCTTGATTTATAGTGTTATAAGTCTTGATTAATAGAAATTTATTATAAATATGAGATTTTGTTTGAATTTCAGAGGAAAATGTTGTTTTTAAAGTTTAAATTGACTTGGAACATTTTCAAAATTAACCGAATGTCCTTCAAATGACTTAAAGGAATAAGAAATCAAAAGTTTTATTTGAAACAATAATTTTAATGGAATAATTTATGAACATTTATTAATTATGTCTAAAAAGTAATCTGGTAAAAAAAAAAAATCTGGTGCGGACAACACACGACTTTCACTTACCTCCATTTTTAAAAGCAATAAAAGAATTTTCAAATACAGTTAGAGATAAAGAATTAATTAAATCGAATTTATATAGAAACATGTGTTTCATTAAAAAATATGTTATATTATTATCTAAAATAAACAGTTAGTTTTATCTTCTTTCCATCACTCTCTATTAACTTTTAAAAGCTTGAATATAAGATGATATTTTTCTAAAATCTTTAGCTTTCCAACGGTATATCATACATGTGTATTACTGCTGGTATGTTCAAAAACGAAAAATCGCATTAAAAAAATATTTTTTCTGTTATCTCCTTTATTTGGGTATGGAATTCATTCAATTTATATATTTACCTGTTTTTCATCAGTGGTAACAAGATAATATAGTTTATATTTATAGAAGCGACAAAATTAAAGTTACTTTAGAGAAAGAAATTTAAAATATCGGCATTTAAGCCCTGTCATACTTTTTTAATCAGAATGAAAACCACATGATATTAAAGCCTATTAAATTCTACATTACCGAGTTTAATCAAAATCGTCGGAACCGTTTTCGAGAAAATCAAAGAAAGGTGCAAAAATACGTAGTATAAAGTGGCTCTTCTGGTAAGCTCATTTTGATGAAAAAGGTTTTGTAACGTCTCGGGCGTATATTCGTCTTAAATGTGAAATTTTAGTTTCATAGGACTTACCGTTTAGGCCCGGGAGTTACCACACACACACACACACACGCACACACAGACCTTTTTGCGGGACTTGGTTATTTGGACTCAGGGGACCCTTATATGTGTATTTTCGTTAAAAGCTGGAATTCGAAAGTTTTCACGATCGCAATACTTTCCCTTACTACATATATATAGTTAGTGAAAATAAAAAAAATCCGTATGCTACATTCCTTTTACGCCAAACGTATTTCTTCTTCAATACTTTTCTATAAATTCATCACAATTCTCAAGATTAAGTAAGTAATTTGCTTTTTTTATTATCATTTTTATCAAACCGAAATCACGATCTTCGGTAGAAAGGAACGACTCGAATCTTTTATTTTTTTTATATACACCATATCTGAGGTTTCCAAATTTACACGTGGTCGTATAACATCTGCAAATCACATCATATTATGCTAATAATAATTGATATATTAAAATTAACTTCATAAGTACGTTGTCATAAACTTATCTGAACCGCTATCTTTTGATCTAGTGGTAAAATATAATTCAGTCATTATTTGATTGTCACGCACTTTAACGGCTTATTATGTAGCACTAAAACGCCATACACATGCCCGTGCAATACAAATATTTCAAGAGTTATTAGAGTAATGAGACTATTTCATTAATTATAGTAAATAAATGACTGATGAATATAAAACTTTTTTTTTTAAATTTATTTATAGTAATTTACAACCGTACTAAAGAACACAATAAGTAAATATGTAGAATAAAAATAAAAAGTCATGAAAATGTCTTGAGAAAGAACTACCCAGTGGTAGCACTTCACTAACTGTTTTAAAAGAGTAGGTCACCATCTTTTCCGTCACCTTGAAGGGTTATCAGGGATATCTGAGGAAGATAAATTACGGACAAGTGGGTTTGTATGGGCAGGGAGTTTAGAATGAAAAGAGGAGTATCTATCACGGGCTATGTCTTCAACAAATAGGATGTTTAGATCATTATGGAGGAGTTGATTTGTGACAAAATAAGGAGCATTCAGAATTTTGCGAAGGATTTTGGATTGTAAGGACTGGATGCGGGAGGAATTAGATGGTTTTGTAGAGCCCCAAAGCTCGATTCCATATGTTCAAATACGTCTGATAATTGTTATGTAGATGAGTCTTTTGTAATATACTGGAGGTTTTGAACGTTTGTCTAGTAAGTGTTGTAGTAATCGATATCTTCGAGCAGTTTCTTGTCGTTTCAGTCTTGTATGAGGATTTCAAGTAAGGGGATGGTCAAGATGAAGACCTAGGTATCGGATTTGTTCTACAAAAGTAAGGGTAATGTTATTAAAGGAGACTGAGGGGCAGGAAGTCATCGGTTCGCAACGAAGGGTAAAGGTGATTTGGTCGGATTTATTTTAATCCTCCAATTTTGACACCATTCTTCAATGGCTGTGATGGGGGACTGAAGAGTTTGGGATGCAGTAGTTGGATCATTATGGACGGATAAGACACACGTGTCATCAGCATAAGTATTGAGGACAGGGTGAGGATGGAGTGGAATGTCAGCTGTATAAAGGGAGTAGAGGATAGGCACTTGAGGCACTCCAGCAGATAGGGAAAATGTGGATGAGTTAAAAATGTTATGGTTTACCTTAAAGGTTCTGCCAGTTTAAGGTAGGAACGCATTAATAGGAAATATGTAGGGGTGAGGAATTGACGGAGTTTGTAAAGCAGTCCCTGGTGCCAGACTCATAAAACTAAAATAAAAAAAGTTGATAATTCAGATTAAAGATATAAAGAATATATTTTTAAATAATATGAGGTTTAGTAAGCGATACCCGTTTCAATATAAATTTACTAAATGGTCCAGTGCACGGCTTTAAAATTACTTCGGTTGGTATTTTAGATACTATTTTGGTATAATAGAATTTTGAGCTCAGAGGTAAAAAGAGTTTAATGTATTTATTAGATTAATTTTCGCTATAAACATGTGTTGGATGAAATAATATACTGTATCATATGGACAATAATCAGTTATTTTCGTTTGTCTTTTTATTAATTTTTAAAATATTGTGTATGTAATGATATATTTTTTTAAAATCTTTAGCTTTACAACGGTATATTATGCATCTGTATTACTGTTTTTATTTTAAAAAACGAATCAAATACAGATATTCATTTGTACGTTGTAATATTATAGAAATATTATTCTAATGATGTTGAAATGGAACGGTAAATTATAACTTTAATGAAAGACTTCGGATTCTGAAAAGACTAACATTTGAAACTATTATACGCACATCACTATATTGCTGTTCAATGGTATCTTTCTTTTTATAATTATTCAGAGATTGGAATAAAAAAAAAATGTTTGAATTATCCAACAGCGTCTACCAACGGAATGACACACTCTGAAATCGGTGAGAGGATATCAGAGCCTAGAAATGGCAACAAAAATGACAAATCGATGGTCGCTCATTTCCTAATCTAGAATGGTCATAATTAGCAAAGAGGAGAGGAAGCAATTACAAGAGCGATCAGCGACTGGTGATTGTCGTCAGTTCCCGCCCTGTCGGAATTACATCCATTCCTCTCTCGTACGCCCTTCTGATTGGCTTATTTAATGTTTCTCTCATCCTACTCAGCCAATCGGAATTCAGATATAGTTTTAGGGGAAGGGTAAAGCCTTCCGTTGGTGGATACCTAATGACTCTTGGTTCAGCGTATTTCAAAATACGAAAAATCATATTTAAAAAAAGTGTACTCTTTAACATATGAAGGCTCATCGAAAGAAAGTAAGCAGGATTTTTCTTAGAGAATGCCAAGAAAACAGAAAAAAATTAAAGGAGATGCCAAGTTGGTCTAAATTATAATTTATTTTTCAAGCACACTTTAATAATTGGAATATTAAGTACTTCTTTGGAAGTAAATATCATTAATAAATATAAAAGGGTGAGGTGGCCGAGTGAGCTAACACGCGTTGTTGGGTAAGCGCGTTGCTAGATTACCGAAAATTGAGATCAAACAATTACTTGAATTAATTAACGAGAGTTTGCGTCTCGGTACCGAGGGGAAGAGTGACTTTTAACATGGCAAAAATCCCCTGTCCTCACCCCTGACCCGAAAAAAAACTTCGTATAGCCTAGAAATTTGAGGTCTTACTATATATTTAATCCTGAAACCTCATTTTAGTTTATCTTCTAGTTTAATACTTTGGATTTGTCCCACCAGTTTCTCGTTCCTTCTCCCTTCCTGCAAACGCACATGGCCTAGATCTTAGATTAAGTATATACACTATGTATCGTGTATACAGCGATTCGTATTGATTTTAGGTCAATGGCCAAATAAGGTGAACATGGCGACTGTGCACCAGATAGGTCACTCCACCCTAGTGTCGCCCAAATGGCAGAAATAATTATTCTTTCACAGCCGATACTCGAACCCAGAGCTCAAAAATTTTTGTCGTAGCGCTCAATTCTGTAGACCATGTTGCTCCTTTAAAATCATAATTATTAGTATTGAAACTAGTTTGAATATAAACATTGTTTTTTGGTATACTGATTCATTGACTTCTTTACGAGAAACTATATAACCATGTTGATCAAGACCAAGTAAGATGGATATATCAACGTTTAAATTTGAACAACTTGGATTTAAGAGGAAATTAATTTGATATCAAGAGCCGATAACGCATGTAATTTTTCATACGCAAAATAATCTAGTTATAGAATGTATAATCTAGTTATGTTAAATACGTAAATAAATTATATTCATGAAAAAGTGATTAACAATTAATTCAAAAAATGTGTCCATTTTATATCAATTTATTTATTTGATTAAGGTTTAGATCGGTAATATTTCTTTAATAAATCTGTCAAAGTTTCAATGTACGATGAATATACATATAAATATATGTTTTTTTAAATAAACTAAGCTCCATTGAAATGCTCATCCTTTTTTAAAGAATATTTATTTTTAGAAATAACGATACAGGATGAATAGATTTGCCATTATTTGCCAATCGGATCAAACAAAATCCTGATAGATTGACATTCTTAGAAAAATTACTGAGCCCGTCATTCAACTGACGGCGTGCCTACTGAGCTAACGTTGAATAGCTTTTCTGTCTAAGCTCCTCTTTGACATGTCAGTACAGGGTAGGGTTACTATTCATGTTTGAATTATATGAATACCACATTGTATATACCAAAGGTTCATTGTTTATAAAATGTAATGAAATATAAAATAATAATTGAAGCTAAATTAAATAATTTAGAACAGTCGACATTTCACTGGAACTACTCTAAGCGCTATACCTTGATCAACCTATCTAAATTAAAGAAATTAAGTATTTTAAAATCATACAAATTATCATCTACATCATGGAAAATATATATTCGTTTAAAAATTTAACATTTACGAAAATATTAAAAATAGAGTATGTCAATGGTGTCAAAAGTATTCGGAATTACGTGGTTTCCTAATTATATTAATGCAGTGATCATAAATAGAAAACCAGTTGGTGAAACTTTTTGTATGATTATACAGGTAGGATTTATATCCTATAGTATTTATATCATTATTTATATATTAGGATAAAATAGGAATCGATCATACTAATTAATTGATTGTTTGCTGTGAAATATTATCGCACTCAAGCAATTATTGTTTCTCGAGACTATTTTCATTTTGAATATAGTATTTCCTGATTTTCTTTTTTAGTAGGATTCACAAATAGTTAATTAAATTTAAAAGAAATGATGGAAGAAAGATTCCTTGTCATGTTCATGAATGTTCCAGAGTCATGGTCGCGCTTATGTTAAAAAATTAATTTATTCCTCATCTTACTTCTACATTTAATTCTGGCTTTTCATGCTTAAACAATACACAAGCCATAACATTATGTCATGAACATTTAAAACCATTAAACAACAGGATATTACAATTTCCGAATACTTTTGACACTGAATGACCAGGTAATTTTACAATATTAATTGTTTACTCTTAAAAAAATATATATATACATTTCGGTTATCTGGTTTGTGATTTTTCTTTCTGAGAGTCACTTTTAAAGATTTATGAATTAAAAGGAATTATATAAATTAATAGTTGTGAAATATAGTTATTAAATGAAAAGAAATACGAATTCCGAATACTTTTGACGCTCACTGTAGGTGTTTTTCAACTATTTGTGTTTATTATTTGCAATAACTTACCTTTGTGACGACGAAAAAAAAAAAAAAATGAAAAAAGTATACGAATTTTACAGGAAAATCGCAGTTCGATATAGAATTTAATTTACTTAAAAAAAAAAAAAATAAAATAAAGCGATTTCGTCTTTCTTTAGCTTTTTAATTAGCTAAAACATTACATATAAGTTTGTTGATTATACAGCGATCAAATTTTTTACAAGCATATAATACCTAATTAGGACATAATTTAAAAAATCTGACATACCTGTAACATTATTTGTTTATTTAACTACTGAAGTACCACTAAAGGTCAGCTTAGAGACAGGAACAAGAAGATGGAGAAAGGTAATTACCCTCGACCACAGAAATAGGGTCAGTAGATAAAAACAACTGTGTTGCAGGCTTGAGTATCCTGTTTCCCTCAAAGAACTACTTAATAGAAGCCATTCTCATGACTCTTGACAATCTTGGCTTTGTATTTTTAGACTTGCTGGGTGCTAATATACACTCATTGGACTTAATATAGTTTAATCATTTATTCATTGAAGAGAATGCATACATTGCATACAAAAGAATACAAGCCGAATGCATACAATCAGTGATTTAAATTGAAAAAGGTATGTCCCTACGAAATTCACTACTGTTTTACTATGAAATATTAAAGTGGACTAGGTTCCAGTCCCCTCCTTAAAACTCTCCCTCCAATTCCTACCCTTTTTTTGAATAACAATCCGATACAATTCCATCAATCTATCAAAAGCCTTGGAATCACCTTTTACCAAAACCTCTCCTGGAAAAACCATATCTCTGACATCTCCTGCCGCTCCATCATCACTTTAAAGCGATTAAATGGACTCTGTGACCACTTTCCTCTTGAAACTCCTGAGTTTCTGATCTCCTCCCTAATATTTCCCCACTTTGACTATTGCTGTGCGGTGTATGAGGGTGTCTCTGGATATCTTGAAAAAAAAACTAAAACGGTTATTTAATTGCTTCATTCGATTCATCTTTGGGATCTCCAGGGACACCTCTATCACTCGATTCTACGGAGAGTTAAAGTGGCTTTATCCTTACTACCGTCGAAAATACTTCCTGGCTTCTTTCCTCTACCAATCTATCCGATCCCTCCGTCCATCATACATCTCTTATCTCTTATTATTCAAACCCTCAATCCATTCCCGCAACACCCGTATGCGGCCTTCTGATTTGTATATTACGCCCCATCGAACTACAGCTTTCAACAGATCTTTCATAATCCGATCCTCTTCCATATGGAACTCTATTCCTTCTGATATTCGTAATTCAGCTACCCTTTCGACTTTCAAATCTCGTCTATTCCTTTACTTTCTGCTCATGCAATTTCTAAACAATCCTGACTGATCCAGTTTCCATGAAAACATGTAAATAGAAAAAAGTTATAGAAGTGTTTCTTAATTTTTTATTTGTTTATTATTTTATTTTTTGACTAAGTAAGAAGTGTATTTTATTTTTTGGTTTAGTTTATGTATAGGAAAACGATAATTATTTATTTATTATATTTTTAATTTATCACTTATGTTTTTTACAAATATTTTCACATCGAAGATATATATCGGTTTGTGATATTTTTATTTTTGTCATTTGTCTTATTGTTTTCATATTTACTTATTATTATTCTCTGTATATTTCATTTTTTTATCTTACTCTAAGACAGTAAATATCACATTATTGTATTTTATATTATTCTAAAGAGACTTGTCCTAGAATAAATAAAGAAATTATTATTATAAATATTAAAATTTCTGTCGATTAAAGGATCTATTAAAAAATCATGTTACACAGTAGTTGTGCTAAAGATACTACGGAACAGCTACAAACAGATTGTACTGATCAAAATTTTTTTTTTTTTTTTTTTTTTTATTATTGAGATATATTACAATTTGTTACAAAATGAACAATAATAATATTGATAAGATACCACATTCATACTATATATACAGAAAATAATAATAATAGTCAAATTACATAAAATAGAACATAAATAAATTCATATATATACATAAAAATAAAATAAATAGATAAATAAAAAGTTGGCAAATAAATAAACATCTTACACACAATCATAACTATATACAATTGCTAAAGGGACCCCAGCAAGCGCTTTTC
The DNA here is from genome assembly GCA_023052935.1 of Piezodorus guildinii. Lineage (NCBI taxonomy): Eukaryota > Metazoa > Arthropoda > Insecta > Hemiptera > Pentatomidae > Piezodorus > Piezodorus guildinii. The sequence goes on along the minus strand of CM041293.1, from coordinate 149,773,850 downwards.
CTCTACTTGTGGAGGAAAAAGCGGAATCCAAGAGATCCCAGCGCCTCTATCTCAGCCGCATCACTGGTCTGAGCCAGTGGAGACTGAGTTAGGGCCCTGTAGCCACAAACATACCGTACATGAGTGGAGGATCTGACCAGTGTCAGAACTCCAGTTTAAATGTTTACAATAGGTCTCGTGGCCACTGCCGTTTCAATCTTCGAGGAGGATTGTAGGGATGGGTGGTGCTGGATAGGGATTGCGCTAAAGGGTTAGGATGATGAATAAGGTTCTGATGAAATTTGGAAAATTTGGATGGTACCAGGTCTAAAACAAACGGAATATTAAGGTCATGGTGTAGGGTGCAGTTGGTAACGTAATAAGGAGCATTAACTATTGTTCGGAGGGATCAAAAATAATAAAACTTTTTGCTTTTTTGAAGAGTTGAAGTAAAATAATTTAAGAAGGGCAACATCACACTTCCAACCTTTTACTGATTGAGCTGAGCTTCTCTTTGTATTGCAATTTCATAAGATATCAATATCAATCTCAATATTGTAATAAATGAGGCAGGAAAAAGTATCGACCTCTATTAAACAGCAAACCATAACAACAACTCAAAGAAAATAAATGGTTCAGCTGAAAACAATTCATAAATATGAAAAACTCAGTAATGAAAATAAACAGGAACCAAACTAACAAAAGTAAATTATGTTTATGAATTTTTTTTTATTAAAATTTTATTGATCAATAATCGTAAAATTTCTTAAATGAATGGTAATTCATCATCATCATCCGTGGCGCTACAAATCTTGAAGAGTCAGAGCCTCCTGCAGTTTAGTCCGCCAGTCGCTCTCCTATTGCGGATCTTCAAGATGAACCTGGGCATCAGCTACCACTCTATCAATCCATCGAAGCCGAGGCCTTCGCACTCTCCTTGTCCCATAAATATTTTCATATTGGACCGTCCTAGAAATCTGGTCCTGGGCCATTCTTCATAAATGCCCTGCCCAACGAAGCCTTTAATGATCCTTACGACTTCTGAATTCTTGTATAGCCTTGTTATTTCAGCATTCGTCCTTATTCTCCAGATTCCATCAGTGCGTACTGAACCATAAATTCTCCTTAACATTTTCCTCTCGAACCTCAGGAGCAGGGCGGACAGGGCAATGCGAACTTAGCAATGTTCAGCCTTCGGAGGCATAAGTGAAAACCGTTGTTGATTCTGAGTAAAATGAATGATAATTGAAATATAAAAATAATTAAAAGAGTATTATGATAGATTATTTTTTATTTCAGAAGGACAAAGCAAACAGTTATATGAAAATAAAGGTATGAATCACAAATTTGAAATTTCGAGGAATTAGGTATTTTAAGTAAGTGGTTAGCGCCTAACCTAAGTGGAAGATGAACTTTTAATCTAAAAAAAAAAACGCAAGGAACTTCAACAATACACGTATTATAGGGCATATCTAGACATACTGAGTTGAGCTTTAGGGCTCCTTTGAATTTTTCGCTTCAACAATCCTTAAAATTCAAAATCTTCCGTATAATCCTCACTGATCCCTACTTTGTCACAAATTAACTCATCTATAAAGATCGACATTTTTGTCTTTATTTATTTATTTTTTTACTGCGCTTTACTGATTCTAAAACTGTATACATATTTTTTTTCTATCTTCAAAAATAACTAAGTTATGGCCGTATTTATGCGTAAAATTTCAATTTTTGTCTAATTATTCACGGTTTATAGGTTTAAAAACAGTAATAATTCTTTATCTATCTTTGAAAATAACGGAGTTACAAGCGTTCATATATAGGGAAGATTTTAATTTTTTTTTCAGTATTTCTTCGTTGGTCACGCTGTACTTATTCGAAAACTCTTTACATATTTTTTTTATCTTCAAAAATAACTGAGTTATGGGTGTATTTATGGATCAAATTTCAATTTTTTTAATTGCTTTTTGTAATTATTCGCTTTTTTTATTAAAAAAACGAATACATACATTCTCTATACTCAAAAATAAATCGAATTAAATCAGTTTTAATCAGCCAACATTTTAAAAATAACTTGCTGATATCAAGGTCAAGGTGATAGGATAATCGTTGTATGCCCTATTATTTTTGTAGTTAATTTAAAAAACAAATTGTCTAGTCCGCTAGCCACGGACGGCGGACATCGTACGGCATTCGGCGCTCAGTTTAAATCATCGATCACTGATTTCTTTACTCCCAAGCGTTTCTATAAGTAGAGATGGAATTCAAAAGTTGGAATACAAGCATGCAATGTTTATAAACCAAAACTGTAATTCTCTATCCTGTCAGAGGCAACTGGAGCGTTCGTTCTGCAATATGTTTTTGATTATTACTCAAAAATCGCAAAATAACTAAGTTATTTCTGTCGAATCGATAGTTAGAGGAATTCAAATCCATTTGATATACTTTGACACCTCATGACCTTGACCTTGAAATAATCTAAACAAGCACTCAAAATTTACTGCTAACCTTCTTTTTGAAGTTCCATAATGTCTTAAATACTCCCAAGGCAATTCACAATATATTAGATAATATGTACAATAAAGACTTAAGAGTGAAAATTTCTGCTATTTAAATGTAGTTTAATTATTTGTTTATACTTCGTCTCTTTCTTTGGGAATTCAATTAATACCCTTAAATCTGGACCATTGAACTAATATGGAACAACATCCAGTGTAGGAAATCTTTTGTCTTTATCATGACTTTTGACCACCTAGAACGGTCATTTTGCCCACTGTGCGGCGGACAAATGGATTTTTATTCATTATTCGGGTTCTACGATTCTTGAAACGTAAGCCCTTAAATTTAGAGTGGAGGAGGGTAATTTATTTTGGTCTATTAAAAAGTCTCATTATTGAAAATAATAAACCAAAATCAACCTCAAAATTATTTATAAGCTTTTATTATGAAATATTAAAGTAAAATGCCGAAGCCATCAACCTTACCCTCTTTCGACAGAGGCTTCATACTTTCAACTTAATACTTCCCAGTTAATAAAGGCTGAAGGCAAACTTTGAAAGCTCTCTGTTCTAGGATTAATTCGTAAAGTGAGGGCTATCTGAATTATAAGAGTATGAAAATTAATAGGAAATGTTTGAGAGGACATTGTCCTAAGTAACTTCACAAGCTGATTAATTTCCTTTGTAAATTACTTAATGGAAATAATTTTACAAGTGCTACAAGCTACTTGTTAAAATGGTACTTTGTCAAATGGCGAAAGAGGATCTGAGACACAAGTGAAGAAGGGACTTACATTTAATCTCAAAATAAATTAGGATTAGTTGTGGGATAATCCTTGTTGCTCAGGTGGGAGTGTCATTATTCACGGGGTTTTTTATCGCGCCACAGAGTCTATTATATCCCTTTAATGAAAATTAATGATTACTTTAATTTTTTAAAATATTATACTCTACTTACCGAGCAATGTGAATCGCTATGGTTTTAATATAATGGGATAATTGTCGGTTTTTTCATCATGAAAATTTTCTTCTAAATGAATGCAAAGCAATATATATCAATGAATACTGAATAAGGAAAACATACTATTTTATTATTATAATTTTAAATTAAATAATATTGATGAAAAAAATGTTTTAAGCAGTAAATTGCATCAAAAATCCCATTCCGTTGACCACAATATTTAATTATATTATTTTTATTCAGAATAATTACCAAAAAAATATCCAATTTATTTAGTAAAAAAACATATATTTTCAAAATTTTTGTAATGCAATTGATGTTTATGGACTTCAATCCCAAATTTAAAACCAATTGTAAAACGTATTTTTGAAATTTAGGGGTATTTTCCTATAAAAAAAAAATCATATGTTTGATACCGATTTCTTAATACCACTGACTGTGTTTATGTTTTCAACAAAATCTTTATACTTATTTTTTATTTTAGTGCTACATTCAAAGTATTTATTTCATAATAAATATCATTTCATTATGAGTATACCTCTTGGTTTATTATTTTCAATAATGATCCATTTGAATCGATCAAAAAAAAAAAAAAACATTTTTTATTCTCCACATAATTACTAGTCCCATGCTGTTAGTTTTTAAAATGATGGCCGATCAAAACTGATTTAAATCGATAACAGTTATTTTATACATTGAAGATGGAGAAAACATTTATTAGTGTTTTTTAACCAAAAAAATGAAAATTATTATATAAAAGAGAAAAAAAAATCGAAATTTTACGCATTAATACGCTCATAACTCAGTTATTTTTGAAGGTAGCGAAAAGTATGTATAGAGTTTTCGAATCAGTAAAGCGCGATAAAAAATAAAATAAAATAAATTGAAATCTCGCCTATATATATATCGCTTGTAACTACGTTTTTATCGAAGATTGGTAACAAAAAATTAGTGTTTTTTCTAACCAAAGACCGTGAATAATTATAAAAAAGGAAAATGGTAAAATTGAAATTTCACTCATAAATACCCATGCTTTACACAGTTTATACAGCTGATATCCCAACCCATCCTAACACCTTCCTTTCTACCTATGCTGATGACACTTGTGTGTTATCAGTCAATACTGATCCAACTATTGCCTCTCAAACTCTACAATCCCACCTCAAAGACCTTGAAGTATGGTGTCAGAACTGGAGAATTAATGTAAATTCCAACAAATCCAACCAAATTACCTTTACCCTTCGTCGTAAACCTATGACTTCCTGCCCTACTGTCTCCTTCAATAATACTCCTCTTGTCCCGGTTGAACAGATCCGATATCTAAGGTGCAGTCCTTGACAAACGCCTCACTTGGAATCCTCATACAAGACTGAAACGACAAGAAGCTGCACGATGTTTTCGACTACTTCAACACTTACTAGACAAACGATCTAATCTTCTACTTAACTACAAAAGACTCACCTACTTGACTATCATAAGACCGATATGGACCTACGGAGTTGAGCTCTGCGGCTCTACTAAACCATCGAATTCTTCTCGTATCCAATCCTTTCAGTCCAAAATACTTTGTAAAATCCTCAATGCTCCTTACTTTGTCACCAACGAACTCATCCATAAAAACCTTAATGTCCCATATGTTGCTAATTTGGCCCGTACGAGGTATCAATCCTTCCATGACAAACTCCATTCCTACCCTGATCCTTTCGTTTCAATCATTTCTTCCTCTTTAATTCTTGACAATCCTCCGAGGCGTCTGAAAAGGAGATGGCCTCGGGACCTTCTAGTTTAGAATATTTTTAGAGTGATTCCATTGGGAAGCTTCTCTACATGTGTTTCATGCCTTTTTAAGTTTCATTCAAATTTACTTGTTATACAGTTGTAAATTCCAATAAATAAATAAATATATATAAAAAAAAATTATTCAGGAACGAATTGGAACCATTTTATATATATATTCTATATAATATAATATCTATAATATGTATATGTATTATATATATATATATATATATATATATATATATATATATATATATATATATATATATATATATATATACATACATACATATACATATTATACATAAGAGTTTTTAGAACATTTTGTAGGCTTTATTTAATCGGCTAAATCGAGGCTCTTGTAGAGATTTGACTCAGCCTTTTTCCTTGTTCTACATACGCCTTTGATCCACAAAGGGTTCTAATCATTTTCACAACCTTTCTTCCGAATCTAAATTATATTTAACTTTACAGATTTTGTTAGCGTTAAACATCTTGTACTTTTGATATATACTTTTAATATCAAACTATTGTTATCCCCGACAATTATATGATAATGATGTATAACGCTTTAAAGATCTAGAGAACGAGGATGTTCGAAAAATCTTGGTTCGAAAATGGATGAGACCACAAGGAAATTTAGAAATTAACATAACGCGTAACTGAGGAGCTTGTAGCCTACCAGTGTAATTTAGGTGGAGACTCAAATGGGTGTGTATAGTTGTAAGGTTGACGTAAGAACGAATTCAAAAAATGACTATTAGGAAGGCCGAGACGTAAGTGAGAGGATTGAATTCTTGATATGCTAGAACGATGGTCTTTGGACAGATTTATAATGTCAAAAATTGATAGTATCGCCATCGAACCGTTTCCTTATTGCTCTATGGAGGTTTAGAAATAATACATTATTGTAATTAATTTAGCGTTCTTATGATTTAAAGTTAATTTAAAAATGTATTTGTTATTGTTATTATCAATCTAGAAAAGTTAACAAACAGTAGTCTAATACTAAGAACTAGAAGAAGGAAGCAATAAGAAGAACCATTACTCAAAATAATGAACCTCCAGGGCCAGAAATGTCCACCATTATTTGGGGCCAAAGTATAAAAAATGGCGGATACAAGAAGGGATGTACAGGTGAAGATAAACTGATCGCAGATGGGACTTATGTGTGTTATTGATATGGTTGCTAAGAGGCGAGATCTATCTTTTGTGGGGAACCAGCGCAGAAAGGAATTAATGGGGCTAAAGTTGGGGATTGATGGAGCATCCCCTCCTCCTTTCCAAGATAAATTACTTGAGAGGAATATTATTTTTGGCCGCTGCCTTATGAGGGGCCAACGGTGTAATCTCATTAGGAACCTCTTTTTTTTCCCAACAGGTCGCAACAGAAAATCGATAAGTACTCCCGATATTTGCTGTCGAAGCTCCCACTCAGCATCCAATTTTCGGTAAAACGGTCCTGAATAATTAGTGCTTACTCGGGTTTTTTTTTTTTTTGTTGTATCTTCGCTTTGCTCTTTTTTATTAATTAACAAAACCTATTTAGCTAGTTCGTTTGATAATATATAAAAATATAGACAACTTTACTAAAAAAACCCGGTAAATTATCTAAACTATTGCTAACCGTTTAACACATTTGTTTTAATATACAATTATAGAATAGGAAATGAATTTTATTCTGAAACAGGGTCTCTTAAAAGAAATTGACATGTAAAAAAAAGACATACAATGTTTCTGGCCACAAGTCTAAAGGATTTTAATTAATTCTTATTCACAATAAAATTAAAATAAAAGAAAGGAAATAATAAATCAAAAGAGGAAAATAAATAAATAATGATATCTGAATTCATTATTGATGTGTTGAACAAAACTAAGCATTGAAACTGATTCATAATAATTGATCCATATAAAAATATGAACAATAAATAATAAATATTCTTTTTGAATTGGTATTCGATTTGAAATATCTTATTGAGCGTCGGTTTAGGATGACAATAGGTACTGGAATATCTGGGACTTGAATGATCGTGGGGAAGAAGCATGGCGGATATTAGTAGATAGGGAATTCAAGAGAGTAGTGGAGCGGACAAGAAAGGAATGATCAAAAGTTATTGTTCTATGGGTAGGAATATAAAGGTCGGAATGGCGCGATCTTGTTTGGAGGGAGTGGACTGACGATTTAAATTGCAGAAGTCTGTGGATGTAGGGAGTTAAATGGGAGTTGATGGTTTGGAAAGATTTGATCCTAGGAAATATTATACTATATAAGGTATATTACATTATATTAAGTAATGCATGAGTTAAATGTTATACATAATATATACACATTTTGTTCGATGGCACGACAGGTCGTGTAGGCCCTTGGCCACACGGTGTAATCTGCATGCGTGTGTGAGAATACACATGCGTTACTCGATGAATTTTTTGTAGAATAGCTTCATCACTCCCTACGCCTATTTTTGTGAGTGGCCACTATTAGAATGACGGGTCTCACATACCTGTAAGAGTAAATTTCGTTAAATTAAACGCTTGAAGAAGTCCCTCCGGTTCTGGGATTCGTACTCATGACCTTTGGCGTTGGGGACTAGCGCGCTAGACACTCAGCCATGGACTATATACACATAGGAGGTCCATATTAGAACTTGTAGTTTCTTGCCTCTTTGTATATTTTCACAAACAGATAATTGAGTCTGCATTTTAACACCCTGATAATACATTTTTCACTTGGCATGGATTTAATATTTCCGGCCACGGACGATGGAGAAATGATAAAGTGTAGAAATAAAATAATAATCTTCAACCATCATTATATAAAAAAAATTAACTTTTTTAATTTAAATGCTAAACTCAGAACCTTTAGCATAACAATATATATAATAACAAACATTTTAATCATATAAAAGAATATTATTCATGTTTCTTAAATGTATATGTCATTATGTCGTAATAGTACAATGAATCCGCCATCATTAAAAAGGTTACCGGGATACGCACTATATTTTTATGGTACAATCAGAGGAAGAAATATTAAATTAGTTGATTCAAATATACGTATTATAAATAAAAACACATTGTTTATGTATTTTATTATGCTATATTTATTTTTTATGTAAATAGCTACTTGGTATTTATTTATTCCCTTGGCATTTATTTATTTACTCCAATTTGGTATCAATTTATTCCAAATTTATTTATTACATTGGAAATAAATACCAAGTATTTATTTCCAATATATATATATATATATATATATATATATATATATATATATATATATATATATATATATATATATATATATATATATATATATATATGTATGTGTGTACATATATGTGTGTGTGTGTGTGTGTATGTGTGTTTGTGTGTGTGTGTGTGTGTATATGTGTGTGTGTGTGTGTGCTGTCACAGAACTACATCATTTGAAAAGTCCTTTATCATCCGTGCTACTCTTAATTCTCCCTTCGTTATGTATCATCTTTAACCACATTCAAGCACCAGTTATTTCCCTTCCACCTAAAAAATCAAAGTGCCGCACACATGTAAATTGTCACTTCCTAATCATGCGCTAATAAATTCATAAACATTTCTTTTGTTTTATTTATATATTTCAACTCTTATTTAGATAGGTAATTATCACCAAAGAATGTCAATGTATGTAATTTTAATTAAATAACGCCAGAAAAACTGGATTTTTTATGTTCATTTTTCTTTATTCTCATATGATAATATGTCCCGGAATTAATTTTTTTTATTCATTCATTCATCAATTTAATATTATGTATGAATAATTAATAGTTATATATTTAAAACTAAGTTGTTGGCATGATATGTAGCAAGTTGGAATTAGGAATAGCGAAGTTGCCCAAAACTAAAACTGTTTTAGATGAAACAGACATTACTATAATATAGTTTTTTTTCGAAATAAAGGTGAGAGAAAACTTTCATGTTATATGTTGCTAATCTAGTTAGCAACTGGGCCGAATATGACAGCTGGAGAGGCTTACAATGTCTCTTAAATCGGACCAACACTAGCTTTGACAGCATTTCTTAACTTGGCTTGCGGCGAAGGAGTCCAAAAATTTTCCTTATTACAACTCTAACTTCTAATTTGCTAAGTTTATCATCCAGAGTTCTTTAACGTGAAGTTTAATGAAATATTAAATATTCTAGAAAAACCTTCTGATATTTCCTTATGGATTTTCAAGTAATTTCAGAAATATATTCATTCCGTCAAATAATCCTATGAGAGGGTCTACACGGCGCAACCAGAAGAAAAATAACTTTAAGGCATTTTTAAAATATACTTATTCCACATAATTTTTTAGTCAGAATTAAAAAAAATATATAATAAATACATGAATAAGTCGTAGATATAAGTAAAATAATTAATCAATCAAGGTTTATCCAGTCACCACAATCATTCATCTCAGTCTATGGCCTAGATACTATTAGATACCAGAGTATTCGTAGATTTATATCCCTAGACAGTATATGTCTACCCCTAAACCATTTACCTGTTTTTTTTTGTTTTTTTTTTTTTTTTTACGGGAGCTTTAGAGTTCTCTAAATTCTACCATTTTGCAATACCACTTAAGCTGTCTTTTTCGAGTATTTGTATTGAAATCAGTGTATAACTCTTTTCTGATTAGATCAATTCATATCTTCGTACCTGCTGCACATCGAAACAAAAATAGTCCTAATGCTCATAGAGACATTAAAAATACAAAATAACTACATTCTAAAAGTTAAAATCTACCAAACAATAGACTGCCATATATCATAAATGATGAAGTCATCAAACAAAATATTTTCTGGATTAAAGATATAAGAGAACTGGCTGAAAAACATAATATTTCTATTGACATTCAACTTGACAAAAAATATAACTGGGCTCTAATCTCACAGCAATTTAGGGAATCTCTGACAGGTATTTATAGATCATGTTTACTAAGGGCTATAGTCTCAAAAAAAATGTTTGTATATAAAAATTTAGACTATGATCATGGGGCACAATATTTATTTGATACCAAATTAAGTTTTAAAGTTAGATGTGAATTAGTATACCTCAACTATAATAGATTTTGGTCAAATGACAATGTGATTAGCTCCCTTTGTAATAGAAAAGAAGTAGAAAATACGTTTCATTTCCTCGCCACATGCCCTATTTTATCTGAAATTAGAATAAGGTGTTTCGGAAAGAATTATTTAAACACCGATGAAGTAATAAACTATCTTAATGGACAGAACTGGATGGCTGTATATAAATATTGTAAAATAGCATGGCCCTACAGATATAAACTTATAAAAGAATTTAACTAAATTATAAAATTGTTTATTATTATTGTTTGGTTGTTTTGAGTCTGATAATGATATAGTTGAATAAGTGAGTGAGTTTGTTTTACTGTTATTGTGTAGTGTATCGTATATGAATATAGTTACTGTTATATAAATTATAAAATTTAACAGGTCGGCTCCGGACTAGACGGTCTAAAAGACCATAGTTCTATTAATGTTTTTTTTTTATATGTTATATTTTTGTTGTAATATGCTGAAAGAAAAAATAAAAAAAACAGTTATCTATCTATCTATGCAATCTGAACTTATTTGCAATACTCATATCAGCAGTTTTCATCACAGACAAAATGAGAAAAATCGGAAGCTACTCTACTTTCTGTATCTTAAATTTAACGTAAATTCGAACATTCCATATAAAACTAATAATTATTTTTAAAAAAAGGACACTGACCTTTGCTGGTAAGTGTCTACAAACTCCATAACATTCACACCATAAAGTTACATATCTCAGTACTACATGATAAAGCAATTTCATGATTCACCTTCAATTCCTACAATCATCGTGTTTATTTATATGAAATTATTAGAAATTAATAATCCACAACATTGCCGTCCCTTATGATTATCTTGTTTTATCTTAGGAATAAAAGTGTCTACATGTTTTGATAGTTTTATATTTTATAGCGAAAAGCCACAGATTAAATTCACACCTATCCCTCCATTTTCTGTTTGGTGGTTTATTGCTCTGTAGTTTATTGCTCCATTCAGTAATTGAGAGCGATTATCCACACTCCTTGCCTCCCATAAAATATTTTACCTCCCACTAATTTTTCGAGACGTACTAAGACCATACTCTTAAATATATTAACTATCGTTGCGAATAAGACTAAATGAAGGTACTACTTTCTTATAAGTCGCAAAACTTTCCAGTTCCCATACGTTCAATCTATATAATCTGATAAAGATAAAAATAGATAGAAAAATTAATCAACCGATCTAATAACTATTATTTGGAAATAATGTTAAATGTTATTCCGAAATTCCTACTTTCATTGCAATTATGTGCTTGTTATTGGATATTTCATAGTTACAAACGGGACTAGCGGAATAAGCATGTGATATCTGACCCTACGTATGTGAGAACGAAATTTATACTATTGATTCACACCTAATCACACCTAAGATACACGAAAAAAATGTCAGAGATTCAGTATATAATATATATATATATATATATATATATATATATATATATATATATATATATATTGGGTCGATGCAAAATTAATGCAGGTTTCCTCTATTGCAATATCTTAATTCCAATTGTGTAAACAAAGCTAATCCTAACATTGATCATTATTATACCAAAACAAACCTTATCTAATACCCTCTCTTTCACCATGAATTTGTTTAGTAAAATCGTTTTGTTCAGTGTGTTCAAAGGTCTTGAATCGAAAATGTCAAAGTGCGATTTTCGTCAAATTTATTTTTACGAATTTAAATTAGGGCGCAGCGCTGCGCAAACGGCTCGTAATATTAATGAAGTGTGGGGTCAGGGGGCTATTAATGAGTGCACGGTGCAGCGTTGGTTCCAGAAGTTTCGCAGAGGAGATTTCGACCTCGAAGACAAGGAAGGTCGGGGCCGTCATCTTGCTCTGGACAACGACCAGCTGAGGTCAAAAGTGGAAGAAGACCAAAACCACACGAGAAATGGCGGCGGAACTCGGAACTCAAAAATTGCAACGTCTTTGCCCAGCATTGATGACAGGGAAGACGTTCGGAAGGGGCCGATCCTGCTCCACGATAACGCCAGACCACACGTTGCACAACCAACGCTTCGACGACTGCACGAGTTGGGCTACGAAGTTCTCCAACATCCGCCTTATTCACCTGACCTCTCTCCTACAGACTTCCACTTTTTCAGGCATCTGGACAACTTTTTAAGGGAGAAAAATTTTCAAAACCAGGACCACATTGAAAATTCTTTTCGTGATTTCAATGAGTCCAGGGATTCGGATTTTTTTTCTGGTGGAATAAGAAAGCTTGTTGAACGTTGGCAAAAGTGCATTGATTCAGATGGAAATTATTTTGATTAAATATATATGGTTAAAGTAAAGATATGGCGTATTTACAATACCTACTAAAAACCTGCATTAATTTTGCATCAACCCAATACAAATTCAAAAACAAAGACAAATCTACAAATAATTGACTCACACTTTTGTAAAAAAAAAAAAAAATTTGAATCTCTTTTTAAAAGTTCCTAACATATTTTTTTCGAAGAAATCGTTTGAACTATTCAGGAGAAAACAATTTTGTTGTTCTTTCATCCTACCATAAGGATAATGTGTTAAAATTTTACAAAATGTGGTTTCTCGTGGGTGTGAATCAGTGATTTATGTTTGGTTGTACATTACGTGGGGACCTATTTCACATGCTTATTCCGCTAGGCCATTTATATCTATACACATATAACAAATAATAAAGGAAATAAATGCGGAAAAACTCAAATAATTAACAATTAAATGAAGTTAAAGACTGGGTTTTATGTATGAAGTTCAGTTAGATATTTCGGAACAAGGATAGACGTTTAAATGCTTTTTTGTTAGATAAAATTTCATGAACAAGAATATATACATTGGACTGAGATCTAAGCTTTTAACGGTCAACAGATTAACCCGGGATTAACTCATTATAGATGTAGAGATATGATTTATGGAGGAAAGGAGAGAAGTTTCTTTCTATGATAATAGGGTAAAACCAACTAGAAACATGTTAGATACTAATCATAAATCCAATGAAGCAATTCATAAGTCTCTTCATTTTCTGCTTACCAGACTGTCCCCATACACAAGGTAGCCCTAGTCAAAGACTAGAGAAAATGTTAAGAGCTAGACAACTTGGCCAGTTCTAGGAGCTGATGAAGGAGAGCATAGGATTTTTGGATAAATTAGTAAATATTGTTATTCTAGGTGTTACACCCTGAGTTTTTCTCAGGATACTGAGCTAAAATAAAAAAAAAATATGGTGTGAACTAAGATAGATGAACTAATGTATTCATCGCCCAATGGGCCAGGGAAGAACAAAACGTAGGATAGAATAAAACTTAATTCCTTGAGGATTTACTTTTTGTCGGGAAATCAGTGGAGAAAAAAAAAATCAGGCAACGTTTATTTACTGGATCGGTGTGAAACATTGGATATCTAAATCTAAATGATATTAAAATAATATACATATAAATATTTAAGCTATACTTTTTTGATGAATGACTATGACGTAATTTAAATTGTAATGTTCGTTAATACAGCCAATTGTCCAACACATAAAAATAAAATAACAGCCAACTATTATAACGTCTGAGTTAATACGGTAGTATTTTGATGTCAAATATAATTGCTGTAAGCTTGTATCACAACTACATGGAGTTCTACATTTCTTTGGTTGGAATATATGTGAAAACATCTTTGTTCGCAGCCTTTGATCCGTTTTCATTGTTAAGGAGCTCAATTAATTTGGTTAATTTGTCTTATCAAAACTAAAAAAAGGAATTATTTGTATTTTTGTTCTATAGATAGCGCCATAAAATAGATGGATATAGAAGTGATAATTTTTTTAAAATCAAATTTGACTAGCAAGCTAAACCTGAGAATATTATCAATCAAATGACTTAATAATTAAAAGTTAATAAGTTTTCAACAATTGTTATAAGAAAATCGCAGATCAACACGGCGCTTGTGAATCTGAAAGCTTGAAAAATAATACAGTAAAGATAAAAACGTAAGTATGGACTGTCTTAGAGTAAATTATTCTACTTATATTGGTGCGATAGGCCGTGTAGGATTCTTGTGGGATAATATACTCGCGTTGTTCGATAAATTTTATAGGGTAGGGTCATCACTTTCGACGCCTATATTTGTAAGTGGCCACTAGTTGGCTGAAGGGTCTCACAATCTTAGACGTAGGAGGCTTCCTCTTTTGTGAATTAGCGTACGCAAAAATAAGATATTGTACAAGTCAAACTCTATTTGCTCTTATCATTATTGTTATTAGAGTTTCTTATATGAACACACGTCATTTAGCATAAATAATTACGATCCGTAAGGGTTAAATTAAGTTCTAAATATATAAAAGACATAGGATATTAAGGTAAAACTCTTCCAGATCAAATCTTGCGAAAGTGAGGCGAATTCCTAGAAGGCCTGTGACGCACTATTATGAAAGGAGACAGGAGAGAAGGGAAGACAAGAAAGAGCGGCCACTAACAAGGGAAGAACACGGCGGAGGTGGCGCTCTGCCCGCAGCTTGATTTATACCTCGGTATTGAGATCGCCCTGGCTCCAGCCCAATGTGTCCTAGTCCTAGTGCTGCTCGTTATAGTACCACAACTTCTACCATCAGCTGTATGTCGCAAGTCTGATCGGAGCTGATATCATCACATATCGCAGAAGAACATATTTTCAATAAAAAAAAAATTATTGCTATTTACAACTGTATAAAAGAATACAACAAGTAAATCTGAGTAAAAATATATAAAATCATGTTACACTTGCAGAGAAGCTTCCCTTTGGAAGTACTCTAAAAATGTTCTAAACTAGAAGGTCTTGGTGCCATCTTCTTTTCTTACATCAACACTTCTAGAGCCTCCTTGATTTTCATTTATTCTGCTCTACAAAGTGGCCCATAAAGATTTTTTTTTTTTTTTTCACCGAAGGCTACCACAACGCTCTCCATTTTGATCTATTCGGATGGATCCAAGTCGGACACCTCCACAGCTTCTACCTTCGTGGCCCATAACTCATTTATTCAAACTATACAATATTTACAACATTTAATGCAATATCTAAAGGTTATACACTCCGAAAAACGGCTAGGATAATTTACACTCTTCCACGATTCGAACCAGCACCGCGTGGGAGCAGCGAAGATGATACAATTTTTATTCGCTTAGCTTATTTCGTATATAACCTTTTTGTCTCAGTAAATAATAACAAAGGATTTCATATAGAATTATCATAACATCCTTATGTACTAATACAAGGCATGTGAACAAACTTTATGTACACAGAACTTCTGTAGAAGAATGTTAGCTGCTTTAGGGAACGTCTACAGCAAGAATATAAATTAAGCGTGAGATAAGAAGTACTTAAAAATCATAAGTTTGTATGATTAATTTGTATTCCTCTCATATTTGATCCCTTTACTGTAGATATATTAAAATGAATACGCACACACACACACACACACACACACACACATACATATATATATATATGATCAACCTAATCAATTTTGTTAATATTTTACTTCAGCTCTATTTCTGGAAATAATACGAATCAGCAGTAAAGACAAAAGCATACTTGTAACGCCAGTAGTGCACCATTTTTCAGTACAAATTACATTTCTAATGACTTGTTCCACTCGTAAATTAAATGCAAATTGGAATTGGGGATCGCCTGATTTTAAATCTCGACGGACCTCAAAATTCTGGGAACAAAATTTATCGAATCCCACTTTATTAAATGGTCCGAAAATGCATGTGTTTTCTAGGGCCCCATAAATCCTTATCAACACTCTTTCATAATAAAAACCAGTAATAAATATTGTTGAATAAAAAGTACAATTGGCTAACTAAAATCCGAATATTTTCCAAAATTTTATTAGAATACTTACACCTCTGTTGATAGAATTTACATCAAAATTATCAATAATTCATGCGCTGTATTAACAATGTTTAACAATCATAGAAAACGTTTTTTTCTGGTATCTTATAGGCAAGCAATATTAAAAAAAATATTACACAACGCTTTATTATTTCCGAATAACTATAAGTGTTATTTATAGTGTATTTATTTATATAGCTATTTATAGGCAGTTAAGCGATTATGAATGCAATAAATGATTCAAAGGAAACAGCCTAAGATATTCTATGACCACTGCTAATTTCAAAACGCTGCATATTTGCTATTTCTGAACCAATTACAATGACCCTTTTGTAGGAAATTTAATTCTCTATCGAACACCACTAACAACACAAAATTTTATATTTATTAATTATTTTATGAGTTCTGCGTATATTGAAACGTAAACCATCAAATTTTGATATGAGTTAATGTTTTTTTGTTTTTTATA
Organism: Piezodorus guildinii; assembly: GCA_023052935.1. Taxonomy (NCBI): domain Eukaryota; kingdom Metazoa; phylum Arthropoda; class Insecta; order Hemiptera; family Pentatomidae; genus Piezodorus; species Piezodorus guildinii. The sequence continues at coordinate 149,757,206 of CM041293.1, read as the reverse complement.
TGTCGATTAGAAAGGTTCATTGTTGAGAATAATAAACCAAAAGATTATGCAACATATAAATTAGCTGACGTTATATATTTTTCTCTAACTTAAAAAAAAAAACGATATAAGAGCGTATTTTAAAGTAAAATTTAATTTTAATTTATTTTATTTTTTTCCACAAATATTCGCGGTATCTTGGTTAAAAACTCATCAAAGTTTTTCATTGCCCTAAAAAATAATTGAGTTGTTGAATTAAATCCAATTTAATCGATTGTCGCTTTAATAAGTAATTAGCTGATATCAACGTATAGGTGTTGAAAGTGTTGGATCATCGTAAGATGCCCTAATATTTTTATGCAAAATTAAAAACAAAATTGGTACTGCAGTTTCGAAGAAAAGGCGCGGACGGCAGACAAACGGATTTTTTTATTCGTTTTAATGGCTCTACGTATTTTTAAACGTAAGTTCTCAAATTTTGAGAGGGATTAATTTTCTTTTTTTGTTCTCTTCTTTTTTTTTTTCGATTACAAAGGTTGGTTTATTGAAAAAAATAAACCAAAAGCTCATGCAAACATATAAATCGGCCGACAGTATTAGGTAAAGACAAAACACGCATAAATCAAGTAATTAGTAAGCATTACAATCGACATTTTAAAATTAGTTTCAGTAGAATGGGAAAATTAACCTACCGCTCATTCATATTAAAAATAATATAAATACTGCTGAATATAACTTACTATTCACTGGCTAATATCTAAATGTTTGTCAAGAAAGGAATTCAATAAATATCGTCGCTTGATTAAATGAAACCTGAAATTATCGATAATTGTTGCACTTTATTATTAATGTTTAACTATAATCGATTGATACTTGCTCCGCTCCTATACATTGTATACACACATGACATACAAATTCACCCCACCACATTGACTGCTACTTACGCGGACGATACTGCAGTTTTAACATCAAACGACGATCCCATACTGGCCTCACTGACTCTACAAAATCACTTGATAATACTACAAAATTGGTACAAGCTATGGAAAATTCGTTTTAATCACGACATATCAAAACACGTAACGTTCACACTACGAAAAAACACTTGCCCACCAATTTTTACCAACAACAACCAAATTCCTCAGACCAACTCTGTACATTACCTCGGACTGACACTCGATCGAAGGATGACTTGGCCCAAATGTCAAGATGAAAAGACAGACTCTTAACCACCGACTGAAAGTACTATACTATCTTTTGTCTAAATCTTCAAAATTAAAAATCAGACATAAACTGAATACATACACATACCTTTTTAAGCCAATATGGACTTACGATTCTCAGATTTTCGGTTCAGCAAAAAAGACTCGCATACAAAAGCGAAATTTTTTTTTTATTTCAATTCAAAATTTTAAGACAGCTCCTTGGTACGTAAACAACAGAACCCTACATACGGACTTACAACAACCAACAGTTGACCAACATATATGAACACTCTATTCTCGTTTTCACAGTAAACTTAACGGACAAGACAATAGACTGATTAACGACATGTCAATAGCTGAAATGCCAGTAAGAACAAGGCTAAAGAGAAGCTGGATGAGGGACCTCCTCTGCTAAATTAAAACCATGGAAGGGGTGCTGCTGGCCATTTTTCTTCTTGATGCCTACCATGCCTGATCTCAATTTGTACAGCACATTTGCTGATTGTCAGATACATTTCGACAGGCGTGAATATAGATATAAAGATAAAAAAAAACTATAATAATACAAATTAAAAAAAAAAAAAAAAAAAAAAGTGGCAAGATATACTATCAAAACGTTATTCGACACATCAATTAGCAGACAGTTATTGGTTGAGAGAAAACCTGCATAAATTAAATGATTCTCGAACTTTTTTTCAGTATCTTATTTATAATGGATTTTTTTTTTTTTTTTGTCATCTGAAAGTACTATTATATATGCTCTAATAGACAGGATTAAAGTTATGTGATGGTTGGATATCATTGTGCTTAATAGTAAAACATATATATATACAGTTCATCCGGTTTTTATTTCTGTTCAGTTTACATTCTTTGGAATGTATCAATTACCACATCAAAGCATTAATAGCACAATTGTAAGATTGTAAATAGAAAATATTCTAGGCATAGTATAAATACAAATAGCTATTATTCAGCAAATAAAGTCACATCTAAATAAAAAATACATAAATTAACTCATCGTTGCCCATATAATCATAATAAAAGGGTTATTTTTATTGTCACCAGAAAAACTAATAAAATAAGGATTAAAAAAAAAAAGAAAGTATTTTGAATATTTGGGATACGGTTCATGATGTAAATCCTTTTTAAGAAAATAAAAAAAATATACAATATTAGAGGAGAGTATCTAAATGTGGGCTAATGCTTTAATATGGGCAAGAAAACCTATTCTCGAAAACCTACAATTGAAAGACGCAACAAATGACGATCGTCTATCGCATTCATTTGCTCCTGCATCACACTCACTCATTCTAGTCATTTGCTAGCTATTGCCAGTGTCGGCCATACTTGTGTTGCTGCTGTAAAAAAAATGTCTGCTGTATATATCAATCTCTTTTAAATTAATGAAAATCAGGTCTAAATACTGTAACTATGTGTTTTATTGCAGATGATAAGTTTAATTTTATGATTTTTGGTCGATTTATTGCTTGCTGTATATGATTGAGTTGATTATAGTAAAGAATTTTAAATATGGGCTATGACTATGGTCCTGAATATGGACCAGTCCACATTTAGGTATTAGTGTCTTAGGCGGTTGGTTATATGGTTCTATTTATGGTTTTTAGTAAGTGGTTTGTGATGGTTTTTTCAGGTTTCTGATCGCATAATGACTGTGCTGGGCTAGAGTTTGACACCTAGATATATGATTTTTGTCATTAAATTATGTGATTTCTTCCATCTACCAAGGTAATTTGATCTCTTATTAGATAAATATTTATAATTGTTATTTTCGTACGAGATATTAAAAGTTTCTACTTGTAGCTCATATTTGAGTACATGTTCCATAGTTAGCGTCTATTTTAATATTTTAATTAATGCTCAATTTATATATTATAATATTAAGAAGAGAAGATTGTTACCTAGCTCTTTAAAAATGTATGTGGGATTTTATATCAATTACTATTATATAGGAGTAATTTAGGATATGATTATATCAATTGGAACATTCTCTTCTAATTATGTTTATATATATTTATTTATCAAAACATGTCAAAAATAATTCTTATTACGTTTCGAGGTACCCTATGCCTCATCTTCAGATTTTCAATATTATCTAAAATATAATTGAATACATATTATAACTAATTATATATACATTTAGAACATATTATCTATAAATTAGAAACAATTTATCATTTAAACTATTTACATTCTGTTTATTATTATATATATATATATATATATATATATATATATATATATATATATATATATATATATATATATATATATTTACATTTATTTCCATATTGTATCTCAATATAGGTCATTTAATATTATAATTTATTCGTATTAAGTTCATATATATGAATAGTAATTCTATCAAATTGTGACTTTTCACTATCACATATTAATTTTTCCTGTGCACTTGCAACTATCATGTATACTAAAATAGTCTTTATCTAATACTTTTCTTGTGCTAATCAATGTTTTCAAATATCCACAACATAATTTTTATTTAGGTTAGATATTAATAATATATATACATTCATACTTATACATACCCACACATACATGCATATATACACATACATACACAATGCAACACCCATATATACAAATTCAGATACATATATACATAAATATATGCACATATATACATACATATATATATATATATATATATATATATATATATATATATACATATACATACCCACTATATATATATATATATATACATACCCACACATACATGCATATATACACATACATACACAATGCAACACCCATATATACAAATTCAGATACATATATACATAAATATATGCACATATATACATACATATATATATATATATATATATATATATATATATATATATATATATATATACATACATACATATATATATATATATATATATATATATATATATATATATATATATATATATATATATATATACATACATACATATATATATATATATATATATATATATATATATATATATATATATATATATATACATTCATACATACACATATATACACATACATACATACAACATTCAAAAACACATGCACATAATTTTTATTTATTTTATTTTTATTTATCAATTAAAATCAGAAATTCAATTTATTAATTATATCTGCATAATTTTGACTTTTTTTAAAAATCTGTTCTGTAATTTACTGTATTTATTATGTTTTTAGTTATATTGATTGACTCTAGTATCTTTCTATTTTTGTTTTTTTGTTCTGTATTAAGTATTTGTATATTTTCAAAATTAAATTCATGTTTGTTAGTTATTCTATGATTGGATAAAGCTGTAAGATTTATATTTTTAATATTTTTGCAATTGGAAATGTGTTGTTTTAATCTAGTCTTTAACATTTTTGATGTTTCCCCAATATAAGTTTTTTGACAATTTTTACAATCTATTTTATAAATGGTATGAAGTTTATTTTCTTTTTCTATTTTATCCTTCATATTGGTGAAATATGTATTTTTTTTATTATTATTGTATGTGGGATTGTTTTGACGTTAATAAATGGTTAATTTTTAATATTTTTTTTTATTTTTGTGACAATAACAAAATGGTAGCCCATATTTACTTACTCTCCTCTACTAATTAGCATTGGAACGAAAATGCTATTCTCGATGCTAAAACTGTATACAAGTAAAAGTTTATACGGTTCTCAAACAAGTTGTCTATATAAATCCGAATTATATAGACATCTTGTTTGAGAAATCTCATTACTTACCCCACCCACTATACTCGACAAACAGAACTTCAAACAGGAGAAAATGATTATTTAAACTCTATTGAGGAAGTCTATCAATAACTTAGGGACTTCCAAGAAGATTGGTATTGAGGATGAACAACCCTCTCTGAGAAATATTCTAAAACCGATTGAAGGTCTTCAAAAAACATACCTTCAATATTGAAGCAGAGAAGGAATACTTCATCGAAATATCCATAGAAATATTATGATAAAGTAAGTTCGGATTCAATTTAATTAGAATTAAGATAAGAGTCATTATTTCAATGAATCAAAAAATGTCAAAATTGGTTTTTCTTTAGGATGTAAATTTCTTTCAGTAATATAAATAAGAATTAATTTGTATGAATGATATCATAAATGATTGTAAATCAATATTTCTTATCTTTATTCGGGTCTATATTACCAGCTTGCTTTTAACCGTTTGGATTCATCCATGTGAAAAGAATTGCGATTCCATTCAGCTTAGATAAGCCTTAATTAACAAGGTTTGATTACGGTCATATAGATAATTATAGGGCACTCAAAGGGCTTTTACACTAATTGGGCTTTGTATGTAGGCGAGTCTTACAGTTGATGACAGAACATTCATAACTTGCCCCAAGCAAAACCTGCCATAGGTACTTCTACGAAATCTGAATCGGCAATAGGTTCATTGGTGTGTTTCAATATTAACCTACTCTACTTGGAAATTATTGTCCTGTATAAATTTTATCAACACATGTAAATAATTATTGTTTCTTATATTTCCTCGTTTTTCCAACACATCGTTGTACAAATATCGATTTCTTCTTTTTTATTTTGCATACAAATGATTTAGCTAAAAAATATCTATTACACTTATCATAAAACATTCATTTACCACTTAAAACCTAATAAATCTTAAAAACAACGACTTTTTGAAAGAAAGATACGGTATGGATGTGGGTACTCAAATATAACTGAGGTGCCAAATATAATTAGTATTGTATTGGGTTGTTTCACATGAAATGTCCGTTTTTATAGTTTCTGAAATACATAAAGGATTTTGCAGGTCTCTGATGTTTTCTTCCGAATGTTTACATATTTATAGTAAACAGTTACTAATCCTCTACCTTTGTATTATAAACATTAGCTTCCCAATCATTTACCCACTTTTTAGTATACCTCCAAATATAAACATGTAAACACGCGATTTTCGAGTAATATTTTTGTACGAGTTTAAACTCGGCCATTCAGCAGCTGAGGCCGCTAAATATATTTTCAAGGCGTTTGCGGAAGGGAATGCTAATGAACGGACCATTTGCTGTTGGTTTGCTAAGTTTTTAGTTGGGGATACTGACTTGGAAAACTTACCCGAGAAAGACCTCCGTCCGTAATAGACAATGAAGTCCTCATACATACAGTAGAAGGAAACCCCTACCAAACAGTTAAAGGACTCTCAGAACAACTAAATGCAAGTGCATCAACCGTTTCAAGACATTTAAAGTGTATTGGGAAAGTAAAAAAGCTCAACACATGGGTACCTCATGATCTTACTCATAAATTGGTCAAATAATCAAAAATCGGATTAGTTTATTTGTTTTTTATGTTTAACGATTCCCATCTTATTCGGTTTATTATAATTTTAAATTTTATAAGAACTTTTTCTAAATATATTTTAATGTAGTAAAGTTAATTTAGTTTCTATGTGAATCCAATTTAGTTTACAGTGGAACAACTTGTTTTTGTAAAATTATCTAAAAGTAGAAATAATTATTAATAGTGTAAGTTTATAACAACTTTTCCTTCATTTTAGAAACTTACTTATGATTTGGTAAGTAATATTACTTTCACTTACTATATATAGTAAAAATATATTACTTCAACTTTATATGGATTGCTGTGATTTTGACATTGTAAGTCCCTTTTTAGGTTTTGTATTTTGAATGATAATCTTTATAATGTTTATGTTAATCTTAAAGTATTTATATAAAATTTGAAATAAAATAGATATATGTACATAAAGAATAGTTTTAACTGCTTTTGTAGTTTCTAAATAAACATGTGCCTGTATTGAAAATATTTATTTTTAACCACCTGAATTGATACCAAGACATATAACATACATACAATATATTTTTCGGATATTACTGATTCTTTTATAACGAACCGAGAATTTTTTGTTCACTTGGAGTTCAGGTTTACTGTATGCCCTATCTAGCTTGGAATGTGATGACCTATATATAAGTTATTAACATATATGATATACATACACTAGTTACTAAAATATATTCTTAACGATATTGATACATCAGGACAGAGGTTTTGAAATGTAGAGCAATTTAAGTGTTTAGGTTCTATGACATAAAAAAAAAAATGAAATCCAGGAAGAAATAAAGTTGCGATCAAAGAAGGAAAATGCCTGTTATTCAGTTGGGAAATTGCAGAGCTTGGGGTTTCCATTAGAATACGAAAAGGTTTGAATATATAAAACTATGATTTATTCGACGGTTCTATACAGATACGAAACATGGTCGCATAATTTGAAGGATGAACCCCGCCTTAAGATTTTTGGGTATAAGAGTATACGTTAGATATTTAGTCCAAAGTGAGATGAGGCCACTGGAGAATTTAAAATGTTACACAACGTGAAACTGCAGAGCTTGTATTATGCTATTATGATTCAGTTAATAGCATAGTGACAACTCAAATGGGCGTGCAAAGTGGCTAGGCTCAGGAAAGAACGAATTAAAAAAAAATTAGCATTTGCTGAATTGTGTGGTATGTGTAAGTAGGAAGTTAAATCTGATCTTAGGGTCTTAGTCTTGGTCGAATCTGTAGCTTAGACGAATCTGTGTGAGCAACATTAGGTAGTATCGGCATGGAACCTTGAGGCCTACTGAACCCATTGTTATTACAATCTTAGAAATTATAAAAATCAAATTTCAAGCATTAACAAAATTAAGGTAGAATATATAATTCTTGAATAATATTGACCCGATTTCGGCTTTTGAACTAATGAAATTAACAATTCAAAATTCATATTTAAATATGGACCGTTGGAGGTTAGTCTACAGGTGAATTGCGGTCCATCCTTAGGGCCAAAGGTGAAATCGGTTTAATTAAAATTTTAAACATCAAACGCTCTTCTTGGTTCGCTAGATTCAAGTAATTTAGTTCATTTCGCATACAACAATTTCAATGAAATATGTGATAATATTCTGCAAGTAAATAAATAAGTAATTGAACACTGGTTGACGGTGCTGAAATCAGGGAAATAAAAATTTTACTAATGACTATGTAGCTTTTCTTAATTAATTACTTTAAAACTCTAATTGATTAAAAGCAGGAAAAATTACATATTTAATGAGTTGTATGTACCTTGACCATATAAGAATATTCGTTTTTCGCAGTTAGCTAATTCTAAAACTCCATACACCTTTTTCTTCATCTTTAAAAATAACGGAGTTATGGGCGCACATATAGATAAATTTTTTTTTTCTTTTTTATAAACAGTTATGGGATTTTTCTAATGTTTACGATATGGTTTAAGTAAAAAAGTTAATTGTTTATGTTTACTTATGTTATAACTTCTGTATAATATTTGGCAAAGGAATGGAAATAAATTACTTATCTGATTTTTCACAGACGTCCCTTCCATTTATATAACTGATTATTTTATACCTTCCAATAAATCCCACCAAATAACCTTTACCCTTCGTCGTAAACCTATGAAATCTTTCCCAACAGTCAATAACACCCCTCTTGTCCCGGTTGAACAGATCTGATATCTTGGATTGCGCCTTGACAAACGTCTTACTTGGAACCCTCATACAAGACTGGAACGACAGGAAACTGCTCGACGTTTTTGACTACATCAACACTTACTGGACAAACGCTCAAACCCTTTACTTAAGTACAAAAGGCTCATCTACATGACTAATTTAAGACCGATATGGTCTTACGGAGTATAGATTTGGGGATTTACTAAACTATCAAATTCTTCAAAAATTCTCAGTGCTCCTTATTTTGTTACAAATAAACTCCAAAATCCATAAAGACCTTAATGTTTCCAATGTTGCTGCCTATGTTAATCCCCCGCTTGGCTCAAACCAGGTCCATTCATGACAAACTTCATTCCCACTTTAAGCCACTAGTTTCAATCCTTGCTTCCTTTACAATCCCTGATAATCCTCCAAGGCGTCTGAAAAGAAGATGGCCTCGAGCCCTTCTAATTTAGCATAGGTATCAGGAAGCTGCCAATGGTTGCTACATGTGAATCATGACAGTGTATCTTGTACCACATTTACTAAATATATTTTATTATACAGTTTTAAATACCAATAAATATATTATGAAAAAAATTATTTTATATCAGTTTTATTTTATATCTACAACAGATAAGATGATATGATGATAATTGTATTTTTTTCAGCATGATAGATTAATTATATATAAATATTTATATTCAAAATAGCTCCTCTTTCATAAGACGTTATTTATAAATTTAAGTATTAGAAACCCTTCATTCTGTCATTGTTCATTCATCTGCTGTAAGTATTGCAATAAATTATTTTTTTCTTTTTCTATGCAGAATTTAAAAAAAAATCAGAATTTAATTGTTTAAATAAAGCATACACCATTGTTGCGGAATATCTAGTAACATTTTAATAAGAGAACAATCAATGACAAGATTATTACGCTCGTAATTGTTTATAAATAATTAGATAAAATCAATAAACTAAGAGAGGAAAGTACTTACCCTCCGTCACCTCGTAAATTACAGGGGATAACAACTTAGCAGGAGTCCCCTTAGGTCTCAACTCCTACTTTAATTTCGTACATTCCTCGGCTATTGACGTCAAGGCCCAGGCCATGTTTCTTCAGGAATTCCACGGACCGAGGATTTTAATAAATTAAGCTAAGTTTGTTATAGCCCGTTGGAATGTGAAGCACTCAGTCGGGGTTGACTTAGTCGACGAGAAAACTTGGGCCACTCCATAAGCTCACTTCGTGGGACTTAGGCAACGACTTTTCCCTGGCCAAGTTGCGACCTTGTTACTATTGGAGAGCACATCTCCAGTACTTTTTCTCTATTCAGTCTGTCTCTTATTCTGCATAAAATAGAAATTTTTTTCTAGAGATTCTTACATTGAACAAAACAGTAAATTACAGTAATTTGTATTTTCTAACACAATATCACAGAGAAGATTATAATAAAAATGATTTCTCTATTTCCCTCTTATATTAAATCTGTAATGTCTTTTCTATACTAGAAGAAATTATGTAGGAGGTGAGAAAGCAGGAGCCACTTAATTTTTTTAAGTTATGCTATCATAAAAATCAGAAGTTGTTTTTATGTAGTCATCATCTAAAGCAATAATTTTAATAAATGATTCACAAATGATTTTCGATTATCCAATGTTGAATTATATCAAGGGCAATGATCATATTAATCCAAAAATCTATTTTTAAATATCAAATATATACTCAGATTGTTAGAGGGCTACACCTCGTTACCTTAGTTTTATGCAATATATCCCAAGCGAAACTATATTAAAAAAAAACAACTGAAAAATGCAAATTAAGAAAAAACATTAATTTAAATTTGAATGAAGAAATTAAAAAATAATAACAACACTGTTCTGCAACTAAATCCTCCTTTAAATAAAAATATGAAGATCTTAATGTGCTAAACCGATGTTTGCTTCCCATTTTTTTCTATCACATATAGACATTTTTTAAAGGTTTGGTTAGACATTGTTTGTGCTCAACTTGCCCCATACCCTTGCTCAACATACCTCACTTATGGGGTACATTGATCGAACTTGACTTCCTGGATTTAAATAGCTGTAGCTCTTAAATTCAACTTCTTACAAAATAATTACTCTAGAAACTTTTTCTAAGGGATATATTACGAATCCACCAAGTCGCTTAAAATCTCATTAAGACTTATCTCATTGAGGAGCTATATCCTCTCAAGTGAAAAATTGCTCAACTATCCCCGCCTTACACTAACATTTTAATTTATAAAATGAAATATTAAATAACTTAACGTAATTATGATTTTATTGTCAAACAATCCTATAAAACAAAGCGGTTATAGTAATACATCAAAACACATTAATGTTTCTCTGGGATTTGGGTCAATACACGACCGCACACAGAGTACACTGAATAAACATTCCAGCCATGATACATCACCCTATTTGAGCTGGCTTGGCAAACTCCGGCTCTTTCATATCTTAACAATATTGTGTCTACAAGGAACTCTTTTTGTCCTCCCTTGAGAGAAAACAGAAGAAAGGTAGATAAAACAGGTCTGGCGAATTTTCTCGCTAAAAATATGAGCAAGAGCTGAAAGGAGGGGCTATTGATAGGAGGGTAGTTAAGATCTGAGTTTACAAGAGAGCCTGGCGGTAAGGCAACCCTGAATATGTTCTCTATAAACTTTCTCCCAGAACTTACTCCAAAGTCACCTTTACTTCGTTGACTCCTTTCGCCAGATTTCCCAAGAGTATGAGGCCTTTTCTACTCTGCGTAGTATCTTTGTGGTTAGCAACAGAAGTGTTTTCGCTATTATTGGTTAGTCGGTTTGGATTTATTAATACTCTTCATATCTTAGGCATATAATTGTTAATATCATAATAATATTATTATTTTCCCGATATAATAATAATAATATGTTAATGTTTTCTTATTTATTTATTTGTTTTTGGGAAAGACCCCCTCACAAATAGAGCCTAGCTTCTTAAAGACAATAATATCAAAACACATAAAGAAAATAATACTTAAAGTTACTACAATACTTGATTAATAATACTTAAAGACAGAATACTTACATAATAATACATAATGATAAAAATATTAATGAATTTTGATTATAAAAATACATTAATTGCGATAACATAGTATTTTCTACAGTAAAAATAATTTAATTTTAAATAAACATTAATAGTGATAACATTGTATTTTCGACGATAAAAGTAACTTAATTTTAAATAAAAAATTAAAGGTAATCAATTATTTGAGAGTTTACCGATATATATATATATATATATATTGTTTGATCAGTTCTCGACTGTTGATAATTTAAGTTTGTGTTGTTCTTAGGTTGCAGTCAAATTTTTTCACAATTGACTGCAGTCAATTGACTGCAACCTAAGAACAACACAAACTTATATATATATATATATATATATATATATATATATATATATGCACAATATTTGAAAAAACGAACAGAAATATAGTATTCACAAATATACCTTAAATAATAAACACTGAATAAGTGATTACGGTTTCTATTTATATTAGTTATTAACAGTAAAATATAAACATAAATATAGCTAACTGTAAATACATGTGGTAATTATAAATAAACAAATGAGGCTATTCATGAAGGATGAATGATGTTAGTTTGAGAACGTTAATAATGTAATATCACTTACCTATATATGAAATATATATAGTAAAACAAAGAAGTGAGATCGGAATCATTTTTTAGTTTTTCCTGGAAATAAATATTTTACAGTCCCCTGTGTCGAAATGACCAAGTACCGCAGAAAGTTCTGTGTTTATGATTTTGTGCATTAAGACTTGCTCGAAAACAAAAAGTTTTATGAATATAATTTGAGAATTTTATATTTGAGTATGACTGGTAAGTTACAGCAGCATTTTATACAACAATTGAAAAACCGGAAAGGCCATTTTATACCATGTGTTTTGCTCTTCATTTTGTTTCTTTAATTAAACTCTCTATATTTCATAAGTAAGCGGTGAAAAAAGTAATTTCGATTGAAAAAAGTCATACTGCCAATAAAAAACAAAGAAGAAAAAAATTAAATAAAACTTAAATCTGGTATTTCAAACGTAGAATGATACAGTACCCGCATTGCCTAACCTTCTTGCGGGCTCTGTATAACCAGCGCCTGCATTAGTAGGGCTTGGGCGTTGCATAAGATAATCAAAATGTATTATGTTTTTATATGCGTTATTATCGAATGAAATTCTAAAGAAAAAAAAATTATAATCTAAGGAAAATCTTAAGAATTTCATAACAGATTGACAAATAAAAAATTATATTAAAAGAGAATGAATTACCAGGTTGTTTTTCAGAAATAGAACGCCAGAGAATGTTGCTTACATCAACGCTTGATGTAAAACTCAAGCGTAATCTTAAAATAATATATTTGTATTATAGAATAAGGCAAAGTAGATAAATTTTACACTCAATTAACAAAAATATCTGGTGATCCCAACACACGACACACTTACCTCCGTAGTTAAAATCAATTAAAGAAGTTTAAAAAAATAAAGTTAGAGACGGAGGAAAGGTGAAATAATTATACAGTCTCGATAGAAAAACGTTGTTAATAGTTTATTATCTGAATAATTAGCGTCTGTTTTCTTTTACCTTTCCGTCAACTTTCTGCACCAAATATTCATCAACGACCGAAGGACGCCCACTCCGTTCTTCATCATGCACATTTGTGCGGCCATCTTTAAATGCTCTCATCCATTTCCTTACCATTACATCACTCATAATGTTTTGTCCGTAACCTTCAACGATCTCACGATGAATGTCGATCGGTTTTACGCCTTTAGCACTAAGAAATCGTATAACAGCCCGTACTTCACAATTAGACGATTGTCGGAGGCATCTTAAACACTCAGTAAACAACGTATACAATGAAGAATCTGACTGCAATGTCGTCAGTGCGTAGACAAGAGATGTAGGTAACCAGCGCGCATGCGGCGGAATCACAAAACGGTACTTACTTAAAAAACATGCCTCGTATATAGGTAACCAAATGTAAAATTGTACTCGTATTAAAAGAAAAGAGTTGTTAAAATATTATAGAGTTCTATAGGAAATAAAAAAAAAATATTGAAAAAAACTCTGAGGAGCAAACCGATTAATTGGTCGGAAGATATTTTGCCTCGTTGAATCAACGGTATCAATTCAAAAAGATGATGGTAGGGGGGTCACTAAACCCTAATTTATCACAAGTCAAAAATAACTTCTGTTTTCAAATATATTAATTTAAATTACTTACTCAGGAAAACATTAGGAGGCAAGTGTCCTATTTTAAATACGATACTTTATTGAAAAATGCATTATGTATGATTTATATAATTCTATTCTATAATTTTTAATTAATTTTAGTAAAGTAAGGATTATTAAACACTGTCAGCCTGCTTATAGTTTATCTTTTCTTCCATAGTTGAAGTACAAAATATTCATAGATATACTTTGTGCAATATTTAAAATCGGAAGTGCTTCTTCTTTATGATTAGTCTAGATAATTTGATATGTTTATTAGAAAAAAATGTTTCAATTTTAGAACTTTATTAAATAATTTATTACGTAATCACTAATAAAAAACAGCAACAAAAACGAAAATCTTTAAAAGTAAGAACGCCATTAGTTTTTATTGACATGAGATAATTTTAGTAAAATAACTTGGAAAATTCTCAGCTCGATTAATTATTGTATTAAATAAAACTATTTGAGTCTAAATGAGCGGAGGGGTCAAGTAGATAGAGAGCTTGTCTACTGTTCTCCGGGTCCTTAGTTCGAATCCCGGCTATGACAGAATATTATTTGTTCTATTAATTCAATCGGGGAAAAGGAGGGCACCCTAGAGTATAGACACCCTCCTGGGGCACACCCAGCATCTTTAAAGTGAATACTCGAATAGGGGAAAACCTGGCGGCTGGGCGTTATTATGACCTAATCACCTCATTGCACTGACGTTGGTTTAAAAACAATACGAACTCTAATTTACTGAGCCCAAGACCCTTCATGAATCGTGAACATACAGTTTTTTATTATTATTATTATTATATCATATATAGATGGGAGGATTACGTTAAGGCTGATCTCGGGGGCTTGGGCATGTCTGGTGAACATTGGACGTGTCTGTGTAGGTGGAATTTGGTGGTATCGGCATTGAACCTTCGGGTTCGCTAAGCCTATTATTATTATTATTTTTTTTTTTTTTTGTATGACATTAACTTTAATCTACGATTTAGGGCTTGTGTGTTTTCATTGTTGGGAGATATTTCCCCTTTAGCTGTTTCGTTAATGAGTACATATTATTACTAGAGTACATCCGATTATCATAAGTGCATTAGATTATTACCGGAGATCTGGGGATTTAAATCCTTTAATCACTCAAAACTCAATTAAACCTAAGTGGTGCTCGTAAAACTGATATAGGCATTATCAGCTAAACACAATACAGGATATGTTATTTTTTATCTTTACATCACATCCAATTATGTTTCAAAATTACATTGACAGATACTTCGAAATTGTGCATAATACGTTTACATATATATGTAGATTAGACGTTGCTAGTGCGGTTCCTAATTGTTTTTCTATCCAGATATCGCACACAGAAAGGTCTGTTTGTGTGAGGCCACTCCCGGGTGAAGACAATAAGTCATATAAAATTTAAAGTTCATATTTAAGACAACTATACGCTCGAGATGTTACAGAAACTTTTTCATAAAATTAACCTGACCAAAAGATCTACTTTATACCATACATTTAGCACTTTTTTCACGATTTTCTCAAAACCAAAGCTTTATTATGTTTTATTCTGATTGAAATAGTTGTTAGTTAGGGCTTTGAGGCGTAAAACATCAAAGGTCATACACGCAAATAAGATTGAAATAGTCTGATGGGGCTTAAATCCCGATATTTTAAATTTATTCTTCTAAACTACCTTCAATTTCGTAAATTTTATAAAAATGACACCTTGTGACCATTGATAAAAACAGGTAAATATAGAAGTTGAACGAATTCGACATCCAACTGATGGAGAAAACTGAAAAAATATTTGTTTAGTGCAATTTTTCGTTTTCGAACATAATAACAGTAATATAGATGTATAATGTACCGTTGAAAGCTTACGATTTTAGAAAAAAATATTATCATATTTATCAAGCTTGTAAAAGTTAATAAAAAAGCCGATTAAACTAACTGATTATTTACCATAATAATATAGTAGATTTTTTAATAAAACACATGTTTCTATACAAAATAAATTTAATTAATTCTTTATTAGTTTTACTCATTTTACTTTCACTTACTATAGTAAGGGAAAGTATTGCGATCGTGATAACTTTCGAATTCCAGTTTTCAACATAAATACACATTTTAGGGTCCCCTGAGTCTAAATAACCAAGTCCCGCAAAAAGGTCTGTGTGTGTGTGTGGTAACTCCGGCGGAAACGGTAAGTCTTATGAAACTGAAATTTCATAATTAAGACAACTATACGTTAGAGACGTTACAAAATCTTTTTTGTCAAAATCAGCTTACCAGAAGAGCCACTTTACACTATGCATTTTGCACCTTTCTTTCGATTTTCTCAAAAACGGTTCCGACGATTTTAATTAAACTCGCTATATCGATGTAGAATTTAATGGGCTTTAATATCAAGTAGGTTTTATTCTGATTAAAATGGTCTGACAGGGCTTAAATGCCGATATTTTAAATTTCCTTCCCCTAAAGTACCTTTAATTTTGTAGATTTAATAAAAATAACTATATTGACTTTTTACTACTAACGGAAAACAGTTAAATATGCACGTTGAGCGAATTTGAAAGGCAAATAAAGGAGAAAACTGAAAAAATATTTTTTTAAGGCATTTTTTTGTTTTTGAACATAGCAACAGTAATATACCCTTATAATATACCGTTTGAAAGCTAAAGATTTTAGAAAAAATATTTATCTCATATACAAGCTGTTAAAAGGCAATAGAGAGTGATGAAAATTCGATAAAACTAACTCATTATTATAGATAATAATATATAATATAATAACAGATTTCTTAATAAAACACACGTTTCTGTATAAATTCAATTTAATTAATTCTTTAATGGTTTCACTCATATTTGAAAATTCTCTAATCGATTTTAAAAATGGAGTTAAGGGAAAGTCGTGTGTTGCCCGCACCAGATTTTTTCGTTTTTGAACATAATCACAGTAACATAGATGTATAAAATACCGTTGGAAAGCTAACGACTTTTAAAAAAATATTATCATATTTATCAAGCTTGTAAAAGTTAATATAGAGTAATAAAAAGCCGATGAAACTAACTGATTATTTTCGATAATAATATAGTAGATTTTTTAACAAAACACATGTTTCTATAGAAATTAAATTTAATAAATTCTTTGTAAGGTTTACTAATTTTTTATATCTAACTGTATTTGAAATTTCTTTAATCGATTTTATCAGCAGTGGTAACTGAAAGTCGTGTGATGCCCGCACCAGATTTTTTTTTATATCAATTGTCGGTTGGTACCAGTATTTTACGGAATCCAAACTAATGTATCCCCTAATGTAGACAGCGGTGATGGAAAAATGGGCAGGTGCCTGGGGGTGAATTATTGCCTTTGAATGGGGATTATTGATACGGATATGGTGAGCCCCAGTGTACACCTCGCCAGCCCCTGACAGGTAAAAATATACCACTGTCGGTCACCAGCGCTACCGCAACATGTCGCTGACACCGTTTCAATCATAACTCATCGGCTTTCTCACTTAGTTCTTTTTATTATTATTTTTTTTAATGTATTTCTACTCCTTACAAATTTATGTATTGTATAACTAGCTGTTGCCCGCGACTTCGTCTGCGTCAATTTCTGTTATTATGATCGCTATTAAGAAGTTTTTAAAAGAATATGTTTTAAAGTACTTTTGCGTAAATGTTATTTTTATTTTATTTTCTAGTGGCAGAAGAACATATTGATTTTCTCCGCAACCCAATCTTTACAATGCGACATATAGTTGGTCGTATGAAAAGCAGTCTTGACATAGATCGATCTACGTGTTTAAATGTTTGCACCTGTGGTTTATTAATTGATAAATTAATAGGGAATTTAATTATTTTAAATCAAAACACATAACGTTCACACTACGACAATACACTTGCCCAACAATTTTTATCGACAAAACCAAATTCCTCAGACCAACTCTGTGCATTACTTAGCACTGACTCTCGATCGAAGGATGACTTGGGTCCCACATGTCAAGATGAAAAGACAGACTCTCATTTACCGACTGAAAGTACTATACTCTCTTTTATCAAAATAAAAAATTAGACAGAAACTGAATACATACACATACCTTCTTAAGCCAATATGTACTTACGCTTCACAGGCACAGAAAAAAAGACTCGCATACAAAAACTGCAATCATTTCAATCCAAAATTTTAAGACTCATAACGACAGCTCCTTGGTACGTAAACAACAGAACCCTACATACGGACTTGCAATAACCAACTGTTGACCAACATATACGAACCCTTCATTCTCATTTTCACAGTAAACTTAACAGACTTAACAATAGACTGGTTAACGACATGTTAGTAGCTGAAATGCCGGTCAGAAGAAGGCTAAAGAGAAGCTGGGTGGGAGACCTCCTATGCTAAATTAAAGCCTTGGGAGGGGTGCTGCTGGACACTTTACTTCCCCATGCCTACCATGTCTGATCACACATTTGTCCAACAAATTTGCTGATTGTCAGACAGCTTCGGACAGGTGTGAATAAAGATATGAAGAAGAAAAAAAAAAAAAAAAAAGGAAAAGGTAAATAATTTCGAATAATTTTGATGGGAGGTTATTTTTTCCCATTTTTTCACTGATTTGTCACTCCTATTGGTCGCAGCGAGATGTTATATAGGCTAAAGCATTTCTCGATAAATGGAACCAGTAGTTTCTGAGATTAGCGCGTTCATACAAACTCTTAACTTTATAATATTGGTATAGATAATAGTTCGAGTGCAAAATCTGATATCGCATAGATTATAATAATACATAGAACCAAAGAATAAGCCTTCTCCATTAATAAAATTAATATCACTAGAAAAATACCAAAGGATATCTGATAAACTTAAAACCAGAGAACGATGTGATACTGAAGAAATTCACAATCCGCAACAACACTCAAATAATTCTCTTAACCTTTCCTTCATTATAAAACTCACATCTTTATTTTGATGACTGCGCCCCAAATTATGTTCTCCTAAATAATATATTTATATCCATAAATTGAATTTTAGGTGAGGCAATTACTCACACACTTATTCCATAATATTTTTTTTTTTTTTTTTTTGAGAAATATTATAATTTGTTACATAATGAACAGTGGTAATAGTGATGTGGTACACATTCATACAATATATACAGAAAATAATGATAAAGTCAAATTACATAAAATCGGAAATAAATAAATTCAAATATATACAAAAAAAAAAAATTAATAAAACAACAAGAAACAAATCAAAACAACAACCTGTAGTAGAGATAAATACAAGTTGTGACATAAATAAAAATCTCCATAATATTAAAAATATTATTTTCGTGGAATTAAAAAAAAAAAAAAAACATATCTCTTCATTATGCCTCTCGAAGAATATTTTCTTACATTATCGGATTCTCAGTCTGTTATAAAGACATTTAATTTAAAGTTTTAAACCATTTAAATTATTTAAGCTTAAAAAAAAATAAATAAAACAAGGGAACAGAAGAAATGAGACGCATACTGATATCACCAGATGAGCTGCCTAAACTACATATTCCAGATTTAGAAAGCTACCAAGGAATACACCAAACAAAAAAGTTATCGAAGAACCCCGAAAAGTTTTATCGACTTCAGTTTTATAAGAAAAATTCTTATCAGCTATTAAATTGATAATCATCTTCAATGATCACTAAACTTCTGTTTAAACAATATGCAGCTTGGCAGAGCATAGAATTGAGTACTACTCTTGAAAATCAGCAAGCTAGAAGAGCTACATTATTCCACGCATTTTGCACCTTTTTTCGATTTTTTCAAAAACACCACTAACGATTTTGATTGGAATCGATATATCGATTTAAATGTTAATGGGCTTTAATATTATGTAGGTTTCTTTCTGGTTAAAATAGTTTGACAGGGCTTGGATGCCGATATTCTAAACTTGCTTCCTGTAAAGTATCTTTAATTTTGTAGATAATAAAAAAATCAAGCACATCATCTTATTAGAATTGGTAAATAATGGCTAAATATGCAAGGTTGAGCGTATTTGATAAACAACTGAAGAAGAAAAGTGCAAAAATATATTTGTATGCATTAAAACATAGATGTATAATATACCGTTGGAAAGCTTAAGATTTTAGAAAGAATGGCATCACATAAAAAAATCCTAAAAGTTAACGGAAGGTGATGAAAAGCCGATAAACCGATTGATTGTCGTAGATAATAATATAATTGATTATTTCATGAAACACATGTTTCTATTCAATTTAAAATTAATTTAATTATTTCTTGAACAATCTATTTTAATCTCTAAATGTATTTAAAACTTCCCAGATTGATTCTTACAACAGAGGTAAGTAAAAGTCGTAGGTTGCGCGCACCAGATTTTTTTCAGAATTCCAAATTGATAGACGCGTTCCCGTTATGATGAACAATTTATGTATGCTTTGTAAATAATAAGTCAGAAAGAACTTACTACTTATTTTAAATTATTTTAGTGAAGACATCTCTATACAGCCACTTTTTCTACGTCTTTCATAACACAGTACTATTGATTCTTTGTTTATTAGTTTAACGTCACTTTATGCAACTATGGCTAACCGGGAGTCTTAAATTTTGCCTATCAAGTTTTTATTAGGATAGGGATCTTTTACGAGTACCTGACATCGCACAGGCTCAGGACCATCTTTTAACGTCCCCTCCGAAGGGACGGCGTAGTTAAGGATTTTTCCCTCCCATTAAAAAATTCTAAGAACACCTGCGGGTTTGAACCTGCGACCTTTGGCATAGGAGGCTGTTATGCTAGCCAACCAGCTACAAGTGATCCCACTGTACTATTGATACCTTCAGGCCATGTTCCAAAGCACAGTATTTTTGGCCTATCAAATCTCTATTCACTGAAATGACGCTTACATATTGTATGAATTAAAAAAAAAAAAAATAACTATTATAAATGTCCCAATTAGGGCCGATTGTTATATCACTCAATTAAAATTGTTCGTTTGAAAAAAAATAGAAATAAGTACAACAGAACGCAGGAATAGCAAAATTGACAACGGTATGAACCAAATCTATTTTTTTCCCAAAGAAACTTACATAGTCTAAAATTTAGTAAAAACATTTTTTTTCTATTAATTAAAATTGTAAGATATTAGCGCAACTATACGCCCGAGATGTTACAAAATCTTTTTTATTAAAATCAGGTGACCGGAAGATGTACTTTATACTACGCATTATGCACCTTTTTACGATTTTCTCAAAAATGGCTGTATCGATTTTGATTAAACATTCTATATCGATGTAGAATTTATCGGGCTTTATTATCATGTAGGTTTCATTCTGATTAAAATAGTATGATAAGACTTAAATGCCGATATTTTAAATTTTCTTCCTCAAAGTACCTTTAATTATGTAGATGCTATAAAAATAACTATATTATCTTGATATCATTGGTAATTATCAGCTAAATATGCAAGTTGAGCAAATTTGATAAACAGCTAAAGGAGAAAACTGAAAAAAATATTTTTTAATGCAATTTTTTTTTTGAACAGTCATGTAAGAAGAGTCATATACATGTTTAATATACCGCTGGAAAGCCAAAGATTTTAGAAAAAATTTTATCTTCTACACAAGCTTGTAAAAGTTAATTAAAGAGTGATGAAAAGCTGATAAAACTATCTGATTTTCAACCAATAATATAATAGATTTTTTAATAAAACACATGTTTCTATATAAATTCAATTTAATTAATTCTTTAATGGTTTCATTCATTTTTATCTTTAACTGTAATCAAAAATTCGTTATTCGATTTTAAAAAAAAGAGGTAAGTAAAAGTCGCGTGTTGCGAGCACCGGATTTTTTTAAACCTTTAGGTTTCTTTTAACGTTGAGCTTCTATTTTTTACTATTCTTATATTAAACAAGAAAAAATTATATACTAAACATGTTTACTCTTTTAACGTTAAGTCTATCAATGAAGACTAGATAGATGATGTGTTTAAATTATTTTAGTGAAGACATCTCTATACAGCCACTTTTTCTACGTCTTTCATAACACAGTACTATTGATTCTTTGTTTATTAGTTTAACGTCACTTTATGCAACTATGGCTAACCGGGAGTCTTAAATTTTGCCTATCAAGTTTTTATTAGGATAGGGATCTTTTACGAGTACCTGACATCGCACAGGCTCAGGACCATCTTTTAACGTCCCCTCCGAAGGGACGGCGTAGTTAAGGATTTTTCCCTCCCATTAAAAAATTCTAAGAACACCTGCGGGTTTGAACCTGCGACCTTTGGCATAGGAGGCTGTTATGCTAGCCAACCAGCTACAAGTGATCCCACTGTACTATTGATACCTTCAGGCCATGTTCCAAAGCACAGTATTTTTGGCCTATCAAATCTCTATTCACTGAAATGACGCTTACATATTGTATGAATTAAAAAAAAAAAAATAACTATTATAAATGTCCCAATTAGGGCCGATTGTTATATCACTCAATTAAAATTGTTCGTTTGAAAAAAAATAGAAATAAGTACAACAGAACGCAGGAATAGCAAAATTGACAACGGTATGAACCAAATCTATTTTTTTCCCAAAGAAACTTACATAGTCTAAAATTTAGTAAAAACATTTTTTTTCTATTAATTAAAATTGTAAGATATTAGCGCAACTATACGCCCGAGATGTTACAAAATCTTTTTTATTAAAATCAGGTGACCGGAAGATGTACTTTATACTACGCATTATGCACCTTTTTACGATTTTCTCAAAAATGGCTGTATCGATTTTGATTAAACATTCTATATCGATGTAGAATTTATCGGGCTTTATTATCATGTAGGTTTCATTCTGATTAAAATAGTATGATAAGACTTAAATGCCGATATTTTAAATTTTCTTCCTCAAAGTACCTTTAATTATGTAGATGCTATAAAAATAACTATATTATCTTGATATCATTGGTAATTATCAGCTAAATATGCAAGTTGAGCAAATTTGATAAACAGCTAAAGGAGAAAACTGAAAAAAATATTTTTTAATGCAATTTTTTTTTTGAACAGTCATGTAAGAAGAGTCATATACATGTTTAATATACCGCTGGAAAGCCAAAGATTTTAGAAAAAATTTTATCTTCTACACAAGCTTGTAAAAGTTAATTAAAGAGTGATGAAAAGCTGATAAAACTATCTGATTTTCAACCAATAATATAATAGATTTTTTAATAAAACACATGTTTCTATATAAATTCAATTTAATTAATTCTTTAATGGTTTCATTCATTTTTATCTTTAACTGTAATCAAAAATTCGTTATTCGATTTTAAAAAAAAGAGGTAAGTAAAAGTCGCGTGTTGCGAGCACCGGATTTTTTTAAACCTTTAGGTTTCTTTTAACGTTGAGCTTCTATTTTTTACTATTCTTATATTAAACAAGAAAAAATTATATACTAAACATGTTTACTCTTTTAACGTTAAGTCTATCAATGAAGACTAGATAGATGATGTGTTTAAGTTATTTTAGTGAAGACATCTCTATACAGCCACTTTTTCTACATCTTCCATTACACTGTACTATTGATTCTTTGTTTATTAGTTTAACGTCACTTTATGCAACTATGGCTAACCGGGAGTCTTAAATTTTGCCTATCAAGTTTTTATTAGGATAGGGATCTTTTACGAGTACCTGACATCGCACAGGCTCAGGACCATCTTTTAACGTCCCCTCCGAAGGGACGGCGTAGTTAAGGATTTTTCCCTCCCATTAAAAATTCTAAGAACACCTGCGGGTTTGAACCTGCGACCTTTGGCATAGGAGGCTGTTATGCTAGCCAACCAGCTACAAGTGATCCCACTGTACTATTGATACCTTCAGGCCATGTTCCAAAGCACAGTATTTTTGGCCTATCAAATCTCTATTCACTGAAATGACGCTTACATATTGTATGAATTAAAAAAAAAAAAATAACTATTATAAATGTCCCAATTAGGGCCGATTGTTATATCACTCAATTAAAATTGTTCGTTTGAAAAAAAATAGAAATAAGTACAACAGAACGCAGGAATAGCAAAATTGACAACGGTATGAACCAAATCTATTTTTTTCCCAAAGAAACTTACATAGTCTAAAATTTAGTAAAAACATTTTTTTTCTATTAATTAAAATTGTAAGATATTAGCGCAACTATACGCCCGAGATGTTACAAAATCTTTTTTATTAAAATCAGGTGACCGGAAGATGTACTTTATACTACGCATTATGCACCTTTTTACGATTTTTCTCAAAAATGGCTGTATCGATTTTGATTAAACATTCTATATCGATGTAGAATTTATCGGGCTTTATTATCATGTAGGTTTCATTCTGATTAAAATAGTATGATAAGACTTAAATGCCGATATTTTAAATTTTCTTCCTCAAAGTACCTTTAATTATGTAGATGCTATAAAAATAACTATATTATCTTGATATCATTGGTAATTATCAGCTAAATATGCAAGTTGAGCAAATTTGATAAACAGCTAAAGGAGAAAACTGAAAAAAATATTTTTTAATGCAATTTTTTTTTTGAACAGTCATGTAAGAAGAGTCATATACATGTTTAATATACCGCTGGAAAGCCAAAGATTTTAGAAAAAATTTTATCTTCTACACAAGCTTGTAAAAGTTAATTAAAGAGTGATGAAAAGCTGATAAAACTATCTGATTTTCAACCAATAATATAATAGATTTTTTAATAAAACACATGTTTCTATATAAATTCAATTTAATTAATTCTTTAATGGTTTCATTCATTTTTATCTTTAACTGTAATCAAAAATTCGTTATTCGATTTTAAAAAAAAGAGGTAAGTAAAAGTCGCGTGTTGCGAGCACCGGATTTTTTTAAACCTTTAGGTTTCTTTTAACGTTGAGCTTCTATTTTTTACTATTCTTATATTAAACAAGAAAAAATTATATACTAAACATGTTTACTCTTTTAACGTTAAGTCTATCAATGAAGACTAGATAGATGATGTGTTTAAGTTATTTTAGTGAAGACATCTCTATACAGCCACTTTTTCTACATCTTCCATTACACTGTACTATTGATTCTTTGTTTATTAGTTTAACGTCACTTTATGCAACTATGGCTAACCGGGAGTCTTAAATTTTGCCTATCCAGTTTTTATTATGATAGGGATCTTTTACGAGTACCTGACATCGCACAGGCTCGGGACCACCTTTTAACGTCCCCTTCGAAGGACGGCGTGGTTAAGGATTCTTCACTCCCATTAAAAAATTCTAGGAACACCTGCGGGTTTGAACCTGTGACCTTTGGCATATGAGGCTGTTGTGCTAGCCAACCAGCTACAAGTGATCCCACTGTACTATTGATATCTTCAGGCCATGTTCCAAAGCACAGTATTTTTGGCCTATCAAATCTCTATTCACTGAAATGACGCTTCATATTGTATGAATTAATAAAAAAAAACTATTATAAATATCCCAATTAGGGCCGATTGTTATATCACTCAATTAAAATTGTTCGTTTGAAAAAAAATAGGAATAAGTACAACAGAACGCAGGAATAGCAAAATTGACATAGGTATGAACCAAAACTATTTTTTTCCCAAAGAAACTTACATAGTCTAAAATTTAGTAAAAAACATTATTTTTCTTCTATTAATTAAAATTGTAAGATATTAGCGCAAAGGAAAATATAGCTGAAATATCTTGAAATAGTAACAGTACCCTCACAGCAATATAATAAAGGTGCATCAAATATTGTGAGAACACAACTCACAACTGGGTATCCAATACTTAAAAATTATCAGGATAAACTCAGGACCACAATGAGCATTCTCGACACTCAACGTTTATTTAAGCTATAAAACATACCATCAATTTTAACCTAGAGTGAATCGCTGTGACGAAGCTATAAAATGTGTAGTAAAAACATTTTTATCTTATTTTTTTATGATTATTTTTTATATCTCCGCCTAAAACATGATTTTTATCGAAGTAAGATGCGTTCGTCCCCCATAACTTTCTTACATAAAAGATAAAGAAGGTTAGTGTTTTATAATATTATAATAAAATCGAAACCAATGACATAAAAAAACATCGCAATAATGGAATTATATTATACATATTAATTATCGATTTCGGATTCAAAAGTTAATGTAGTTAATTTATAGAAATTTCTCTAACATCAGCTGTAACAGGATTTATGTATATAATGCAGAGCTAAACTTAGTAATTTTCAATTCAAAAGAGTAGATTTAATTTTAGATTTAAAATGATAAATTAGGGTCTCAGAGTGGGAATTAACTAAAAACTGTGTTCATGAATAATTGAAGTGTTTTGAATTATCCATCAGAATATATATTCTTATTTCGCTGGTAGGAAAATCTAATATTTTTCATATATAAAATGTCTTATACCGCCACTAAAAAGTATACAAAAACAAATTCCATATTCTCTTTAAGAAAAATTAATTAAGGTACCGTAACTCATAAAAATGATATCCTCATATATAATGTCAAAATAATAAATTGTTAATTAGATTATGTAAATTTAAATTCCAAAGTCATGAGTAACTAAACATATTAATTTTAATTACAATTTGTTTTTTTTACGTTTAAAGGAAATATTAAAATATGTATACATATATTGAGGAGTATACTATGCAAGTACATTAGGAAGGTAATTATTTATTAATGAAAATATTTGTGTGAATATAATAAATATAAAAGAAAATTAAGGAAGATGAATTTTAAAAAGCTTTTAAACTTTAATATATTCATATTTTTTTAAAAAACCTGTATAATACCATATATATATATATATATATATATATATATATATATATATATATTTTTTTTTTTTTTTTTTTATTTTAGACCATACATTCACAATTATCGAGAAAAAAAAATTTATTTAAACTTTTTTAATTAATTTCTCACCCATAGATTGTTGTACATGCCTGGAAACATTGCTGTATCATCTCATACATACCTAACCTGAACGTTTTTTTTCACATAATACATCAATAATTTTGAAAAGTTCAGTTAAAAAAAAAGATAAATACTTAAGCTATTTTTAAAGATTCATTACGATTCATTAATATTAATTACGAGTTTCGTTAAAACTAATTATTACTTATAAATTTAAACTTTTATTATCTTCATACCAGCTTTTTCAACAACATTAAAAACAGATGTGTTATTTAAAGGAAGGTTACTTTTTGGTTAGCCACCTGGTACACATTTTATAAAATATATACAAATAAATTTAATGAACATATCAAAAATATTCACAACCAAAAATATGAATTAGAAAAACTATGTGACCAAGTGGCTAACGCGATTTATGCCTGCGAATGGTACGATTAACTGAAGGTTAGAGTACCCACTCCGCAACACTATATTATACACATTTTGTCTTAAGCCTTGAATAATACTTGTTCTCTATTGTATTTTTTCTATTTTTTCAAGACAAATTAGATAAAGATAGTTGAATTTGTTTAGTTAGTCTTGGTTTAAAGTTAATCGGGTAGTAAGTATCTTACTAGATGATTCAAATAAAGTAAAATTATCGTAAATGAATCACAAAAAAACAAAAAAAAAAGAAACAGTTCATATCTCATATCTCGTATTACATTGAAACTGTTATATAAAGAAATTATAATTGTATAAAAGAAGAGGTAGCCAAATTAGATGTTCTTCTATCTGTCTCTAAAAACGCATGCTTTTAAATTATTGTTCAATTGAGATACGTGGATTCCCCATTTTAGTAAAATATCATCTGCCATTAGTGAAAATTGCAGGATATGAAAAAAAAAAATGTGAGATAGAGGTGGATGGCTTGAATCTAAAGAGGAAAAAATGACAGCAAGGAAATGAGAGTAAAGTAAAAGAAAAAGTATTGTTGGGGGAGAAGACAGTTGGCTGAGTTTTCAGCATGGCCGGAAAAACTAATGGTCTCAGACACGAAGGTTTTCCGCGCTAACTTACAGATCTAAAACCAGAGGAAATTCTATGGCCGATTCTTGAATAAAGGACAGTTTTATACGCTTGGTTAGGACATATATGGCTGGATAGCACGCCATGTATGCAATTTTAGAATTGGATATAAAAAGAAAAAAAATGTTTATCTCGACATGTCTAGTTAGAAATACAACGTGAAGGTTAGATATTTTTTAATTAACAGTTATTCATGGAGGAAGATGGCCAGATTACAACAAATTCTGAGACAATTTTTTTATAATTAATCTGTCTTCAACTCATTTTTCTAGGTTCTAAATATTTACTGCCCAAATACTTGTATTTTCCTAGTATTTTAGTCTTGACGATGTCTTATATAATAAAATAAAAGCTATCTATAGATAGAATCCTTTGTAGTTCTTTTAGGAATCAATCCACGGTCGACTGTATATTACTGTATAGCGAGTGTTTCAACCTTGTGATTCGAAGGAAAAAAACAGCATTCCAGTATTTTTCAATATTTATTAGTTTTTAACGTATATTTATTGGGTTCGTTTACTAGAAAACTCGTATGAACTATGGCTTAAAAAAATGATGTACTCCATCAGAAAGCAAAATTAAAAATTATCCCTTATTAATAAACATATTAGATGCTAGATTCTTTTAAAATTAAATGATCCATTTTCACTCAACAAGCGATTTAAAAGATATATATAAAAAAAAAATGATACCAACTAAAATAGTATTTAAATACATTTATCTAACTTCGTTCTATTAACTAAGAGCTCGTTTATAAGTTATCGACAGGACAGTTGTCAAAGTTTAAGGGATTAAAAATTGTACTTATAAATTATTTTCTAGCTGGTCTTATCTATTCTTAATATTTGGGCCTTTCACAATTAACTAACTATTGGGTTGTTTCACATGAAATTTCCGTTTTTATAGTTTCTGAAATACATACAGGATTTTGTAGGACTCTGTTGTTTTCTCCGAATGTTTAGATATTTAAAGTAAACAGATACTAATCCTCTACATTTGTATTATAAACATGAGCTTCACAATCAATTATCCCCTTTTTAATATACCTCCAAATATGAACATGGAAACACGCGATTTTCGAGTAATATATTTGTACGATTTCAAACCAAGCCATTCAGCAGCTGAGGCCGCAAGAAATATTTGCAAAGTGTTTGGGGAAGAGAGTGTTAATGAACGGACCATTCGCCGTTAGTTTGCTAAGTTTTTAGATGGGAATACCGACTTGGAAAACTTGCCTCGAGGAAGACCTCTGTCCGCAATAGACAACGATGTCCTCAAACATACAGTAGAAGGAAACCAATACCAAACAGTTAAAAGACTCTCAGAACAACTAAATGCAAGTGCATCTACCGGTTTCAGACATTTAAAGTTTATTGGGAAAGTAAAAAAGCTCGATACATGGGTACCTCATGATCTCACGGAGCGGCAGCAACAACCTATGTTTCAAAACCTACCGTGCAAAAATTTCATGTGACACAACCCAATATATTATCAAAGCACGACAATAATGAAGAGAGTGGTGGGGAAAGATGATAGAGAAGACTCGTTACTCATTACACAAAAATATCACCTGTGTTTATCTTTTGATGCATATTTGTTTTATTCAAAGTTAATTTTTCAGCTAGCTTATTTTGAAAAATATATACCTTTAAAAATTAAAAGAAAAAATCTGGTGAGCGCAACGCCCGACGGTCACTCACTTGCGTTGTGAAATCCAATTGAAGAAATTTTAAAAACGTTAAAGACAAAATAGTAAGAGAATCACATTAAGTTTCTACAGAAACATGTGTTCTACCCACAATTCATCACTTTACATTACCTTTTAGAACTGAGTATATAATATATTTTGTTTTAACTTTCACTTTTTTTTTACTATATATAGCATGGGAAAGTATTGAGATCGTGAAAATTTTTTAATTCCAGTTTTTAACGGAAATACACGTTTTAGGGTCCTCTAAGTCCAAATAACCAAGTCCCGAAAAAAAGGTCTGTGTATGTGTGGTAACTCCCGGGTGAAAACGACAAATCCTAAGAAACTGTAAATTCATATTTAATACAACTATACGCCCGAGATAATACAAAATCTTTTTTATTAAAATCAGTTGACCGGAAGATGTACTTTATACTACGTATTATGCACCTTTTTACGATTTTCTCAAAAACGGCTGTATCGATTTTGAATAAACTTTCTATATCGATGTAGAATTTATCGGGTTTTATTATCATGTAGGTTTCATTTGGATTAAAATGGTCTGACAGGGCTTAAATGCCGATATTTTCTTCCTCAAAGTACCTTTAATTCTGTAGATGCTATAAAAATAACTATATTATCTTGATATCATTGGTAATTAACAGCTATATATGCAAGTTGAGCAAATCTGATAAACAGCTAAAGGAGAAAACTGAAAAAATATTTTTTAATGCAATTTTTTTTTTTTTAACAGTCATGTAAGAAGAGTCATATACATGTTTTATATACCGTTGGAAAGCCAAAGATTTTAGAAAAAAATTTTATCTTATACACAAGCTTGTAAAAGTTAATTAAAGAGTGATGAAAAGCTGATAAAACTATCTGATTTTCAACCAACAATATAATAGATTTTTTAATAAAACAATGTTTCTATATAAATTCAATTTAATTAATTCTTTAATGGTTTCATTCATTTTTATCTCTAACTGTAATCAAAAATTGTTTATTCGATTTTAAAAAAAGAGGTAAGTAAAAGTCGCGTGTTGCGAGCACCAGATTTTTTTTAAACCTTTAGGTTTCTTTTAACCTTGAGCTTCTTTTTTTTTACTATTCTTATATTAAACAAGAAAAAATTACATACTAAATATGTTTACTCTTTTAACCTTAAGTTTATCAAAGAAGACTAGATAGGTGACGTGTTTAATTTCTTCGAACTTACGAAATTAAAAGTACTTTAGAAGAACAAATGTTTAAATATTGGCATTTAAACTCTATTCATTAGACCATTTTAAACAGAATAAAACCTACATCTGATTTAAGCCGATTCACTTTAACATAGACAAAGTGAGTTTATACTACATCTAAATAGGCCTTATATAGATAATTATAATTAGATAATTGTAAAAATGTGCAATATGGAATGTACATAGTGGCTCTTCTGGATTTTGTTTAAGACGTTGGTATAACATCTCAAATATATAAGCTCATAAAATATGAAATTTCAGTTCTATAAAACTAATTGTTTTCGAGCTTGCCTGGCCACATCCACATACTTTTTGAGAGACTTGGTAATTTGGACTCGAGGAGACCAAAAAATGTTGGTTTATTCCCGGTGAAAACTCGAATTTGATCGTAATACTATTCCTTTTTATATATTCCAAATATATATTTCATGAAAGTATAACCACTTTAAAAAAAAAAGATATATGCAGAAAACATTTCAATACTCTGATAGCCTTCAGATCCTTCATGACATGATAATAACCGATCAGAGAAAGATTAAATGGGGATATTCCTCTCTTATAACACATTCAATGAGTTTAATAGTTTTCACTGAATATCAGTCATGAATTGAAAATGTCATTGATAAATAGATTCAGAATAGTAATAAAATATTATATCTAATGCGATACAATCAACAACTGAAACTAGTTAAAATATCTTATAAATCTATCAGTTATTAATTCTCGCAATCAAACTTTAATTAATTTCAAATCTAACTTCTCATTACTCTGATACCTAGAATTCTCATTCCCTTGGCTTAGTTAACCAGGTATAATAATTAATTCCATTTACGAAACTGTTTCATAGGACTCAGAAATTACATCTCTAAGTTATACCAAAAGTAACTTTGAACTAGGACGTGAATCTGAGGTCCGGAAATAATAAAACAATTAGTTGTGAAAAATAGACAAAATTCTTAAAAAATACAGTACCGATAGAGTCTTAAGCATGGTTCGAATACATACACGTTTTAACCGTAATTTCGCCCTGATATGGGAGAAACTATTAGAAATTCTTTAACATCAGCTTTAGACTCCTACATAAACTTTCTACTTAGCTATAAAAACATCCTCGAGTTTATTATGACTCTAGTTGCCTCAAAGAAAAGGGCTAACTCATAAATCCATGGATGTGATGTTTCTCAAGGTACAAGTCCCTTTAATAATATATAATAATAATAATAATAATAGGCTTAACGAACCCGAAGGTTCGATACCGATACCACCAAACTTCGCCTGCACAGACTCGTCCAATGTTCGCCGGTCAAGCCCAAGCCCCCGAGATCTGCTTTAACGCAATCCTCCCATCGCCGCTTCGGCCTACCTTTCGGACGCCTACCAGTCGGATCAGCAAATACCAACTTTCTCGGAATCCGTTCATCACCGAGCCCAACAATTTTACTCACCCGTTTGAGTCTCCGCGACGCTATCAACTCAATAATATTCACAGGATACAAGTTCCGCAATTCCGCGTTGTGCAACCTTCTAAACTCCCCAGTGCCCTCATCCCTCTTCGGACCAAATATTTTACGCAGCACCTTATTTTCGAAAACCTTAAGCCGTTGTTCATCCGTCAAAGTAAGCGGCCACGTTTCACATCCGTAAAGAACCGTTGGAAGAATAATAGTTTTATAAATTCTAACCCTTAAGTTTTTAGATAGAAGCCGTGAGCTAAGTAACTTAGCAACTGAATAATAACACGCATTTCCCACCTTTAACCGGGACTTTATTTCTTCCTGGATTTCATTTTTTCTTGTTATCATTGAACCTAAATACTTAAATTTTTCTACGAATTCAAAAGTATACCCCGATATATCAATATCACCAAGATCGCCACCATTTCTGCTACTAATCATATATTTCGTTTTATCGGTATTTAATTCGAGTCCTATTTCTTTACCGGTTTTTATTAACACGCTTGTATTTAGCTGTATGGTTTCCGTGTCTTCGCCTAGCAGTACCAAATCATCGGCATACCCCAAAACCGGAATCTTGTCACCCATATTTAAGCCTTTCTCCGTACACATCACCTTTTCTATGACATATTCTAATTTTGAAGTCTCTTTTTTTACTACACGAAAGTAATTCACGTTATCATCGCTTGGATTATTTAAGGTGTTCAGTTTAGCAGTTTTTCTTTTTTCACACATATTTTGGCAATCCCCGTCGAACCAGGGTTTGTTCTTTTTATTTTCGATCTTCCCAAGACACAAATTACCGACCTCTTTTATATTATCTCTGATCCCTTCCCATAATTTTGTTTACATCTTCGTGTTCCTCATATAAAGATTCCAAAGCTTCGAATCTATTTTTTTATTTCCATCGCGAATTGTTTTCTAATTCCGGGATTGTTCAGTTTAACTAAATCAAAATTCTCGGGATGAATATAGTTAGTTGTTCTCTTTTTTGTATTTAGTTTTTGTCGAAGTTTCGCGATTACTAATTCATGATCAGAACCGCATTCTGCACCACGATACGATCTAACGTTAATTATGCTACTTTGCCATCTGTTTTGTACTAAAACATGATCGATTTGATTCAGTGTTTGTCCATCCGGCGATGTCCATGTATACTTATGAATATCCTTATGCTTAAACGTAGTACTTTTGATCACTAGGTTTTTCGAAATGGCAAAGTTTATTAGTCGGGTACCATTATCATTACTATATTCTTGCAAACTTTCTTTACCGATTGTAGGACGATATACTTCTTCCCTTCCAACCTTTGCGTTCGCGTCGCCTAGTATTATCTTAATGTAATTTCGCGGTAACTTATCGTAAACCGACTCTAGTTTATCATAAAATTCGCATTTTACTTCATCATCACTTCTTCGGTGGGAGAATGAATGATTATAAACGCGATTTTAAACCAACGACCTTGAAATATAGCAACCGATATTCTTTTACTAAAGAACTGTACGTCCCGTAATGCGGAAAGAAATCTATTCCTAATTAGAAACCCGGTACCTAGACAATAATTAACGCTCCCCCCGTACCAAATAGTATACTTTCCTTCTGTTAACGAACCCTCCCTTGGCCAGCCAGATCCGCGCGAGGACAAGTCACTTTAGAAAAGATAATGCTAAAAATAATTTTACTTTTACTTTTATCAAAGAAAGACTATTTGAATAAATAAGACCATTCTGAAGAAATTTTTTGACAATGGCGTAGTAAATAAAAAATGAAATTAGCTTTACTAAAACTAAACTTTCGATTGCTTATTTGAATAATAGATCTTCTTTATACAAAAACATGTGAGATCAATCAAGAATGTATAAATTACATATTATAGTATACTATTGTGGGAAGAATAGCCACTTCTTCACTTTATTATATTGTTTTTGTTTTTTTACATGAGTGAATGCTTTACTTTAATATTTACATATTTAGATTTTGGTTTATTTTTTACGATAATGAATCTTTGTAATCGACGAAATATAATAGCTTTCAAAATTTGAGAGCTTATGTTTCTAGATAAGTAGAATCCGAATAATCAATAAGACAAAAATCCGTTGTAAGTCCGTAGGTAGATTTTTATCATTTACGTACCAAGGACCTGTCGTTATGAGTTTTACAATTTTTGATTGAAAGGATTGCAGTTTATGTATGTGAGTCCTTTTTTGCTGAACCATAAATCTGTGAGGCGTAAGTCTGTATGGACATAAGTAAGATTTAAAAAAAAAATGAGTTTTTAATTTTTTTTATATTGTACAAGCACCTAGAAAAATTCGAAAAAATTCCTGTGTATAGAGGAATATAAAAGATATTTTAAGAAATAAATTCGTGATTGACACGTTTCAAAAAGTTTAAAAAATATATATTTTAATTTCCTTTCTTCAGCTAAAAATCGGCTTTTTGTTCAAGAATCATGATCATTTTTTCATTTATTTAACTCCTAAGAATCAGGGAATAATTCATCATAAATTAATTCAAACTTTTACTATTATAAAAAATAATAATATCGAAAAAAGAGGTTTTTTAAAATATCTCGAAAAACGTTTGATTTAAAACTAAACATTTTGATGAATTGTTTTTATTTGACACCAAGCTGATCCCCCAAGTTTGAGTCAAAAAAGATTTACCATTCTAACCCATCTATACCCTTTCTCCGTGACTAGAAAAAGCACTATATTACAGATAGACATATCCATGATCTATTATTCTTCCCAGTCAGGAAGAAATACTAGAGAAACTTTTTTGAACAACATTCTGAAAATTTCTCAAATTTGAGAGTCTAGAAGCTAGATCCATCAAAATGGGAACACGGCTATAATGACTAGGACTAAAAAGGGAGGAAGCCGAGAGCTCATAAATAAAGAGGAGCCCCTCAACCACTTGCGGCGTCTCATAAATATTTGAAGAAGCCTCAATTAACGCCATAGCTCCTCCTAATTGTCATCATGATCCAAAACGTCCATCAGCTTACTCCAGCTTAATTCTCTTACATGAGCTTAAGTATGCATTAGCTAAGAGTAGTAAATTTGTTGCAGGTATTTAATACAATCCAGACGTTTATTTCCAGAAGGTGCTAAAGGAGATATCTTACGAAATTAATATTTTGACGTATTTCTACTTTAATAGTTTAGTTTTACCGAAATCAATCATCCTTTTTAATCTAAGAAACATACACATTCTTTAAAAATCAGTTTTTCCATAATGTATTGGGTTGTTTCACGTGAAATGTCCGTTTTTGTAGTTTCTGAAATACATAAAGGATTTTACAGGTCTCTGTTGTTTTCTTCCGAATGTTTACGTATTTAAAGTAAACAGTTACTTATCCTCTACCTTTGTATTATTAACATTAGCTTCCCAATCAATTACCCACTTTTTAGCATACATCATGCCTTGAGTGTATGTGGCTCTAGCGCCCTCACCTAGCCTTCACTGGCTCTCAAGACAACTGACGGGGCTGAATGAGAGGCGTTGGGATCTCCTGATATTGTGGCTCGACATCCACTAGTGGGGATTGTATTCAATGATCCTAGGAGCAGTTTGTTAATAGATATGATTGTGATCAAGGTTATTCTTTTCTCCATATATATTAATTATCTTATTTTATTGATGTATAAATATTTCTCCTTTGTTGAGTCTTTATTAATTATTCAATTCTCTTTCGCATTAAAAAAAAAATATATATATTATTTCGTTTTTTGTTGTTTTGTTTTTTGACAATGTACATATAGGATGAACGATTTATTTTAACTGTAATACTCATTGCCCCAGAAGGTGGCAGATTGTATTATCTCTTAATAAATCACATTAAAAAATAAATAAACAGTCATCCTCAGAACGTCTGCGCCAATCTAGAGCATATTAGTAACTTTACCATGGTTACGAAATCAAAACTTTTCATCTGCCGAAAATCGCATAACGCACCTAAATAAGTTTTCACTTTAAAAAAAAAAAATGTATTCATTAAAACTGAAAATTATTCAAATATATCAGTCTCAAACAAGCTCAAAAATTATGAACGGTATTAATTCCATTCAAGCGTTTTTAATTAACAAAAGTTTAATTAAGTGGGCAGAGATGGTGGGGTAAAAATTCCGCTTCGCTTAATACCCGGTAAACGACCGTCTCTTTTGACACTCGACCTATCATTTTAAAAAATTTCAAACTCAGGCTCTTAAATGAGTGGTACGAGGAAATGAATTTTCTCTTAAATCAACACCGTACTAATTGAGCTAAACACGAGAAAAATATTAACAATTATTCAAATGACAGAATCGATTAACATTAATTTAAAAAAGGAAAGGCATTATATAAAAAACGAGTTGAGATTCCGAGTAGAAGCGCTTATTATAAGCGTCATTTTCCAGTTTTAAGAAGAATATTAAGCATCAAATTTATTGAAGAATATTCGGTTCTAGGTAAGTTGTTTTATCGTATAGCAAAATGAACTGACTGTATCTTTAAAAAATTCAGAAAATAAAATAATTAAGGTTTCAAATAAAATAGTTTGATGCGATATAAAATAAAAAATAAAAATAGGACTTATATTTTTAAAATTTCTAATCCTTATAATAGGCTAAAGTTAAAAAAATACTTTGATATAAAAATAGTTAATTTTTCAAAGAAATTAATATTTTTTT
This sequence comes from Piezodorus guildinii, assembly GCA_023052935.1. NCBI lineage: Eukaryota > Metazoa > Arthropoda > Insecta > Hemiptera > Pentatomidae > Piezodorus > Piezodorus guildinii. The sequence continues at coordinate 149,720,166 of CM041293.1, read as the reverse complement.
TAAATTTTTAAGTAATTTACTTTGAAGCAAAAGATATTGTATTTTAACAAGAGGTCTGAGAAAGTAAAAAAGTAGGTATATTAAAAATGAATAAATTAGTGCTAGAAAAAAAAACAAAACACATCTTTATACGCAATATGACGCATGTAATTAATAATTAAAATCTTTCATAATAAATTATTGCGGTAAGTTATTAAAGAATTATAAATATCTCATGTATTTTTCAGTTTTAAATATAGCATATTTTTGTAAACTAAATTAACTTATTTATTCAGAGTAATTTAAAGTTAGTAAAAATAACTACTAGTATCGGGTATATTATTTTAAATAATTTATTATGCACACTGAAAATTAACTAAAACAAGTTTAGCGTTAGCAATATTTTTTCTGTTTTTTTTTTACCTACCCAATGAATGATTGCCAGACATCATAACTGTATCACATACCTGCAAAAAAAAAAGTATATGTTAGTTTTAAAATATTATTTTTCAAAATATATATATACATAATATTAATAATTGTTGTTTGGCCAAATATTTATTTTTAAATAGGTAATTCATTATTACTGAATAGCTTTTTATTATTTGAAAACCAGAAATGATTATATCACCTGATTAAACAACGCCCACGAGCAATATTATTAAGAAATATACAATCTAGAATAAATTCAAAAGTTTCAAAGAGCCCAAAAGTTATAACCCAATATTTTAGCCTCAGTTCACCCTATGTCGATGTTCTTTGATCAAAACAGAAGAAGGCTAATTCTATATATGACAAGTGAAAAACTAATTTAATATAACTAATAAAAGCTTCAAAAAAAGAAGTACTTTTACTTTAATATTGTACTACGGAGTTGAGCTATGGGGCTCCACTAAACTATCGAATTCTCTCCATCTTCAATCCTTACAATCCAAAATCCTTCGAAAAAACCTCAACGCGGCTTATTTTGTCACGAACAAGCTCATCCATAACGACCTTAGTAATCCCTTCGTAGCTGATTCGGCCCGAACCAGATCCTTCCATGACAAATTCCACTCCCACTCTAACCCACTAGTTTCAATCCTTGCTTCCTCTTCCATTCCTGACAATCCTCTGAGGCGTCTGAAAAGAAGATGGCCTCGAGACCTTCTAGTTTAGATTCATAGTGGAGCGATGCCAATGGGCATTTTCTCTTCATGTATATTATCTGACAGCTAATTTATTTGATGTATTAACTAATACAGTTGTGAATCTCAATAAATGAAAATATATATATTTATACTGTACTATAGTAAATATTTTGTAGAAAAAAAAATCATATTTGAAACTTGATGTATAAAAAAAATAAATTCTAAAGTAGTTTATTTTATTGTTCCTCCACAGAGATTCGTTGGAAAAAAACGCTTGGGTACTTATTGCTTTTCATAAGTATTGAACATAATCAATAAATTATTAAAATCAATGAGTCAAACAAGGTCACGCGTCTAATAGATTATATTCTTTTGCGTAAATATATCCAATTAATAACTATTCTTTAGGAAAAATATTCAATGGGATAGGATAGAGATAGATTTATTTGAATACGAATAACCTATCGAAAACGAAAACGCTAGTAAAATATGTTAGTGTTTCTTTTATTTTATGGCCATTAATTGTTTTTGAGGGTATTAGTTCCTAGAAGAACGTTTTATCTAACCGATTATAACAAGAGTGGATACGTCAATATTCATTTTGTTATAAATAATATTCAAATCGCTATGGTTTTTGTCTACAACTCAGAATTTTTTTTTAGTTTTTTTTATTTATTAATTTATTTATATTACAAGTGACTCTCACGACTTGATAACAAATCCTATCTGCTATTTTTTTTTTATAACATAGTTTGTCAACATTTATTTGTCAATAAGTAAGCATGTTATCAGTGATATTCTATTCTAATCGTAAGCTATTCTCCCTTACTTATGTTCTACTTTTATAACTGAATTTTACTATTGAATGCTAACTAATACTAAAAAATAACTAATATAGAGGTAATAGAAAATCCTTATTTTAAGAGGTAATTTTTTTCAAATAAATAAAACTAACGACACATGTCACACTATTTCACTTATAATGAAATCTAATTGATATTAATGTCTATTAAATAGTATATTGATATAGCCTGTTAAATCGAAATTGTCACACTTACAAAATTATTTATTTAATTACCAAAATATTCATTATAAATAATTTATATGGTAGAACATCGTTTGCCGGTTAAGCTAGTAAATATTGTACATTTTTATTTCCATTATGAACATTAACTCGCCTCAGATATCGAATAACTGTTTGCGTTCTAAAAACTTAGAAAAAAAATATAATCATGAGATACATTCTGATATAAGTTGCAAGGGAGAAAATGCAGGGTTATAGAAGAAGTAGTAAATATGGAGGAGGTGGGTTTGGCCGAGATCCAGGTCTTTACTGCTAAGGTACAAATTTACGCAGGTCCCTTCGGTAATAGTAAAGGGCCTCGCCCTTCCTGTTCCCAAAGGGAGACCTTCCTTCAATATATGTCTTGCCCTTCTTCTAATTGATTTCTTGCTCCGCCGAGGGAATCCGCCCACTACAATACTCCCAATAACTCCAAACATTTTACTGCCTTCTAAGTTCACCTTCTATTCGCTTAATATTAGCTCTTCGTGGTGCACTTCTCTATTCCGTTCACGACCTGATGATCATATATGGTTTAAAGATAAGTGCAGTCAAGAAAAAGCAAGTACATAATCAAAGGTATTGTTAAAAAATGTTATGGTCATTGCCCTGTTCAGTGAGAGTAAATGTGGTTGGATGATAGTAACATCTGTAAAACATTTTTTTTTTTTTTAATGTTACAAATATATTAAATATGCTAATAAAACAGACTTCAAATGTTCACGCCGTCGCCGATTTTCAATGTCTTTCTGTGCGGTGGCGCTCGAATTGATGCACTTTTCATCGATCACACTGGTCTGCAAAAAAAAAAAAAAAAAAAAAAAAATCCCTCTTTTTTTATTTTATGCATATCGAATGATAAATTAAATAATTCTGAATAGGAATATAGTATTAAATCTTCCGTATCACATATGATTTTTTTTTCAGTGGTGGTTTTAAATGAAACTCACTTGATTGATAATAAAATATATTATGATTGTTCAAACTGATACAAATGTTGAATAAATGTGCTAAAAAACCTGCAAATCGTTATATACTCTCATTGTTGGTTGTTAGCAATTATTTGACTTTGTAGCTTTTTCCCTTTTCATATTTTCTATAGGTCTTCCGCGACGAAGCGACCAACAGAAATAGACAAACATCGCTTCTGACCATTTTAGCGTTTTTCTATGTGCAATATGTCTTGATGAAATCCTCCATCTGATACTGCTCCAAGATTAGTGGGAAAAAGTCCAAATTAGAATGAATTTTAGGGACATATTGCATTTTAGGGCTTTGTATGAAGCAAGAATTTCAGCTTTATTCAATGTACTTTCCAAATTTGAGTCCGTCGTGAGCTCTTGTATTAGAGGACCCACAAAGATTTCTTCTTTCCATTTCGCGTCGCTGATTAGAGGAAATTTAGTTTGAGATACTGAAGACCTCCACCGTCCTTGTTCATGTTTAACAAATTTTTTCATAAGGCCCAACTTCAAATGGAGAGGTGTTAGAAAATTTTTATCACTTGAAACTAAAGGTTCTTCTTTTACATTCTTGACTGCAGGGATCAAGCTCATTTTTTCTGCACCATTTTTTACGGTGTGATGCTTTTCTCTAGCGCGACTGACCCATTCGCATAAAAAGCAACAAAATTCGGTATATCCTCCTTGGAGTCCAGTTAACATAGCAACTTTTAGATCAGCACAAATGTTCCACGTATATTGTGAATATTTAATTTTTTCCAATAACAATTTCATATTTCCATAATTTTGTTTTATCTTCGTTGCATGATCAAGAGGAATAGATGAAAATTTATTGCCGTAAGACAAAAAACTCGTTATTAAGATAAATTAAAAAAAATACTTTAAAATATTTATATTTGTGAAAGAAAAAAATGGAAAGTAAACATCGATTTAGCATATTGAGCTCTTCATATTTATCATATTTTTATTTAAAGGTGGATTTCGTTGCAGACCAGTGTCATTGACTGTTCAGACTCTTCTACGAGTTGAATATTTGCTAAAAGTCTAGTGAGTGGTTATTTTGTAATTTGTGTAACTCGAACGGTTTTCTGCTAGTCAGTATAACTCAAAAGACAGCTAAATTGTAGTTGTTTTTTTTGCCATTGTCCAAAATAAATAAGATAGATACGGAAATAAATACTGACGTTCTGTGCCCTCCAATTAGACAAATTATTGCAATCCACCAGTTGCCCCCAGCACTCAAGTAACTATTCAAAACTAGGAGGTCAAAAGTTTAGAAAAGTCTAGGTGAGTCATATTGACCTTTTTGATTTCAAAAAGGTGGATAATAAAACCGAAGCAAGACGCAATACAAATTATTTTATTACTTGAAGGATTATAGAATGCAGTTTTGTTTTATTGCCATTTAAAATTATATCTTGTAGGTTAGGGTTAGGGTATTGGAGTAGATGCAAAACCTCTTGGTTTTTAGCACCAAATATATTAACAGATTTATTTTTTTGTCTATTTGTTTTTTTTAACATGTTTTGAATTTATTATATTATTTCTTCCTTTTAGTTCCCGTAGCAGATGATATTCTTTGACGAATCTCAGAACTAATTTTTTCACTAGAGTCCTTCAAGCTCTCACTCAACGATCTGGCTAGATTAAGTTTATAGATTAGTAAATGGAATTTAGGGCAGTTCTCAATTATATGTTTAATAGAGAGAGGCACTCTACACAAGTCACACTGCCTAATATCTTGTAAATGTCTACCTCCATTGAGGAGTGAACGTACCGAGGAATATTGGCGGAGAAACAACTTGTGATATGCTGTTAGATAAGTATGATTATTTTTAAGGCTTGTTTTAAGTACGATCAGGTCATTTGTTAATTACTAAATTTTTATTAGCTTCTAAATTGATTACTAATTTAATATGAAATAATAAAAACTGTAATATTTCAATTTGTGTAGTTCAGTGGAAACCAGGAACCGTTTCTAGGCCAACGGTTGTGAATGGAGGTGATTAGGAGTGGGGATAATCACCTAATGGTTTTCCTGGTAGGCGGTCACTTCTCAAAGTGTTTAACACCATTGGATACCATATAACACTCTTAAATCATGACAGACCAGGTGCGAATTCTATTGTTTGTTCCCAAAATTAAATTACAGTGAGTAAAATGGGGCATCTCCAATATATTCTAGTAAGGCCGGTGTAATAGAAGCTTTTAGTCTTCAATTGTTAGTTATTTTATTTATCAATGGCTATTTAAGAATATAATTATATTCGAATAAGTTACGATAATCAAATAAAAATACCTTCTATAACTGACCCATCAAACAACGAGGCAGCAAGTAAATGATATTGAGTAGCTTGTTACTGTAGAAACTCGGCAATAAACAGAACATGATTTAACACGGATCCCTATGTAGTAATAAATGTTTTTTATAACATTTATTCAGAAATAATACAATTTGCTAAACTCAGGGACAATAAGTAATACAGCTATAAGAAATCATTAATCTCATATGCAAGTATAAATTATATAAAAATAAATAATTACAAAGTAGAATTAAATAAAAAATTAATCAATAATAAAACTTAAGAAAAAAAAATCTTAACCACAGTCATACCTATTGCTATGTTTTTAACCGGCTGCTTTTCTAAGGCAGCGGTAGCTTCAAAAAACTAGCTTACTTACTATATTTAGTCAATATATAAACTATATTTAATGATACCATGGATCTCCTTTCCAAAGGTATCGTGTTTACCAATCCAATAGGTGGGCATGCAGGGTAAGATTAAAGTAAACAAGATTCAATTGATACGTTATTATAATTATTCACTAACACATATAAATTATATCAACACATTGCCTAAAACTCTGATTGAGAATACTGAGGGACATTTTCTCTACTACCTTTGCCATACAATATTACAAATAACAATATACCTTTGAAACACTTAACCGGCTGGCGAAGGTGAAATCAGTCTTAGGCCCTCTTTCTCGGCATCATCCTCCAGCTGCTCTCAGAACCCCGACGGCTATCTCCTCTTCTTGTAGATGGAACCCGACTTACTCTTCTTGATGATAAAACTTGACTAACTCTCCGGTTCTTCTCTCTCATTCTCGTCAACTCGGGCTAGGTAAACACCTTTTGATGTTTTGCCGACAAAGGTTCGTTATCATTAATTGTTTAATATTAAAATTATTTAATTATGAACTCCCCTCAGTATCCTAAATATATTACACTATATAATATTTACATACTGCCCATGGGAACTCCAAATCAAACTCCGAGACCCACTAGTGTCGATAAATAAAGCCAGGAGATCCCAGCGCCTCTCATTTAGCCGTGTCACTCTTTTTGAGCCACATACTTTCAGGACATAAGTGGAGAAGGTGGTCAGTGTCAGTACAGTTACATACATAACAGCATAGTTACAAGTGACCTCTGGGTCACTGCCGGTTAGAGCTAGGTAGGGATTGCGCCAAGGGATTAGGGGAGGGGGAGGAGGGTAAGCTTCTGATGGAAGATGGAAAATATAGATGGAATTAGATCAAGAACCAAAGAGATATTCAGATCATGGTGTAAGGCTTTGTTAATGCCATAGTATGGGATATCAACTATTACTCTTACGATTTGAGACTGAAAATTGGATGCGTTTAATATTCGAAAATTAAGCCGTTCCCCACAGATATTGTAATAATAAAAAAAAAGTTGCAAATTATTGCACAATGTTTTATTATTTCCATATAACTATATTAGGGTGTAACTGCTTATAGAGCTGTTTATTGCTACTAATTTTTTCGATTTTTCTCTATCTTTAATAATACCCGAGTTTTGGAGGAATTACGTCTGTTATGATTCGTGACTTAAAGAATTAGATCAACTTTATTTTTCCTTTACTGTTAATCAACTTTTAATAGTGCTTTACTGATTCTAAAAATGTATACATGTTTTTTTTTTCTCTAGCCTCAAAAATAACTGAGTTGTTACTGGGCGTATTTATAGGCAAGATTTCATTTTTTCTTTTCTTTCTCTCTTTTTTATAATTATTAGCGTTTTTTTTTTGTTTTTTTTTTGGTTTAAATACGCTGATACATTTTTCTTTACCTTCGAAAAAAATGGAGTTACAAGTTTATATATGGGCAAGATTTCAATTTGTTCCTCATTTCTTTTCGTTTTTCTTGTTACCCGTGCTCTAGGGACTGATTCTGAAACTCTATACGTATATTTCTCCATCTTCAATAATACCTGAGTTATAGGCATATTCATGTGTAAAATTTCAATTTTTTTTCTTTTTTTTCTCTTTTTTATAATTACTTACGTTTTTTTTTTTAGTAAAAAATACTGATTTATCTTTTCTTTTTCTTTAAGCAAAACTCAGTTATTAAATTAAATCACAGTTAATCGGCCACCATTTTGAAAATAACCAACTGATGTTAATGTCTAGATCTTAGGATCATCGTTGCATCACTAGTATTTTTATAGCGGATTTCGAAAAATGCCAGGAACGGTGGACAGCGGGCAAACGGATTTTTTAAAATTTGTTTTTCTGATTCTACGTATCCGCAGCCCTTAAATCTGGATAATTAAAAGAAAAATTAAAATAATTAAAAGAGGGGGGATAACAGTTTTTTTTGTACGATTTCAAATTTAATTGTTAAAAATAATAAACTAAAATGAAATAATTCGTACATAAACATTCCTGTTCAAGTATCTAAATGTTAGGTAGAGACAAAAGACAATGACAATATTAGTAAGGCACCTTTTCAATCAAAATTTTCATTTTTCAAACACTCCGGTAAAAATAATGAACATCTAAAAGAGAACATACTTATGTATAATTAAAATACTATCAAGAAAATGAAAATACGTAAAAAACTTAAGTTTACGAGAAAATCCCTTACTATTACATCAAATAACTCGAACAAATTAAAAATCCCGGCCTATACATCATTATATTTTATTAAATGTATATAAGAATTAAGTTAAAATTCTAATAAAAAAAAAATTTATTCTCAAATATTCCTTGATTAATATTTTACGTTTTATGATAATATAGTAAAGAAATATTTTTTTTTTTTTTTTTTTACTTTATAATATTGCTTTATTGAGAAATAATACAATCTGCCACTATCTTGGGCAATAAGTATTAGGGCTAAAAGAAGTCATTCATACCATATGTACAGAGTAAAAACAAAACAAAACAGACATAACAATAAAAAAAAAATAAATAAAAATAAAATAAATAAAAAAAGTAATAATAAAATAATGCATAAATAAATAATAATAATAAACAAAAAAAAAAAAAAAAATATATATATATATATATATATATATATATATATATAATAACATAAGATGAAATAAGATAAGTAAACTAAAAATAAAATATAAAGTAAATAAAATCTTGGCCACATTCATACCTGTATACATTATTTACATACTGCCCCTGGGAACTCCGAATCGAACCCCTACACCCAGAAGTGGATGGAGTGGCACAACACCATGAGTTCCCAGCGCCTCTCAGCCGCGTCACCAGTCTAGCCAGTGGAGACTGAGTGAGGGCGCTAGAGCCACACACTCTCAGGCATGAGTGGAGAAGTTGGCCATTGCCAGCACTCCAGTTGCATTTTTATAGGAGATCTCTCGGCCACTGCCGCCTCAACCTACGAGGAGGGTTGTAAGGATGGTTGGTACTAGATAGGGATTGTGCCAGAGGATTAGGAAGAAGAGTAAGTTTCTGGTGGAAGGTTGAGAATTTAGATGGGATGAGATCAAGGACGTAAGGGATCTTAAGGTCATGATGTAAGGTCTTGTTTGTAACATAATAGGGAGCATTGACTATTGTTCTAAGGACTTTGGACTGAAAGGATTGGATACGTTTGATGTTCGAAAATTTAGTAGTTCCCCATAGTTCAATTCCGTAGGTCCACATTGGTTTGAGAATTGTCTTGTAAATCAATAGTTTGTTTTCAATGGAAAGTTGTGATGTTCTGTTCAGTAGTCTATATAACTGTCCGTATCTTCTGTTGAGTTCTTGTCTTTTAAGTCGAGTATGTGGGTTCCAGGTCAGTCGTTTGTCTAGTAAGAAACCCAGATACCGGACTGTGTCGGAACAGGGAAGTGGTATGGAGTTAAAATGAACTTGTGGACAGGATTTGCGTCGGAGGGTGAATGTGACATGCTTACTTTTGGATTGATTGACTTTGATACGCCATTTGTCGCACCAATGTTCAATCAAGGAGAGGTGGCTCTGTAGATGGGATGATGCCAGTTTTGGGTCTGGATGGGTTGAAAGAATGGCAGTATCATCGGCAAAAGATGCTAGGAAGGTATTAGGATCTAATAGTATATCAGCTGTAAATAAAATATAGAGGATAGGACCTAGGACGCTTCCTTGAGGTACGCCGGCCTCGATTGTGTAACAAGTGGAGAACTCTGAACCACAACGGACTCTGAAGGAACGGTTAGCGAGATAGGATCTTAGAATTAGATATAAGGATTGGGGTAATTGGGATTTTAGTTTGAAAAACAAGCCATCGTGCCAGACCCGGTCGAATGCCTGAGCAATGTCCAGAAAGGCACCAGTGCAGTATTGCTTGTTTTCGAGTGCAGAGGATAAATGGTCTACTACTCTTAGACCTTGCTGTACAGTGGAGTGCCCAGAGCGGAATCCGAACTGGTGGGAAGGAATTTCAATTAAATGTAGGATACGCTTAAGTAGGATTTTTTCAAATAATTTTGAAAGGATAGGGAGGAGGCTGATCGGTCTATAGGATGAGGAGTTGTTGGGAGGTTTACCAGGTTTAAGAAAGAGGATAATAATGGAGTGTTTCCACAACAGAGGAAAGTGGGCTGTGCGGAGGATACAATTATAAAGGTAAGTAAGGAAAATAATTGCTTTTTCAGGTAGTTGTCGAATGATCTTGGAACTGAGGAGGTCGTGGCCAGGAGATTTATGAGGTTTTAGTTTATTTATAAGGAATTTGACCTCAGAGGGATTAACAGCTTTCGGCGGTAGAGAGAGAGGTATTGGTGAAGAGAGGAATTCTTGTACCCTAGCTGTATGAGTGGAATTGTGGTTGGGATGGGGGGTGAATATGTTGGAGAGGTATTGGGCAAACTCTTCAGCTCTAGTCTCCTCTGACGAAGCCCAGGAACCATCGGCACGTCGGAGAGGATGGGTGATAGTATGGCGTTTAAGAACTTTTTTGGTTATTCTCCAGAGAGAATTATCGGTAATGGATAATGAGGAGAGGTAAGAATTGTAGGAATGAGATCTAAAGGAATCTAATTTCTGTTTGACTAATTTGGTAAAATAGTTGTAGGACTTCCGATCGTCTGGGTGCCTGGTTCTTTGCCAGAGGATTCTGGAGCGTCGCTTAGTATGGATGAGATCTAGGAGGTCTTGGGGTATCGGATTCTTCTTGTGGTACAGAGGGGAAGGAGAGGGTGACGATGCATTCCAGGCTGCTTGTTGGATCAGGGTAGTGAAGGAATTAACGGCATTATCTAGTTCTTGAGGAGATTTGAGGAATACTCTGAGGTCTATTGCGTCGGTTATGATTTCACGGAAGAGAGTCCAGTTAACTGGGCCTCTTGGGAATGACGGGGGGAGTTTTAGTACAGGTGATAATGAAAGAGTTAGGATAAGAGGGCTGTGATCTGAGGATAGGTCATCGAGCCGGGATACAGAATGATTTAGCGGTCCTAGGCCTTTGTGGATGAAGAAATCTAGAAGGTCGGGATTACGGTTAGGATCGGTGGGCCAATAGGTGGGAGAGTCGGGAGAGAGGATGTTACTATGGGTGGAATAGAGTGCAGACTGCAGTGTTCGCCCCCGAGAGTTCGTAGTTCTGGCTCCCCACTGCTGGTGTTTAGCATTTAAGTCTGCACCTATGAGGAAATGATGGTCTAGGGAATTGAGGAAGGAATTGAATTGGACTGCGGAGATCGGTATTTTGGGTGGGGAGTAAGCTGCTACCACTGTTAAAGGAAAGTAACTAGTTTGTATTTTTATAGCAGTGGTTTGAAGAAAATCATGAACTGGTAGGGGAAATGGGTGATGGGAGAGGGAGCTATGGATAATGACCGCAGTGCCAGCATGAGCTGTCCCATCAGGATGGTCAGTTCTGTATATTTGGTAGTCAGGGATGTTGAATGATCGTTTGTTAGTCAGTCGTGTTTCAGTTATGAGGGCTAGGTCGATATGTTTGTCATGTAGTAGTGTAGTTAGTTCGTTGACGTGGTTTCGAACACCATTCGCATTCCAAAGGAGAATGGAGAAGGACTTTATCGGTGTCATTTATGGATTTCTAGGTACTTGGATCAGGTTGGATACTAAGTTTGTTAGCAAAGAGATGAGAGGGGTAATAAGAGATTTGAGCTCAGACAGGAATGTATTCATGGTGGCAGTAATATCAGTAGAGGTGGTAGGAGGAGGAATGTAGGAAATTCTGTGTGGGCTGGACTTTTGGGTATCGGTCCTAGGTTGAGTGGTAGGATTATGTGGATGTTGATATTGAGGGTAGGAATCTTGAGGTTGGGGATGAGGTCGAGGCTGCGGTTGGGCCTGAGCTTGTGGTGTCTCATCTTCTTCCAGCATTTGGGCATATGAGACCCCAGAGTTAACGATTCTGGAGGGTTTTCTTAGCGGTCTAGGAGTGAGGTCTTGACGAGGTACTGCCTGCAGTCTTGACTTTAAGAGCTTGTAGGTCTGGCACCCCTTGTAGTTAGCTGGATGCCCTTGGTGACAGAGTGCGCAAATTGCAGGAGTTTGTCTTGTTTTGGTGCATTCCTCAGTCTTATGCTGTCCACCACATCTGACGCACCGGGATATATGATGGCAGTACCGTTTTGTGTATCCATATGCCTGGCAGTTATGGCACTGAACTATGTCTTTTTTAATATATGGCTTTTCTACTACAACTCTTGTGTAGTATAGGCGATTGACGGAGTAGATGTTTTCAACCCCGGGGGATCTTTCAAGATCAACAAAAAAGAGAGGTAATGGTATTTTGTTACTTTGTCCGGGCTGTTCTCTATTTTCCTTGGTAACATTGACAATTTGGCGGATTTCAAATCCCATAGATGTCAGTTCTTCTTTGACGGCATCTGTAGGCGTCGAGGGGTGCAGGTGTCTTATCACCACCCTAAGAGCTCTATCTTCTTGTAGCTGGTATGTATGAAAGTCAGCTTTCGTGTCACACAGATATTTGACTATTTTTCGGTAAGTCTCTGGGGTGTCTGGCATCAATTTTGTGTCATTTATACGACTGACACAAATGTATGTTCCAGAGCCCGCGATATTATTTAATTGTTGACAAAGGAGTTTGAAATTTTTGATAAATATTGGAGGCGGTTTAGCCTCTCTGGGAGCTGGTGCTGCCTCCATGCCGTCTTCGGGGGTGTTAGATAACGCCTGATATGGGTTGGGGGTGAAGAAAGGAGATTCTTCTGTCATAGCCTGTGAAGAGGTGCCAGGTCGGGGCTCCATGTTTTCTACTGAGCTGCCTGGTGTTACGGTGTTATTAGCCTTCCGTTGTGATTTTCTAGATTTATTTTTTGGCGGAGAATTAGTAGGAGTAGTCCCTAAGCTCCTACTTCGTTTATTGCTAGTCGCTTTACTCGACATCACCATATGAAAATATCTCATTTCATATTGGCTACGAGCGATGAAATATTATTGTGAAAGAAAAGGCGGAGGAAAAAAAAAATAATAATAATAAAATAAATAAAATAATCCGTCCAGTAGTCGTAAGTAATTACGTATGCGCGGAGAAAATTGACTGGCGAGAAGTACCCTCTCTCTTGGGCCACTGAAGGCTCACTGGCTCCAAGTGGGAGTGGGGAGGATGTCCAAGATGTCCAGGTGTCTCCAAGCCTTATCTCATAGACTGTTATTGAACTGGTCAATACGACTTAATAATCAATTGATTACTCACCGATTGTAGTTTCTAATGAAAATAGAGGTGATGTGATTTTACTACACTAAGTTTATCACTTGATAACTAACTATATCACAATGAGATAATGAAGTTTTAGAGAGACGAGATAGCATGTGGTTAATAAAAGTAGCGCATGCGCAGAACTCAAAGAAATATTAAAAAACAAAAGAAAATCTGTAACTCTACAACTTAGAAAGGGTCTTGGGATCAGTACATATGAAGATTCGCACTGTTTCTAACCCCACGGCCGTGGAAAGAGGTTATAAGGTCGAAAACTGACGACTGCTTTTTCACATAGTTTTGGGTACCCACTTTAAACAGTCTGGGTTTTCGCTAGGAAACTTTCTTTACCCTAGGAACCCTCATAGCCGGGGGGTTTTGAACCCAGCACCATAAGACAATATGTCTAGTACTCAATTCAATAGCCCACGATACGCCTATTATTTATATTGTAATAGAATTATAAAAATCAAATTTTACTTAGATTATTTTATATATATATAAATAAGACTTTAAGCTTAGTTAAGACCTTAAGCTTAGTTCGTAGATCCTTATAATTATTTTCTGCTTCGTTTTGAGTTTTCACTCTTTCGTAGGAACAAGAATATTGTGGAAGATCAAAATTTACTCGAAATCGATGTCGCTTTAAGTATCCACTAACTTTGAATTATTCATGATTTCTTTACACGCCATTTATTCATGATTCGGCGTAAAGCTGAGAAATGACCTTCACTTCCTTGTTTATCTAAACAGCTTAGGGAGATAAGGCCATAAAGAGTTCGATTCAAACATAAAAAGCCCTTAATCTCAATAGGTCGGCCCTCCCCTGAGGAACCATGGACAAGATAGCCACACTAATCGCCCCGGGATCCGGCTAAGTACCCCGTTATCGGTTGAGATACGAGACCTCCTAAAACGTATTAAGATAATATTTATAGGCTCCCGTTGGCCCAGGGGGTACCCCTTCAATTTATTATTATATCTAACCGTTTATTACACCGTGGGGGAGGAGGACCTGTGATGTTATTATAGCGTATATGAGCGCTTCGACACGTAGCCTCTGTAAATCAATTATTTGAGACTGAAAACTGTGTAAGAGGGAGAGAAGTATTGTCCCCTTGGGCAGTAGATATATCGCCTTCTATTGTCACCACTCTTAGCCCACCCTCCAACTAATAAGAGTGGCTTCTCTGTCGGGATCTCTTTCGTTTTATATATAGTTCATTTATTTCCACGGCTCCCAACGACGCCATATTTTCTTCGACCTGTTGCCCGGCTATATTTCTCTTCGGTTTGCAGCATATATTAAATATCCATCACAGGGATTTGTTATTTCTGTAGTCCGCCAATTATGTTACAATGTTCTATATCATTATCATCTTATAGGATTCATTGAGTGAAGGACAGTTACAAACATTATATAAAATCGTCCATTTTTTATTCTCATAATTTTTCGTTATAACTTTTCTAACCTTTTCAAGACAAATGTTCAAAACCGTTTATACCTTCAGTTCCTGAGTATATAGGCCGGAGGCACATTAAGTTCTTTGGTGAGTTGAAGACCTGTGTCGACCCGCTCTTCAGGACATTGCACCACCACCTACGTCTGGGAAATATCTCTTCTCAAACCATCCTTTTGTTGGACGTTCTCTTCAAGGGCAGGTGTCTGCATTCTGAAGTCTGAACTCATCATATTCTGGAAGCCAGAATGATGTTTTCTTCTCGTCCATTTAAATTTGAGGCGGAATCCTTAAGTCGTAGCTACTATATCCAGTGGATTTGAGTTGGTCATAAGGAAGTTTAAGTTCATGCAAGGACTGTGAATGTTACATAGTTGCTTATATATATGCCAAATGATGGAGATTACAAAAAAAAATTCTCTTAAGTACTATCAAGCTCAAGAAACCTGAAGAAAAAATATCCAAATCTATTGGATACTAAACTCCAGGCAACCATCATGGATACAAGTGTTAATAATATATGGTCAGGAATAAAGGAAGCCATACTGGAGGCCGCTACTTCAACATGTGAGATAACTAATATTTCATCTACAAGCAACAGATGATCCAAGTAGTGGAATGACAGAGTGAAGGAATCGGTGGCGAGAAAGAAGGAGTGCCTTAGGTACAAGAATCCATTCAATTGGGAACTGCATGTTCGAAGGAGAGGAACAGGCTGCTATAAGGCCTCAACGACAGACCTAAAATCGTATATTTTCTTTCCGAACAATCATTGACGACCATGGAAACGAAGAAAGAATATCTTTTTGGTATTTATAGATCTAAAGGCTGCCTTTGATTCGGTTCCTAGACAAGATCTATGGAATGCTCTTTCTGCTAAAAACATCCCACAATGAGGCAACAATTCTGATGCATATGTCAGGACAGATCTTAATTATACTTTATAGAGGGTGATATTTGTGCCAATTGAAAGGAGATGGCTTCTTAGTATTTTGGCAAAGCCAAGGTAACATCTGATTCCTGTCGAGATTCGTCCCAGCACCTCCTCACTGGGCATATTTTCCGCACATATAAGTTACCCGAGATACACAAAGCTCTTGACACTTTCAAACATGTACTCTCCGAATGTGATAGTGGGTGTTGGTGGTATTAGAGGATTGGCAACCATATATTTTGGTTTTCTCTATTTATTTCTTATCCTATTTTCTGACCTTTCGCCTCTATCACTAAAAACGCCTCTACTAATTCCTTCAGCGATCTTTCTACGATATCTAAACACGGGAGTCCCTTATCACTTTTTCTAATTCAAGATTAAATGGCAGGCATGATGTCAAGCCTATTGTCGTCATGAATGACTGACGGTTCTCGATTTATTTTTACTCAACAATTTGATCCCATCATCAGCAGCTTTGAAAGTTAGATCAGTTCTAGGGGAATGCTCATCATGGCTTGGTACAATTGATCTCTTATGATGCTATCATCAATAAATAGATGATGCGTGGTGATATTTCTTACACATTACGCTCCCGTGTTCTTTCAAGGAGGATCCTTAAAACAAAAATTTGATCTGCAGTAGATCTCCCTCTCATAAAACCGCATTGTTAGACTCCCACTTCTCTATCTGCGTGCGGGATTAAACTCTGATAGGCGATATTTTTTATAATAACTTTTATTTATTTAGAAATAATACAATCTGCCACAATCTTGGGCAATAAGTATTAGTGATATTAGAGTTCATTCATTCCTTATGTACACAAAATAAAGAAATAAAAATAAATGAATACAAAATAAATAAAATATAAAGAAGAATAAATAACCGTAAATAAAGATAAAAAGAAAATAAAAGAAATAAATAATAATAATCTTGGTCACATTCATACTTATATATACAATATTTACATACTGCCCCTGGGAACTCCGAATTAAACCCCGACGCCCACAAGTGGGTGTTGGGGCCCAAGGCTAGGAGATCCCAGCGCCTCTCAGTCAGTCGCGTCACCGGTCTAATAAGCCAGTGGAGACTGAGAGAGGGCGCTAGAGCCACAGACTCTCAGGCGTGAGTGGAGAAGCTGGCCATTGCCAACACTCAGCATTGCTTAGTTATAAGAGATCTCTAGGCCACTGCCGTTTCAACCTACGAGGAGGGTTATAGGGATGGCTGGAGCTAGATAGGGATTGGGATAAAGGATTAGGGATGTGAGTTAGCCTCTGGTGGAAGTTTAGGAATTTAGATGGGATTAAATCGAGGACAAATGGGATATTCAGATCATTGTGTAAGGTCTTGTTTGTAACATAATAGGGAGCATTGACTATTGTTCTAAGGACTTTGGACTGAAAGGATTGGATACGCCTGATGTTCGAAAATTTAGTTGTCCCCCACAGTTCGAGTCCGTAGGTCCATATCGGTTTTAGAATCGTCTTGTAAATTAATAGTTTATTAGCAACAGAAAGTTTTGATGTTCTGTTTAGTAGTCTATATAGTTGGCCGTATCGTCTGTTGAGTTCTTGTCGTTTAAGTCGAGTGTGTGGGTTCCACGTTAGTCTTTTGTCTAGTAAGAATCCCAGATACCGGACTGTGTCAGAGCAGGGAAGGGGTATGGAGTTAAAATTGACTTGTGGACAGGATCTGCGGCGAAGGGTAAAGGTGATGTGCTTACATTTGGATTCATTAATTTTGATACGCCAATTAGCGCACCAAAATTCAATCAAGGATAGATGTCTTTGTAGATAGGAAGATGCAATTTCGGGATCTGATTGGGTTGATAAAATGGCAGTATCGTCGGCAAAGGTTGCTAAGAAGGTATCAGGATCCGTAGGTATGTCAGCTGTAAATAGGAGATAGAGGACAGGACCTAGGACACTGCCTTGAGGTACACCAGCCTCGATCAGGTAACTATTGGAAAATTCTGAACCAGAGCGGACTCTGAAGGAACGGTTTGAATGGTATGATTGTAGGATTAGATATAAGGATTGGGGTAAATGGGTTTTTAGTTTGAAAAGCAAGCCATCGTGCCAGACCCGGTCGAATGCCTGAGCAACGTCCAGAAAGGCACCAGTGCAATATTGCTTGTTTTCAAGTGCAAAGGATATATAGTCAACCACTCGTAGGCCTTGTTGTACAGTGGAGTGCTGTGAGCGGAATCCGAACTGGTGGAAAGGAATTTCAATTAACTGTAGGATACGCTTGAGAAGGATTTTTTCAAAGATTTTTGAAAGGATCGGAAGGAGACTAATAGGCCTATAGGATGAGGTGTTGTTGGGAGGTTTACCAGGTTTGGGAAAAAGGAGAATGATGGAGTGTTTCCACACCAAAGGAAAGTGGGTTGTACGGAGGATACTATTATAGAGGTAGGTAAGGAATATAATTGCTTTTTGGGGCAGTTGACGAAGGATCTTAGAATTGAGGAGGTCATAGCCAGGAGCTTTTCGAGGTTTTAGTTTCTTTATAAGGAATTTGACCTCAGAGGGGTTAATAGCTTTAGGGGGTGGAGAGAGAGGAATTGGAGAGGAGAGGAATTCCTTTACGTTAGCTGTATGGGCAGGATTGAGCTCGGGGTGTGGGATAAAAACTTTAGAAAGGTATTTGGCAAATTCTTCCGCTCTAGTCTCATCCGACGAAGCCCAGGATCCATCTTCACGTCGGATGGGATGGGAGAAGAATTGGTATTTAAGAACTTTTTTGGTTACTTTCCAGAGGGAATTGTCGCAGATAGATAGTGAAGAAAGATAGGAATTGTAGGATTGGGATCGGAAGGTATCTAATTTCTTTTTAGCTAATTTGGTGTAATAATTGTAGGATTTACGATCGTCTGGGTGCCTGGTTCTTTGCCAGAGGGTTCTAGAGCGTCGTTTGGTATGGATTAGATCTAGGAGGTTTTGGGGTATAGGATTCTTCTGGTAGTATTTTGGGGAAGGAGAAGGTGAAGATGCATTCCAGGCTGCTTGTTGGATAAGGGTAGTAAAGGAATCAACTGCATCGTCAAGATCTTGTGGAGATTTGAGGGATACTCTGAGGTCTATTCCATCCGTTATTATTTCGCGGAAGAGGTTCCAATTAACTGGGCCTCTTAGGAATGATGGTGGAGGGAGTTTCGGAATAGGAGATAATGAGAGAGTCAGGGTAAGAGGGCTATGATCGGAGGAAAGGTCATCGAGCCGGGAAACGGAATGATTTAAAGGTCCTAGCCCTTTGTGGATAAAATAATCAAGGAGGTCGGGGTTACGGTGAAGATCAGTAGGCCAATAGGTAGGGGAATCGGGGGAGAGGATATTACAGTGAGTGGAATAGAGTGCAGACAGCAATGTTCGCCCGCGAGAATTTGTAGTTCTGGCTCCCCATTGCTGGTGTTTGGCATTTAAGTCCGCACCTATGAGGAAATGATGCCCTAAGGAATTAAGGAATAAATTAAATTGGATTTCGGAAATAGGTATTTTTGGAGGAGAGTATGCTGCAACTACTGTTATAGGAAAATGACGGGTTTGTATAATTACAGCAGTGGTTTGGAGGAAGTTATGGACTGGTAAGGGTAATAAATTATGGGAGAGGGAGCGATGGATGATGACAGCAGTGCCGGCATGAGCTGTTCCATCGGGATGGTCAGTTCGGTATATTTGGTAGTCTGGGATGTTGAATGATCGTTTGTTAGTTAGTCGTGTTTCAGTGATAAGAGCTACGTCAATACGTTTGTCGTGTAGTAATAAAGTTAGTTCATTAATATGATTTCGAACACCATTCGCATTCCAGAGGAGAATGGAAATGGAGTTGGATGGAATCATTTAGGGCTTTTTCAAGGCAGGAATTAAATTTGATACTAGGTTTGTTAGGACTGATATCAGAGGCATAACTATTGATTTTATTTCTGAGATGAATGATGTCATTAAACTGGTGAGGTCTGTGACATTTGATGGAGGAGGGATAGGAGAAATTTGATGCTGGGGAAGTTTTTGAGAATTAAAATTTTGAGGTGGTTGAGATTCAGGTTCGGGATGCTTGAGGGTATGTTGAACCGGCGTGGCCTCACACTGAGTAGACTGGTCACCACCACCAAGTTGTTGGGCGAACGAAACTGTCGGGTCGACGAATTTTGATGGGTTTCTCCTCGGTCTAGTCTCCTCTTGGCGCTGGGGCTTCAGAAATCTTGACTTGAGATTTTTGTAAATCTCGCAGCCTTTGTAATTCGCCGGATGTCCCTTGTGGCACAGAGCGCAAACTGCTGGGATTATCCGAGATTTATTGCACTGCTCAGACTTGTGCTGTTCACCACATTTAACACAGCGCGGTGTGTGGTGGCAATACGTTTTCGTGTGGCCGTATGCTTGACAATTGTGGCATTGTATAATGTCTCTTTTTACATAGGGCTTTTCAATCTTTACTCTCGTGTAATAGAGTTTTTCCAATTCATAAATTTTTTCTACTCCTGGAGACGGTTCTAAGTCCGCAAAAAATAGAGGTAAAGGAATTTTACTCCTGTCACCTGATTCTTCTATAATATCTTTCATGACATTAGTTATCTGACGCACTTTGAACCCAAGAGACGTCAGTTCTTGCTTTATTTCCTCAGCTGGTGTAGAGGGGTGTAAATTTCTTATTACCACCCTTAATGCCCTCTCCTCTCTTAGCTGATACGTGTGAAAATCAGCTTTTGTTTCAGTAAGATATTTTACTATTTTGCGGTACACATCAGCTGAATCGGGTGATATTTTTGTGTCATTGATACGCGTAAGACATGTGTAGCTTTTGTTATCAATGATTTTATTTAATTGGGTGCATAGTAGTTGAAAATTTCTTATATTTTTAACAAATATGGGAGGAGGGCGGGGATCTCTCGGTGTAGATTCTGATTCCATGACCTCTTTCTCGATATGGAGTACTTGGTAGGGGTTAGGAGTAAAAAAGGGAGATTCCTCAGTCATCCCTTGCGATGAAGTCCCGGGTTGTGGTTCCTGTTCGTTAGAAGCAGCTGATGAGGGGGGCGTAGGGCGTTTGTTATTACGTCTTTGCCTTTGCTTGACCGGGGAAGCAGAAGAGCCAGCTGACCTGGAGCGTTTAATGCTTGCCTTTCCCGCCATGACTTGGTGATAGTATCTCATTGATACATAAAAATAAAAAAATAAATAAAAAATAAAACAAAAAAAAAATACGTCCGCGCGACCTTGACCTTGTTGTCCGGAGCGCGACGTGGCCCCTCCAGGGGTCAGTGGAAGACTGGCAAGCTGAGGAAGCTGAGTGGGGATCGCAATATGGCGAAAAAGATAAGGCTTCTCAGCTCTACTTCATACGACAACTAAGTAATCGTAAATATTACTACTTACAGTCAGTAGGATTAGTCCATTGTTGACAACGAATGTTGTTGCACAATCACTAATTGTTTATATGTAATAAAAACAATTATTACACACTAAAAACTGTTCATAAAGAAGAGACGATATAAAGACGTATGTTAATGAACTAGCGCAAGCGCAGAACTCCGATAGGCGATATTAGATAGTACTTTGTACGTGCAGTTCAGGAGAGTTATACCACGGCGATTACTGTATATGGTTTGATCTCCCTTTTTATGGAGAGTGTGACGATCTCTGTATACCATTTTTCTGGCATTGTCTTGCTCATCCAAATTCAATGGAGGTCACGAATAGCCTTAAAAAGTTCATTACCAACAGCCTTGAAAATTCCAAGACGATACCGTTAGATCCTCGAGCTTTATATCTATATCTATATATATATATATCCACAAACACATTCATACACACACTGGTCTTTTTGCGCGACTTGTTTGCGTGTACTTAAGATGTCTTAAAACGTATATTTTATTTCAAAACTGGAATAGGAAAGTTTTCCGAACGTAAAACTTTCTCCTACTATATATTTCATACATCAGTAAGCGAAAGTATAAACAAAAATTTATTTATTTATCGAATTATTGGATATAGTAGATATTGTAAATTTTCTGTTGTTTCGTGTTAACAACAATTTCTCTCTCAAATTCTCGGGTTTCCGAAACAGGACCGGCCACTTGGGCAAATCGAATGATTGATTGGGACCTAACAATGAGCTACACAATTGGAGATATTTCCCTTTGTCCTGGGGAAGAAAATGGCAACCGAGGACCTATTCATCGGCTCTTGGAGATAAGCCCATAGCCGATAAATCTCCCAAGTTGCTTGTTCATCTAAATCCACTCCACCGCTCTCGGAGAATTAGTTGTCGCAATTAGGGCAGAAAGTGGAAAAACAGAGCTTTGTTAGCTAGCGATAGTATCTAAATATTTTCCAAAACAAGGGTTGTTTCCCGGTTTTCACAACTGTAATTCCCTCTAGATAATTACAAAGTCCTATATAACTTGTCTAGAACAAGGATTCGGTTGGCTGAATCAGAGTAAAGAAAATAATGATGTACATCTCTTTTAGTATGATGGCTATATTGCTGTTGTAGCCATACTTATCAATAAATGGCAATATTTTTTGCTTTATCAAAAGATACTATTACTTTTGTTACATGTGACTTTAAAAGATTGTTTTTTTTTGTTTTAACTATAAAACGTGATTAACTTTCCAAAACTATGTAGGCCCATAACTACACAACAGCAGAAGTTATTTCAAACCAGCAAGCTGCTTAGTTACCTGGTTTTAAATTCCTTCAAAATATGTCCAAGGGGCTAAGGACTCCTCTAGAGTGACTAAATACTTTAATAAATAGCCATATATATTTTGCTGAATATCATTTAGAATCTTTTCCTACTTTCGAAAGGTACAGCGAGGTCTTGTGGATAGAGAACCAGTCTACTATTCTCAAGCTTTAGCGCCCTGTCTCAGTCTCCATTGGCTTATTCAGACCGGTGATGCGACTGACTGAGAGGCGCTGGGATCTCCTGGCCTCGGGCCTCACTTGTGGGCGTAGGGGTTTGGTTCGGAGATCCCATGGGCAGCATGTAAATATATATATATATATATATATATATATATATATATATATATATATATATATATATGAAAGTGATCAACATTATTATTATTTATTTATTTTATTTTTATCTTTATTTATTCTTCTTTGAAATTTTCATTTTATTTTTGTTATGTTTTTTTTATTTACTGTACTTGAGGAATAAATGACTTCTTATAGCATTAATACTCATTGCCCAACATTGCGGCAGATTGTATTATTTCTAAATAAATAATTTAAAAAAAATTATTCTCAGGGTCAGCGAAATATCAGAATAAACAAAGCCTTAGTTCAAAACGCTATAGCTCGCTATATATTAATCGATTCCAATTATACCTTATTTTTCTTTAGTAAAATTTTATGCATAAGTACGTGACGAGATAGATAACCTATATGTTTTTAATTCCATGTTTGGATTCCAAGTATCCTGAAACCCGTAAACTAAAATTTTAAGAGGAAGAAATTAAAAGAATATTTTAAAAACATGACCAGGTAAGCAATAAGTGCTATAACTGAAATTGATTTATTATTAATCTTCAAGGGCTCTGCATTTTTGCACGATTTGTTTAATTTTTGTAGTGTGAATTAAAAAAAATTGAAATTTTTAAATGAAATTTAAAAACATATTTATGGTATTATTTTATCATTATACCCCTAATACGTTATAAACATTTTAATAGATTAGGTTAAAATTTAGTATATAACAACTTGGCAATCTTGACAAACTTTTTTTTTTTTTTAACAGGATTCCTGGGGAGCATTGACCACTACTATTTCGCAGAGTCTAATGGTTCAATAACTAGTTTCATCTAAGGGAAAATCATCAAAATCGGTGAGGATTGTTTCGGATTCTCTCCTTGTTAGTTTTTCTTGAAATAGGTAATCCTAAATTCGTACAGCGGAAAGAAAATTTTATTCTTGCTTTAGATTCTAAGCATTATGAAAGGCCAGGACTCAAATTATGGTTTTTATTTTATTTTTTCTTGGTCAACCACTATGATTCACCATATAAAATAAATAAGAAAATAATAAACCATCACAAGTTAATTATCAATGAGTTTTGGTTTCCTGACTTAATGTATCCGCTTTAACAAAGGCCGTGTCTCAGTTAAATTAAACGAAATACTGGGCATTGATTGGTGGAGGCAGGACTGTGTTGCGTGCAGGGATCACTTTCTGCCCTATCCGATTCCTAACCGTTTCCTCTTCACTTAAGCCATGGCTATTGATGGCTAGATTCATTTGGAAGCAGGGGTACTTGTAATTAAATATAGTGAGTTATTTTAATTGTATATTCAACCCATTTAAGGAAATAGATAAATCTATATAAAAATTAAATTTAATGACATCCAGATAGCTCGATCACGGCAAGTCGTTTCTTTGATCACATTATTTATTTATTACTTTCACTAATCTATGTTTGGAAAATATAGTAAGGGAAAGCATTGCGATCGTGAAAATTTTCGAATTCCAGATTTCAATGGAAATACACGTTTTAGGGTAAATGACAAAATCACACGAAAAGGTCTGTTTGTCTCTGTATGAACTTCGTTAAGTTCTTCGTGCAAACAAAAAGTCGTATAAAATCGACTATATCATTTTATTAGCATTGCTAAAAAACAGGTGAATATATATGTCAAACGAATTCTATATCCAACTAAAGGAGATAACTGCAAAAATATTTTTTATTACGATTTTTCGTTTTTGAATTTTATAACAGTAATATACATGTATAATATACAGTTGGAATGCTAAAGATTTTGGAAAACATATTATCTTAAACAGACTATTGTAAACGTTAACGATGAGTGATGAGAAGCCGAAAAAACAAGCTGACTATCGTAGATAATAATATAATTGATATTTTTTTTTTTTTTGATCACTGGAGTATTTATTTTATGCAGATGTCATCATAATTATATGACGGCTGAGATAGCATTATGAATATATGATTAGAGCATAGTCATATAAATTGATACGGCACATAGTATGACAAACTGTGCATTATTATTCAATAAATTTGTATTATATTTTATGTGATAAAAATCGAAATAAAGTCTTATAAAATCATTTTAATTTTATTTTCCTTTGGCTTATACTCTATATAAATAAATGGTGGATGTAACCAAATTATATTAGAAAAGGAAACATAATTAAAAAATATTTAGTTCAAATTTAGAAATATGCTACTGTTTCTTAAACTAAGAAAGGCGGAATAATTGTAATGTGGGAGATATGCTATCACTTAATGTGAATATTCTCAATATAGTTTTTATTGTAACAATATATGTATATATATATATATATATATATATATATATATATATATATATATATAAATATTTGAAGTAAGGGAATTATTCACTGGGTCTGTACCTTTGCAAAAGTTCAGATATCTTGGGCTAAACCCGACGTAACTCTCCCCAACGCTGTCGGGGATATTTTGTTGAGTAGGAAAACCCAAGATAAGCATCCTTAGTATTTATAAGAATCATTAATTTTCAAGAGATAAAGTCAGTCCTAAATATTTAAATGTCAAGAAGGTAATTTATAACAATCACTATAGCTGACGAGTCAATGTCATTCTATAACACCACGGATAGAGAACGCACAACTAACCCACCAACATTCACAGAAGGAACACTAAGACTTTATTCTGTACAGTGTATTGGACATATTACCATAATACATATGTTGATAGCCTGAAGGCATTCCATAGGTATCAACCTCTCAGTTTATTTAATTCCATAATTAAATTATCTTAGATTATTTAATTATGAATTTCCTATAACAAATACACTTATGAAAGTCAAGCTGTGAAAAGACTCTCCTTGGCCTACAATTTGAATGTTTGAAAAAAATGATCTTTATGTTTATTTAAAAAAAAAGCAATTTTCAACCGATTTTATTGCTTTATGATCAAACGTTTATCGTAACGAAATGTTTACTTTGCCGGAAAAAAATATGTTTATTTTTTAACGTCTAATTATTATCATATTACAAAGACAGAGATGGGAAACATAAATTGGTCAATTAATCAAAACTATTTTCAATAATTTTTTTTATTTATTTTAAGGTGAAATGTAGATCAAAATTGAAAAATTCCAAGGTAATCCCATTTATTTTACAGTGAAACATCTGTTTTTATGAAATAATCTAAAAATAGAAACAATTAATAACAATATAAGTTTAAGGATTTATCACAACTGTTCATTTACTTTAACGATTTACGTACAATTTGGTACTTTTTCTAAAATTTTGCGTACTCGTGAAAGAATTTAACACGTGCGATACGTTAAAGTAGCAACACTGAATCACCACAACCTCCCTTTTCAACAACTTTCTATGAACTTATACTATTTATTGTATTGCTTATTAACTTGTCTAAAATTCTGCGCTTCCCAAAGACATATAATACGTTTATATTACTCCTCACATTTCAGGAATAATTTTTTGATGACTCGATAACAAAAAAAATAATTTTTCCTACTTAAGACAATTAATTACAATGTATCTAACTTATAGACCTTCAGGGATTATTTGGAATTTATTTTTATTCTTCAATAAATTTTAAATTTATTCTTTATACCTCAAGGTCTTTAGTTTAGGATTGATTGGCAATAGTAAGACCGTTATTAACTGATACCAAGCATGTGTTATCGGCATAGGTAGAAAGGAAAGTGTTAGGAAAGATCGGGATATAGACTGTGTAAAGAACGGGTCCTAGGAAACTGCCTTGAGGAACACCATATGAATGAGTAAAAAGGGATGAATAGGAGCTTTTGTGGTTTATTTTTAAGGATCGGTTTGAGAGGTAGGACTGTATGATGAAGAAGTATGAAGGAGGAAGGAATTTATTGAGTTTGTACAGCTGTTCTAGGTGCAAGGCTCGGTCAAATGCCTATATTACATCGATGAGTAATATTTGAAAAATGAATTCAAATACGTCACTCAATCAATTAATCTTCCTTTCTACTTATGCTGATGACGCTTGTGTGTTATCAGTCAACAACTATCCAACTATTGCCTCCCACACTCTACAATCCCACATCAGAGACTTTGAAGTATGTTGTCGGAATTGGAGAATAAAAATAAATTCCAATAAATCCCACCAAATAACCTTCACCCTTCGTCGTAAACCTATGACATCCTGCCCAACAGTAACCTTTAATAACACTCCTCTAGTCCCTGTTGAACGGATCCGAGACCTAGGACTGCACCTGGACAAACATCTTACTTGGAACCCTCATACAAGACTGAAAAGGCAAGAAACTGCTCGACGTTTTCGAGTACTTCAACAATTACTGGAAAATATCCCAAACCTTCCATTTAAGTACAAAAGGCTCATCTACATGATATCATATTACTGATATGGACTTACGGAGTAGAACTTTAAGGCTCTACTAAACCATCAAATTCAGGCACCACACTTTTCATGACAAACTCTATACTTACTCCAATCCTTGCTTCTTCTACAATCCCTGATAATCCTCGGAGGCGTCTGAGAAGAAGATGACCCCGAGACCATTCTAGTTTAGCATAGTTTTTGGAGAGCTGCCAATAGGAAGTATCCCTACATGAGAATCATGACAGTATATATAATTTTGTATTACACTTACTAGATGTATGTCATTATACAGTTGTAAACATCAATAAATCTATAAAAAAATAAATAAATAAATAAAATAAAAAGCAATTAAATTTGTTCATTCATCAAATATGAACCTTTATTGGTAATAGATCGAAATATTACAGTTCCAATAGGGCGCCTGTACTAATAAAATAAAGAAATAAGTAACAGTTAAGTGATGCGCCGCATTTTCAAAACTACATCGAGTAATACCAGGGAATATTTGGCGACGTGAAGAGGGAAGACCGGACACACACGAGGATCGATTAAAATAGAAAGAGGACACTCGAGAACACAAACGAATTGCGGGCACAATCACCAGTTATTAATGTCCATTGTCAGTGACACCCCCGAGACCGGAAAATAACGAGCGGTGGCCCCACAGTACTCGGGATATATTTACCGAATAATTGCCCGCCCTCTACCCCCTCTCCCCAGAGTCTCCACTCATTATAAAATAATTTGTGCAAATAAATTCTCGGCCGAAGAAGAGAGCTCTTCAATGTTAAATCGCTGGGGGCCCTACAAGCTCCTTAATTATAACGCCTTGCTAACTTTGAAGCCGGCAGGGCGTAGCCTCCAGGTAATTCCCGGGCCCACCTTCTAATGATTCCAAAAAGGCCACAGTATAACTTTTCCAATTCTCTTCACTCCCTACATCAAAGGGAAGCTTTTATTAAAGAACCTATGCCAGCCATTAAAATTTTACCGCTCTCTTCTCTAAAAGGTGGACTTAAAGGAGAAGTTAGGAAATGCTGTTGACCTGGTCAACAATTAAATAATAATAACAATAAAGAATTGTAATAATAACAGATTCTATAAAATAGTTTGAAAAATCAGGTAGTAGTCGGGACTGCTAATAGCAGAAAAAAACAATTTTTTTTTTTTTTTTTTAAACTTTGTTTACAAATTTACAAATTGACAAAATATTTACTTCTTCTACTTTTATATCTATTCCTTCGGATGAGACATTCTTACAATAAGCAAAATGTTTTGTTCGATTGGTAATTATATCTATTAGCCTAATGACTAAATATGTGATAAAATTAAATTGATATTAACTATGGTAGTTGGAAAAATTATGCAAAAACCTATATATATATATATATTATATATATATATATATATATATATATATATATAATAAAATAATGAAAATATAAAACTTGAAAATTAAAACAAACTAGCTTAAGTTAACAACGCTTGGCCCTATGTGTCTTTAAGGACTCGGTAAAAGTTATTAATCTTTAGATGGGAGGTTTTACCTACCATCTACCATACAAGCCGTTGGGAAAGGGTAATCGCTAACGGTGGTAACTATTTTTAGATTAATTAAAAAAAAAATTAAACTGTTCATAAATATTAATTTTTGTCCGAATTTCTCTACGAACTTTCCAGACCACCCAATATTTTATCAGAATTGATATATGAATTTACTTTTAACAGAGTATGAATATTTTTGTAATTAAATTGTTCCATTTGACCAATTTTATTGTTATTTAGAAAATGTTTTAGACTTTTATTTTTTTTTTAAAGATTTGTGCTATTTAAATAATTAAAATTTATGTTATTTTAAAAACATTGTTGGCATCGGGAGATAATGCGCCAGCCAATACTTTGTCGTATTTAAATAAACTAGAAAAGTTAAAAAAAGTTTCTTTGCTATAGTTCATTTACATAAACTGTATTTTGTGCTCTTAATTTCTCTTAAGTTCTATTCAGATCCAATGGTAATAAAACAAATTTAAAAATAAAATACTTATATAAATCACTCTTATTTCATACAGACTGCTTTTATCGGATACTAGGTCATCACAAAAAGGTAGGGCTATAACTTGTTATAATTTGGTTGGAAGGGTATTTCTCAATATCCGATAATGCTTACCTGTTCGTTTCGACTGGAGATTCCAGAAGAGCCCTTTTCACAGCTCGGAGAAATTAACGAGCTGTTTCGTTGCCTGCAGATTCTACCAGTAATAGTCAATTATTTAAAAAAGAATCTTTTAATGAAATTTTCTTTTATATAATTAAATTATTTAACTTTAGTTCTCGTGTCACATACTTTAAATAAAAGAAAAAAAAATTTATGAAATTTTTTATTTTACTTTATATACAATTATTAATTTGTATACACTATTCCATTCTATTCAATAATTTTGATTAATGTGAAGGTGATTTCTAAAAACCTACATTATTTTAAAAAGTGTTCAAGACATCTGAATTACAATTAATAAAATATTTTAACTTGATTAATGAATACATTCATTCTTTTCTTATTACACATACCTATATTTGAAATATGTGGTAAGGAAAGAATCAAGAATATTTTTTAATTCGATTTTTCTACTTAAATTAACATTAGAGGGTATATACGTATATGCTATTGAGGTATAATATACCGTTGGACTACAGATTTCTTACTTTTTTTAAATCATTAAAATTTATTTCAAGAAGAAAGATAAGTAAAATTTTGAATCTTGCGCAAAAAAATATTTTATATCTGATACGTTTTATTACTACAACCATAGAAGAGATGGTTAATTCCGGTTGGTGCGACAAGCTGTGGAGGTCCTAGGCCGCGTGGTGTTCTAAGGTATACCTGATAGGGTAGGTTTATCACTCCATGCTCCTATTATGTGAGTGGCCGTCAGTTGGTTGGCGGTACTTGTGATGACCCCTACCCGGGAGAAGTTTGGGAGTGAATCCCAATTTAATTATATGCTTCATAAATTCCTCTAGTGTGATTCGAACTTACAAGGTTGCCACAAAACCACCAGCTTCCCAGCGATAGATTACTTATGCCATAAAAACTTTGAATATCATTTTTATGATTAGACTTCAAATCCCTATTAAGGAGATAAAACAATAATAATAAACATTGTTAATCAAATTTTCCTAACGGTAAATCCAACTTGATATCAAAGCAGACCGAATTATACATTAAACCAAAAATAGAAAAGAAACATCCGATAGCATAAAGCATTTTCGGTCATTTAGACTTAAAAAATATATTTAATTTAAAGTTAAAATTCAAATTTTTACTTGTACATACTTAGATATGAAATATATATGAGGGAAAATAGTATGATCGTGAATTTTTGTAATATGAATTTTCATCTGTTTTACGGATTGCGTTTCGACAAAGTCCCGCAAAAAGGTTTTTGCTTGTGTTTTTGTATATGGTCAGCCTAGCTGATAAACCAAAAGTTGTATAAAACTTAAATTTCATATTTTAAAAGAATATATGTCTTAGATGTTACTTCTTTCAACTGTTTAACTGAATCGGCGAGCCAGAAGAGACGTATATGCGAAACATTTTACACCTTTTTACGATTTTCTCAAGAAAGACTTGAATAAAATCCTATATCGATGTAAAATTTTATACGCTTTAGTATAATATAGATTTCATTCTGATTGAAACAGTCTCAAAGGCCATACACGGAACGAATCTTTCTTGCAGTTTGGGCTACGTTTTTCCCTCTTTTAAAAAAGAACAGCATATTATTTCGAAAATGGAACTGAATCGTCACTCATGTTGGATTGAAATAAACTACTTCATAAAGACGAATTCAGTGTGTAAATATAGTTAATTCCATTAGAATTAAAGGCATATAAATAAACATTAGCCTCGTGATTCATTTTAGTAGAAAAAAACAGAAGGTAAATTTTATTTTAAAAACCTCTATCAACTTTTCGTACGACCCAATATTTTAAAGTATTTCTGCTTAAATAATATTTTTGGTTTTATTTTCTTGTGGCAGAAGAACATACTGATTTTCTCCGCGACCCGATCTTGACGTAAATCGATTCCTACGTGTTTAAATGCTTGCCCATGTGATTTATTAATTGTTCTGGCAATTAATAATTAATGTTGGAATTCGATTAAAAAGGTCAATTTTCCATTTCTGTTTTTTCCCATATTTTCCACTGATTCTTCGGTCCTATTGGTCGCAGCGTGATGTTATATAGCCTATAGCCTTTCGATAAATGGACTATCCAACACAAAAAAATTTTTCAATTTGAACCAGTAGTTTCTGAGATTAGCGCGTTCAAACTAACAAACAAACAAACAAACTCTCCAGCTTTATATTATTAGTATAGATATAGCCTATAGCCTTCCTCGATAAATGGACTATCCAACACAAAAAGAATTTTTCAATTTGAACCAGTAGTTTCTGAGATTAGCGCGTTCAAACAAACAAACAAACTCTCCAGCTCTTTAGTATTAGTATAGATTTAATAAAACATCTTTTTCGATTAAAATATAATTCAAATAATTCTTTGAGAACTTATTTTACTTTCACTTACCTATATATGCAATATATAGTAAGGGAAAGTATTGCGATAGTGAAAATTTTCGAATTCCAGTTTTCAACAGAAATACACGTTTTAGGGTCCTTTGAGTCTAAATAACCATGTACGGCGAAAAGGTCTGTGTGTGTGTGGTAACTCCTGGGCAAAAACGAAAAGACCGAAGAAGCTGAAAATTGATATTTAAGACAACTATACGCCCGGGATCTTACAGAAACTTTTTCTTCAAAATCAGCTAACCAGAAGAGTCACTTTATGTCATGCATTTTGCACCTTCTTACGATTTCCTCGAAAACGGCATAACGATTTCCATTAAACTCGCAATATCGATGTAAAATTTGATGGGCTTTAATATCATTAGGTTTCATTCTGATGTCCGAAATAGTCCGAAAGGGCTTAAATGCCCATATTTTTAATTTTTTCCTCTAAATTTGTACATTAAAAAATCTTATGAGTATCGCTAAAAAATGGGTAAATATATGACTTGAACAAATTTGATATTAAACTAAACGAGAAAACTACAGAAATATTAATGCAATTTATCGTTTTTGAACATAAGAACAGTAATATACAGGTATGATATACCGTTGGAATGCCAAAGATTTTAGAAAAAATATTATATTATACATACTATTGTAAAAGTTAACGTAGAGTGATGAAAAGCCGATAAAACAAAGTGATCGTTCTAGATAATATAATATATTTTTTAATAAAACACATGTTTCTATTTAAATCTAAATTAAATAACTATTAATATTCGTTTAAAAATTTGTTTAATAATTCTTAAATTTATATAGATAATGGAGGTAAGTGAAAGTCGTGTGTTGCGCGCACCAGATTTTTGTTTCTAAATCTGCTTGAAAATTCTTATATTTATACAAATGACGGAGGTAAGTGAAAGTCTTGTGTTGCTCGTACCAGTTTTTTTTTTAAATATAAGAGTAGTAATATATATGTATAATATGCTGTAATAAAGCTCAAGATTTTAGATAGACGTTGTCTAATTCACAAAAATGTAAAGGTAATAGATAGTGATGAAAAGCGGATAAAGCTAAGATATTCTTGTACATAATAAATTCTATTGTTAGATTCCTTAGTCTGTTACACATGTTCCCATCGAAACGCACTGTAAATCTAATATACTTCTTAAAAAACTTTAACTTTATTAAATGTTCTTAAATCGATTTTAACAACGAAGGTAAGTGAATGTCGTGTATTCGGTGCAACCAATTTTCTTTCATGCAATATTGATTCTATTTGTTTGTATTTTTATGTTTACAAAAATCAGAATTACTAATGTTTAATTAACTTTACATTGAGTAATTTAGTTGTTTTTTCCCCTTTTTGTTTAAATCTGGAAAACAAGTTCATCTTTTCTTACTTAAAAGAAGTCCCCCAAAATAAGAGACACGCTCCTGTTGATTACTGCTAAAGAGAACTTTATTAAACAACTTAATTAACTACAGGGTTGTCTTTTAACTGACGTCGGAGAGCTTGATTAGAGTTGCCTTCCTAGGGCCAGGTATAACAGTGTAAAGAAAGAAAAATGCAAAGTAAAGAACTTTTATAATAATTTATCCTATTTTTTTGCTGTGTGAATCATAATAATAATAACGAGCAAAGAGTTATATATTTAAAAAAATTGTCATTCAACCAATTAGTTTAATTAAAACATAATTAAAAGCAAATGTCATTAATTAGATGATGGATAATGTAATTTTGAAAGGAATATTCTCTTTAAATATTAATAAAATATATATTTCATTATATGATGAAATAAGTAAAAAAAAAAAAAATAATGTATCATAAACATAAGCAAAAACGAAATTATTTCACATTGGTTTATCATTTTCAAATAATTATAAAATGTTATTAAAATTTATATAAGTGTATATTTAATTTATTTCATTTATGAATATATTATCAGAACAGTCTCTTCTATTTTGTTTATATATTTATTTATCATAACATATAAAACATTGATTATTAAAACATTACGTTTCGAAGGTACCTTTTGCCTCATCTTCAGATTTTCAAATATCATATTTATTTCCATATTATATCCTAATATAGGTCAATTAATATTGTAGTATTATTCATATTAAGTTCCCAGATATGAATAATTCTGTTAAAATTTATCTTTTCATTGTCACATATTAATTCTCTCAACATTTTGTTGCTATACACTTGCAACTATCATGTAGAATAAATAGCATTTTTAATTTAATTTCATATCCAAATTCAGTGAGTGTCAAATGTATTTGGAATTCACTACATTCCGTAATTTATTTGTTTTTAATTTATTTTTTTTATTTTTTTTAAAGAATTTGTTAACAACTTTTAAATTATAAATTTATAGGAAGGAAAATATACAATAGCTAAAACCAAAAATTACGACAACAATAACTTTATTTTTAACGCTTAGAACGTTTTACGAAAAACTTAAAATTAGTGTATGCTAGCAGTGTCAAAAGTATTCGGAATTACGCGGATTCCTAATTATATGAAAGCAGTGATCATAAACACCTAGTTGGTAAATTTTTTTGTATAATTATACATTTTAGCCCAATAGGAATTAATCTTACTAATTAATTCTACTAGAGAGCCCGTGGCTGAGTGGCTAGCGTGCTAGTCTCTCATGCTACAAGTTCTGAGTTCGAATCCTATTCCCGGCGGGGCTTTTATAAGGATGTAAAAAAATGTGGATTCACTCACAACTCTCCCCCGGGTATGTGAGACCCGTCAGCCAAAGGGTGGCCACTCACAAATTAGTCGTAGGGAGTGATGGCCCTACACTAAAAATTGCATCGTGAAACGTAAGTTTACACCGCGATACCCAGGGCCTACCGGCCTGTTGCGCCACTGGAAGAAGAAGTTATCTATTGCTTGCTGTGAAATATTATCCCACTCAAGCACTTATTGTTTCTTAAGGCCATTTTCATTTCGAATATAGTATTTCCTCATTCCTGATGATAAAGAAAAGTATGTATAGAGTTTGAGAATCAATAGAGCGCGATAAACATAAAAAAAATTGAAATCTGACTTAAATATTCCGCTTGTAACTTCGTTATTTTCGAAGATATAAAAAAAATTCATTATCATTTTTTTTTAAACAAAAAAGCGCGAATCAGTTTCTCCTAATAAATAAATACCATAAATTTAAGTTTATTCATTTTTAGTGCTATTTGATAGAGAATTAATAATAATAATAATAGGCTTAGCGAACCCGAAGGTTCGATGCCGATACCACCAAATTCCGCCTAAACAGACTCGTCCAATGCTCACCATTCAAGCCCAAGCTCCCGAGATCAGCCTTAACGCAATCCTCCCATCTCCGCTTCGGCCTACTTTTCGGACGCCTACCAGTCGGATCAGCAAATACCAACTTTCTTGGAATCCGCTCGTCATCGAGCCCAACAACTTTACTCGCCCATTTGAGTCTCCGGGATGCAATCAGCTCAATTATATTCACAGGATGCAAGTTCCGCAATTCCGCGTTATGCAACCTTCTAAACTCCCCAGTGGCCTCATCTCTCTTTGGACCAAATATTTTACGCAATACCTTATTTTCGAAAACCTTAAGCCGTTGTTCATCCTTCAAAGTAAGCGGCCACGTTTCACATCCGTAAAGAACCGTTGGAAGAATAATAGTTTTATAAATTCTAAATTCTTTAAGTTTTTAGATAGAAGCCGCGAACTATTTAACTTAGCAACTGAATAATAACACGCATTTCCCACCTTTAACCGAGACTTTATTTCTTCCTGGATTTCATTTTTTCTAGTTATAATTGAACCTAAATACTTGAATTTCTCTACGTGTTCAAAAGTATGACCTGATACATCAATATTACCAAGATCGACACCGTTTCTGCTACTAATCATATACTTCGTCTTATCGGTATTTAATTCGAGGCCTATTTCTTTACCGGTTTTTATTAACACACTTGTATTAGTTGTATGGTTTCCGTGTCTTCACCTAGCAGTACCAGATCATCGGCATACCCCAAAACCGGAATCTTGTCACCCATATTTAAGCCTTTCTCGGTCACCTTTTCTATGACATATTCTAAAGCTATATTAAATAACACAGGTGAAAGGGAGTCACCCTGTTTCAAACCCGATCGCACCTCAAATCTCTCGGAGTAATTATGACCGATTCTAACTTTATGGAATGTTTCCGACAAACACATCTCTACTAGGTTTACTAACTTTCTAGGTATTCCCTGTTCAATCATGATGTTATATAGCTTCTGACGGTCTATTGAATCATAAGCCTTTTTAAATCGATATAAAGGTGATGGACTACACCGTTGTATTCCAATTTTTTCTCTAATATTTGACGTAAGGAAAATATTTGGTCAATAGTCGAGCGATTCCGCCTAAAACCACATTGGTAATCTCCGATAATTTCCTCAGCGTATTCCGTGATTCGACTAGTTAGAATTGACGAGAATATTTTATAGCATACTGAGAGAAGAGAGATCCCACGATAGTTGTTACAATCCGACCTCGGTCCTTTTTTGTGAATCGGAATAAGTATTGATTCTTTCCATTCTTCGGGCATTTTTTCAGTTTCCCAGATCTTTTTAACTAAAAAATGTATTTTGGAAACGCCCGCTTTTCCACACGCCTTGATTAATTCACCCGTGATATTATCATTCCCTGCGGCCTTATAACGTTTTAATTTTCCTATCGCCATTTCGACTGCCTCTTTACTCGGTGCGTCTATCCATGGTTCAGCGCTCTGATATTCAGAGAGAGGAGATTGATTATTATTTTCTGTATTTAAGATGCCGTCAAAGTGTTGTTTAAATTTATTTAATATCTCAGAAGGATCCGCAATTATATTGTTATTTGCATCTTTAACCGCATTCAATAGAGGTTCAAATCTTTTACGCGATTTGTTTATACCTTTGTACATCTGTCTTACGTTATTTTCGTTTCTGTGTTTTTCTATTTTTATTATTTTTCCTTTAAGATACTCCCTTTTCTTATTTTTTAAGAGCTTTGAAGTTTCATTCTTTCCCAACCGAAAAAACCCCACAATATTATCGCTTGGATTATTTAAGGAATTCAGTTTAGCGGTTTTTCTTTTTTCGCACATATTTTGACAATCCCTGTCGAACCAAGGTTTGTTCTTTTTATTTTCGATTTTTCCAAGACATAAATTACCGACCTCTTTAATATTATCCCTGATCCCTTCCTATAGTTTGTTTACATCTTTGTGTTCCTCGTCTGAAGATTCCAAAGCTTCGAACCGATTTTTTACTTCTATCGCGAATTGTTTTCTAATTTGAGGTTGTTCAATTTAACTAAATCAAAATTTTCGGGACGAATATAGTTCGGTGTTCTCTTTTTTGTATTTAGTTTTTGTCGAAGTTTCGCGATTACTAATTCATGATCAGAACCGCATTCTGTTACCCCGATACGATCTTACGTTAATTATGCTACTTTGCCATCTGTTTTGTATTAAAACATGATCGATTTGATTCCGTGTTTGTCCATCCGGCGATGTCCACTATACTTATGAATATCCTTTTGTTTAAATGTAGTACTTTTGATTACTAGGTTTTTCGAAATGGCAAAGTTTATTAGTCGGGTCCCATTATCATTACTATATTCGTGCAAACTTTCTTTGCCAATTGTAGGACGATATACTTCTTCCCTTCCAACCTTTGCGTTCGTGTCGCCTAGTATTATCTTAATGTAATTTCGTGGTAACTTATCGTAAACCGACTCTAGTTTATCATAAAATTCGCATTTTACTTCATCATCACTGTCTTCGGTGGGAGAATGAATGTTTATAAACGCGATTTTAAACCAACGCCCTTGAAATATAGCAACCGATATTCTTTCACTAAAGAACTGTACGTCCCGTAATGCGGAAAGAAATCTATTCCTAATCAGAAACCCGGTACCTAGACAATAATTGGCGCTCCCCCCGTACCAAATAGTATACTTTCCTTCTGTTAACGAACCCTCCCCTGGCCAACGAACCTCTTGTAATGCAACGATATCTAAATGGTACCCCTTAACTTCATTCGCGACCGACTTTAACCCACCTGCCGTATTTAAACTTCTAACGTTCCACGTCGCTATTGTTAGATCTCTAATTTTCATCTTGCGCCATGATTCCCCTGAAGCAGTCCCCACCCGGAGACCCGAACGGGGGACTAGTTTACCTCGGATAATGAGCGTTTTACCTCAGAGGAATCCATGACTTTTGGTGATATTTTGTGAACTAAAATATGTGAGTAGGGCGTTCGAACCTACGTCACACCCTCCAGCAAGCCTGAGGGGCCCTCTCATTGTTGGTCAGCGATTCCATCGGACTTAGCCGGGAGGAGCTTCCGAGGAAATTCCACCGACCATTCCCACATCCGCCACCCGTGGGACGCTCCCCATACGCGGTAATGAGATCCGCGCGAGGATAGAGAATTAAACTTCGACAAAATGAAAAAAAAAGAATCATTGTAATTGGTTAACAACTAGCTGAGATATTGCGTTTTGAAATCAGCGGTAGTGATATGACATTATCCTTTGAAGTATTGCTTTTTATATTACTTAATTGCCTATCAATAGTAGTAAAAATAGTTATACCATAATATTGTCATTTGGAAATAATAAACCATTGTGTAATAATTTTCAGCATTTTTTTTATTAGAACTGATATTGTATCAAGTTCATATCAATCATTTATTCCGATTACAATGTTAACCGGGGTCAGCCCTATCGTCCTTAATTATCTCCTGTCATTCAGTTCTATTTCGGGAGCTCATCTCTCATTTCTAACAATCCTATTATCTATCCACTGTCCAGCTATCTTATGCCTTTATTATTGAACAAGCTTAATCGCCGAAACGCTGTTAATAGTTTCATTAGATAGTACTGTAACAAAGCATGCCTGATGTGCTATAAAATGAATATTGTCAAATATCTCTTAATTTTCTTTTCTCTGTTTTGCCTAGATCAGTCCACTGTTTAGAATATTTTCCTAAACAAAAAAAAAAAAAGATACCGTCCATTTGATTTACCACATAACATTTTTCCCCTTTAAAGAAGCCATGAAACGTAAATAATTAACTAGTAGAGGAAAAAGTAAAGTCTTATTAATTTAGTATAATTCATCCCCTTTAAAAGTATCATGTAACGAAAAAATCCGACAGTCCGCCTCGTTATTAACAAGTATTTCTGTAGGATTGCTGCAAGTAAACTCCTTCCCTACACATGGAATGCCTTAGTGGAAAAGTGACTTCTACTTGCACTGTAAAAATGTCCATAATTTAATTTAAATAGAGAAGTTATTAAATAAAACAAAAAAAAAAAACTATTTTTTCGTTCGGCACATAACAAGTAATTAAAAAAGGATAATAAAAAATTGGAAGTTGTATAAACATTATGACAGATTAGCTTATAACATATTTTTCTCTTCGTTATTTGTTAATTAAGATATTAAAAAGTGATCAATTCTGCTTAAATTATTAATCCGAGATTGGAAAAAAGACACAGATTTGAGCTATTCTCTGTGAATAAAATCTAAACAACGATATCTGGTGAGAAACTAAAATTGCATATTTAAGACAATTAGATGTCTTGGATATTACAGTAACTAGAGACAAAGACTCACAAAAAAGTAAAAGGACGGTTACTGTAATAAATAGTTTAAAAAATTGATAGTATGCAACAAAATATAGTAGTAGTTCAACTAGTTTATTATTTTGAGTATAGTATTCGTCCTTTTTTTTGTGAGTATTTGCCTATCTCTAACAGAAACTTTTTCACCCAATCGACTAATCAGAAGAGCCACATTATATCGTGCGTTTTACACCTTAAGCTTGTCATGTAGATGAGCCTTTTGTAGTTAAGAGGAAGGTTTGAACGTTTTAAAGAAAGTGTTGAAGTAGCCTAAAATGGCGTTCTACAATCCTAAATGTTAAATGACATTTTTTTTTTTTTTTTTTTAGAATCCCTGGCTCACCAAGGGATTTTTTTTTTAAATCTGTATGTAATATAATTATATTCCGACAAATAATTTGGATAAATGTGTCTACTGTTGTCTCTTTGATTTAGTAAAATATAATTATTTAATTTTTCATATTTACCCATTTTTCATCAATCCTAATAAAAAAAAGAAAATGGTTAATTATTTAGAGTGAAAAGAGAATGGTTGACTTTCTAAGTCTATAAGCACCGCGCGCCAAACTAAATGTACTTTAGGGTAAGATTATTTCATTGATTTATGTCCTGTCTGATTATTTCAAATACGATAACACCTACGTATAAGCCTATTTAATTTTACATAGTATTAATTCTTCCCTCCTTGACCTTCTGGAATTTGTTTTTCACTTTTCGAAATTGGGTTTTACAACTTTCGATTTTGTTTGTCTACTTTTCCCCATTACCGCCAAATCCAATAGCATATTTTTTTTTATTTTATTTTATTTATTAGAGCCCCTATGATTCTATGGATTTAAACCACTCATATTTCTTCACCTGTGTTGGCTGTTCTGTCCGTTTTTACTTTCACTTACCTATATATGAGATATATATTAAGGGAAAGTATTGCGATCGTGAAAATTTTCGAATTCCAGTTTTCAACGGAAATACACGTTTTAGGGTCCCCTGAGTCCAAATGACCAAGTCCCGCAAAATGGTCTGTGTGTCCATGGGTTCGTGTCTTAGTGTGGTAACTCTAGCGCAAAAACGAAAAGTCGTACAGAACTGAAATTTCATATTTAAGACTACATACGCCCGAGATGTTACAGCAACTTTTTCACTAAAATCGGCTGACCGGAAGTCCTACTTTATCATATGCATTTAGAACCTTGTTAGGATTTTCTCAAAAACGGCCCTAACGATTTTGATTTAACTCGCTATATTGATGTAAAATTTGATGGGCTTTAATATCATGTAGGTTTTATACTGATTAAAATAGTCTGATGGGGCTTACATGCAGATATTTTAAATTTTCTTTCTCTGAAGTACCTTTAATTTTGTTGATTCTATAAAAATAATTATATTATCTTGTTATCATTGATAATTAACAGCTAAATATGCACGTTGAGCGAATTTGATAAACAACTAAAGGAGAAACTGAACAAATATTTTTTTATCCATTTTTTGTGCTTTTGAACACAAGACTAATAATATAGATTTTTAATATACCGTTGGATAGCTAAAGATTTTAGAAAAAATATTATTTATCTCTTACTTTATTTGGAAATTCTTTTATCGATTATAAAGATAAGTGAAAGTCGTTTGTTGCCCGCACCAATTTTTTTTTTTATTTGGCCTAGATTTCGCGATGTAAAATCAGAGCAAAGGAACAATTACAACTCAGGCTTCTATTTCCCTACTCTCGTTTCTTATTTTCCAGATTGTGGCATTGGTTGATGTTAAGATGT
This sequence comes from Piezodorus guildinii, assembly GCA_023052935.1. NCBI lineage: Eukaryota > Metazoa > Arthropoda > Insecta > Hemiptera > Pentatomidae > Piezodorus > Piezodorus guildinii. Next base: position 149,679,349 of record CM041293.1, on the reverse strand, counting down.
GGACGACAGCTAAGAACTCCAAGAGTCTGTTACAACAATCTATGAATTATTTTTAGAGTTGGCTATATATGTTTGAGCTCTAAGTATAGCAGTTACATCCTCTGCGACAACGAAGCATTCTTCAGGTAAAGATTGTTCAGTAATATTTTTTTAAATTTTATTTGTTGTAATTTACAACAGTATTAAAAAACACAATAAGTAAGTATGCAGTATTAAGAAATGTCATGAAAATGTCTTGATAAAGAACTACCCAGAGGTAGCACTTCACCAACTATTTTAAGGAAGTAGGTTCCGAGGCCACATTCTGTTCAATCGCCTCTGAGGGCTATGAGGGATATCTAAGGAAGATAAATTACGGACAAGTGGGTTTGTGTGGGCCGGGAGTTTAGAATGGAAATATGTGTATCTATGACGGGCTATGTCTGCAATAAATGGGATGTTTAGGTCATTATGGAGGAGTTGATTTGTAACAAAATAAGGAGCATTCAGGATTTTGCGAAGGATTTTGGATTGTACGGACTGGATGCGGGAGGAATTAGATGGTTTCGTAGAGTCCTAAAGCTCGATTCCATATGTCCAAATAGGTCTGATAATAGTGTTGTAAATAAGTCTTTTGTAATATATTGGAAGTTTTGAACGTTTGTCTTAAAGTAATTGGTATCTTCGTGCAGTTTCTTGTCGTTTCAGTCCTGTGTGAGGGTAATAATAATTTTAAATTGTTTTTTCTGTTTTCTGGACATTTTTGCAAGACTTCAAAGATCGTTAACATGGCGAATAGTTTACAGTAACAATGACTTGATCCATCTTAGCGGCCCGCTTTACAGTTCAAGAACAACCACTCAAGGAGAGGAACCCCTTGAGACTTGGAATGAACAACTTGAAAGTTTGTGTTGAATTTCTACTTCACTAACGAAATTCGCTTAACTACTCCTGCACAGTTTACCCCTTTAGCATTAGGTTTGTAACTATTGCATTATATATCAGTTACATATTTTAGTAAAATGAGACTAATAGCTCTTGATTATACTACATACATAAATTCAATAAAAGTAATGATAGGATCGTTTTATATACACTCTAATAATCAGATAGTTTATCGTTCTGTGAGAGCACATCAATACATTTTTTTTTATTGCAATCTAATTATAAATACCAATCGATTTATTTTCTATTCTGTTTTGTAATAATTTTTGAATATCAGACCAGGTATTCTGCATCTTTCTGATGGTCTTTGAATTTTGGATGGCTATTGTTTCATTTTTATTAATTATACTAACTTTAAATTTTGGAACAGAAATATATTGGTAAAAACGAAAAAGCTACTATACAAAGCTTTGGTAGAGAGCATAATGCAGTATCGTTCGGAGACATGGCCCCTCAACATAGCCTAATGAAAAAAAGTTCGTTCTGTAGAGATGGATTTTTGGAGGAAAGCGGCTAGAATATCGATAATCGAAAGGGTGAAAAATATCACTATAAGAGAAACAACTAAAAAAAAGCACATTATCCTTGAGGTGATGAAAGAAAGGAAGATAAGATGGTACGGCTATGTGAATAGAGGACAATCGTTTTTTTTTTCTGTGGCGCGACAGGCCGTGTAGGCCCTGGGCATCGGGGTGTAATCTCCTGGGAGATTACACTCACGTTTAGTGATGCATTTTATAGTGTAGGGTCATCACTTCCTACGCCTAATTTTGTGAGTGGCCACCATTTAGCTGACTGGTCTCACATACCAGGGGGAGAGGCTGTGAGTGAATCCCCATTTGATTACACCCTTATAAAAAACCCGCCGGGGCTGAGATTCTAACTCAAAACTTTAGCATGAGAGACTAGCGAACTAGCCACGGGCTCCCGGGGACAATCGCTTACCGAAAATAATGGATTGGGAGGCAGATGGTAGAAGAAGGAGAGGAAGACCCCCAGTCAAATGGAAGGATAGAGTCGTGGAGAGTATGGCTGGTAGCAATTTTATATAAAAATTTTAAAATCATTAATATCACGTAAGTTCCATTCTGATTGAGAATATGTGACAGGGCTTCAAAGCCAATATTTTAAATTTTCTTCCTCCCAAGTACCCTTAATTTTGTAGATTCTATAAAAATAACCATATTATCCTGTTACCACTGATGAAAAACAGGTTACTATATAAATTGAATGAATTCGTTACCCAACTAAAGGAGATAACTAAAAAAAAAAATTAATGCAATTTTTTTGTTTTTTAACTTAAAAACAGTAATCTACAAGTATAATATAGGAAAGCAAAAGATTTTGAAAAAAATATTATCTCATACACAAGCTTTTAAAAGTTAATAGTGAGTGACGAAAAGCCGAACAAACTAAGTGATTCTTTTAAATAATAATATAATAGATTTTTAAATAAAACACGTGTTTCTATAGAAATTCAATTTAATTAATTCTTGAATGGTATCACTCATTTTTATCTCTAACTGTATTTGAAAATTCTTTAATCGATTTTGAAAACGGAGGTAAGTCGTGTGTTGCCAGTACCAGATTTTTTTTTTTTAGTTCATAAAATGGCAGTGTGCTGGTTAAGAATACTTTTATATTATGATTACTTGCATTATATATCCCATTTTCTATTGGCTCATTTTAAAAATCGATCAATAGCCACAAAAAAAAAAAATAAATAATAAAAAAAATAATAGTAAGATTATTTTTTAAGGCAAATTGCCGAGGGTAGTATCCTATTTAGAAAATAGGATTATCCAAAGGTTTAGGAGGCTAGGAGAGGACGGGGAAACTAGGAAACTAGTGGCAAACTCCACACTGAGCGGATACAAGTCAAACGGTGTTTGCGTTTGGTCCCCGGCCTTAGGGAACAGTGGACAAACAGCCACCACCGCTTCAATCATCTTCCAGACAAGTAGATGCTACAACTTCTCGGCTCTACAAGTTCCAATTTCGTCAATGTAATGTACTTCTGTGGAAAGAAGAAAATCAAATTGTAATAGTACGTGTTCAAAGAATCATAGAAAATAATTATACATACAATGTCCTGGCGGAAATGCTAAAGGACCATAATTAATTCTAAATTACAATCGTGTAAGAAAAAAAATGCTATCAAACAAAATATAAAAAACAAAGCAAAAAAACTACTGATTGATTGACTAGTGTTGAAAAGAAGCAAAAATTGAATTAAAAAAAAAGAATATGAAAATAAAATAAACAAAAAATAATAGAAATAAAAACAAAAGTGAACAATAGTAATAAATAAAAAGATTTCCTCTTATAATAATAATTCTAATAGTTAAAAAAAAAACTATACAAAAAATTAAACAGAAAGATATGTGCATATATACTTTTTTTTCGTACCCTCCGGTCTTATTATTTATTATTTTAAACAATATACAAAATACGATATGTAAGTGTACGATATGTACGTACAAATGTCAGGATATTTGTTCTTCTGTTGGGTTTATTCTCATGAAATGTCCGTTTTTATAGTTTCTGAAATACATAAAAGATTTTGCAGGTCTCTCTTGTTTTCTTTCGAATGTTTACATATTTAAAGTAAACAGTTACTAATCCACTACCTTTGTATTATAAACATTAGCTTCCCAAGCCCACTTTTTAGCATCCCTCCAAATATGAACATGGAAACACGCGATTTTCGTGCAATTTTTTTGTACGAGTTTATACTCGGCCATTTAGCAGCTGAGTCGGCTAGAAATATTTGCAAGGCGTTTGGAGGGAGTGTTAATAAACGGACCATTCGCCGTTGGTTTGCTAAGTTTACAGTTGGGGATACCGACTTGAAAAACTTGCTCCGAGGAAGACCTCCGTCCGTAAAAGACAACGATGTTCTCAAACATACAGTAGAAGGAAACCCCTACCAAACAGTTAAAGGACTCTCAGCACAACTATATGCAAGTGCATCTACCGTTTCCAGACATTTAAAGTGTATTGGGAAAGTAAAAAAGCTCCATACATGGGTACCTCATGATCTCACTGAGCGGCAGCAAGACCCATGTTTCAAAACATACCGTGCAAAAATTGAAAGAACTGGGCCACGAAGTTCTTCCGCAACCACCATATTCTCCAGACTTGTCTCCACAGATTACCACCTGTTCAGGAATTTAGACAACTTCGTCAAAGGAAAACTTTTTGAAAATGATGATCATGTGAAATGTGCGGTTTCAGATTTTGTTTAACTTCAAAGCTCAGAGTTTTTCAGTTCGGGGATAAAAGAGTTGGTGTCACGTAGGGAAAAATGTATAGAAAAAGAAGGTAAATACTTCGAATAAAATTATCTTGTTTCCACATCGTGTTTTTAATAAAAAATCCTTTACCTTGAAAACGGGACATTTCACAACAACCGAATATTATCCGAAGGTATTCTAAGGTATATTCCTAGGTGCGCTGTATGCACTTTTAACATTCCAAGGGCTTTTATGCCTTTATGTATATGCATATATACAAATCTTAATTAGAAATATTTATTAAAATTGCATTACTGTATTGGTGGGATGTTGTGGTTGTTTTGGTTGTAAGGGCAAAAAACTGCGAATGGTTATTATTGCTCTAACATCTTCACACACGATTAACTTAGCAACAATTAAATAAAAAAATATATTTAAAAAATATATTATGTATTATGTATGTATATATTATAATATTAAAAAATATATAATAAAATATAATGATACCAAAATAATAAATAAAATAGAATTATACTTTATACTAGTTCAAAGATTAAGAGGCTAATTTTCGGGATGCAAAGGTATTTCTATTTTTCTTACGGAATCAATATAAATAAAATAAAACAATTCGAATAGTAAAAATAATGGTTAACAACGGAAAGATGTAAATAATGTCGGAAGTACAAAATAAAAAATAAAAATATTGAATGGAAAAGACAAATGTGTTAGATGAGGTGATTTAAAGGGACGTTCTTCACCTACTGAATTACACCGTCGACAGCCCGATCGCTATCGCTCAATGCCTAAGAGACTTTACGTGCTACGTCACATTTTATTAAATCTCAATTGTACTGAGGACGCTCTTCAAAAATATGACTTACTGTAATTCACTTTACACAGTTGGCATTGAGGTGGATCCCTGAGATGCTGATGAGTTAGGCGGTAGTGTCCTATCCTCAGGTGGGCGATAACTACCTCCTCACTTCTGCACTTTCTGGAAGATGAGGTCCAGCAGCTCATAGTGTGTTTAACGCCATTCAATATGTTGTTCTCCAAAATAGTCCAGGACCATTACCATTCGTTGGAGATTTTCACAATAACTGGCTGAAACAGCTCAATTGAAGGAATAGAATAGGACGTTATTTCAACTAACGAACGGGCCTGTGTTGCTGCTTTGTCAACTTCCTCGTTTCCGGATATCCCGGAATGACTGGGATTCCAAAGAAAATAAGTGTCCTTCATCTGTTTTATTGCGTAGGGGACCTCCTGTACAATACGGTTTGCCATTCCGATTTTGTGGCCCAACTACCTAATCTGCAGTACTTTTACGAACTGGGAAACACTTAATTCATCATAGAGTGAGTACAGCTCTGTGCTTTCGTGTATTCCAAATAAACTATTCTCTTCTACAGGCCCATATATACGTCTTAGGATCTTCCTTTTGAACCTGTCGATACAGTCAGCTGGTACTCTGCTAAAAGTTCAGCACACCTTAAGTTAAGACTTATTCGTTTATCGAATTCATCGAATAGACGAGATTTAAGGCCATAAGAGTATCAGAGTGACGAATATATGAAGGAATAAAATTCCATTGGGATTGGTGAACTTGAAAATGAGAAATGCAAGGAAGTAATGATAAATACATGGACATCTAAAACACAATAAAGCTTATTTACAATATTCACCATTAGCCTGGAACATCAAGACAAGCTAGTCTCCCGACATGTGGGAAGATTCAAGAGATCCCAGTGCTCCTCTTTCAGTCAAATCTATAACGCGTATTGATAGCTAGCAGAGGCAAAGTCAGATCGCTAAGCTCAAACATTTCTCACATTTATAAAAAAAAATTCGAGGTCACTACCGCTTCAACCTTCGTGGAAGAGTGTAGTGAGTTATAATTAAAACAAAAAAATATTAATATAACGAGATGTTTAGAACATATTCGTAGGTATAGACATATAAATATAACGCAAACGATATTTCTCAACTGATAATAATTGATAAACAGCTAAACATGAAAGAGCTTTTAAATGATGGAAAAAATACAGTTAGTTTGTTGAACAGTTAATATTGTTTAGTCATAAGTTTATAACAAGCTAGCGGTGTCACATGTAAAACTCAGTTTCAAATTATTCCTTGGCAAATGTATACATAACGAAGCGTATTCCGTTCCCTCGTCAAGTATTCGAGCAAGTTAAACGTGACATTGGGCGAATGCGGCAGTTTCGCTGGTGTTCCTTTAGTTCACCCAAACTCCAGACCTAGCTTATCTTCACCTGGTGATATTTCCAGACCTGCATATTTGGGCTGGCGTATAATGTAAATGTTTCAAAACGTATACTTAATATATTTAGTATATATATATTGCTATGTTTTTGACCGGCTGCTTTTCTAAGGCAGCGGTACATTCAAAAACTAGTTTAATTGATATTTTAATTTATGTATGTATGTACAGACTAATATTACTGAAACCACTGGATCTCCTTTCCAAAGGTATCGTGTTTACCGATTGAAGTAGGTGGTATGGAGGGTAAGATTAAATTTGACGAGTTTCAATAAATGCCATTATTATTTACATTAACTTAAACATATACAAATTATTTACACAATACCTGATAATACTGAGGGAAGTTACCATTAACCATGCCATACAATATTAAAATAAATAAATACCTTACAAAAACTTAGCTGGCTGGCGAAGGCGCCGCTTCCAGGCTTCATCCTCCTGCTAAACCCCCGACGGACCTTTCTTCTTCTTGTAGATGGAACCCGACTCACCTCTTGCTGGACTTCAACTTTAATAAGACTGAATGTTCTGCTTCTAAAATCGCATCCTCATCACCTTGACAATCTGCTATCAGACACAAGAAGGAGGGGCTGATATGGGAAGTGCCCCTGGGGTTAGGAAGTTTCCCGAGGTATCGCTGGGAGCCCCCCTGGATTTAGGTAAACGCCTTTGGATCTTTTGCCGACAAAGGCTTTTTAATTTTGATTTAATTGATCTAATCATTATCAAATGATGACTCTACACCCCACAGTATTCTCAATACATAACAATTTCATTACATAATCATTTTATTCTGACACGGGGTCTCTTAAGAATAACATGTATATACATTGAAATATAATATAATATGTCTGGTCAATAGACAAGATTAGCATATTTAGTAATTATTTACAATATAGAGGTAAGAAAGAAGAAATATTATAAAAGAAAAAAATAATTAAAAAATCTTCTGGAAGAAGAAAGAAAATAAACTGTATTTACAAATTGGCAAAATGTTTACGGATGATTTCGGATGATCAACCATACAATCCGCATTTTTTTTTTCTTCGTTAATTATATTCAATTAGCCTAAATGACTAAAATATGATATCATTAAATTTAGATAATAGTACAGTTGTAGGGAAAAGTTATACAAAAGACCTACTCATAAAATAATAGAAAATACATATAATAATTAAAACTACATTATATAATTGGAAATTGTAAAATTTAGAACTTAAAAAAAAATTAATTAATTTTACAACACATGTTTCGTTCTTTAATGAATGTAGTATTCTAAATACAATTTATTGTAATTACCGATTTTCTTTGTTTTCTTCTGGATATAATTGTGTTGAATTGAAAAACAAATTAAGTGAAAAAAAATAAACGCAATATTAGTACATCCATATATACATTCGATTCTTAGTTCTAGGATTGAAATACTATTATTTTCGATCATCAAATTTGGATAACAGAAGGTCATGGTATATTGGAATTTGAATGAGAATAGAGAATTAGCATGGTGGATAGGGATGGGTAGAGATTTGTCGGTGTGAGCGTAAAGGTCTGAATGGCGCGATTTATTTATATAGGTATTTATATTAATATAAATTAGGCATATATATTTTATATATTATCGGATTTAATCCTCCTCCGGAATTATATATATATATATATATATATATATATATATATATATATATATATATATATATATATATATATATCTATTGCGCACATAATATTTTGCAACACCAATGCTACTCGGGTCAGGAAAGGCGGGCATGCACGCTCCAGACGGCATTAGCCCCACCATTTAAAGAATTTACTTCTGTGGGGCTCCCCCGGAGTTTCGCTCTTCCTCGTCTAACAGCCGCTCTGAACGGATCTTCATCCCGGACCAGACTCAGCAGCCGCTGTATCCAGAACAGGGCCACTGGAGCGAGGACCGAAGACTTCCGGAAGGACGAGATTGAGTTTATGCCGTCCTTCGGAGTAAAATGGTTCTCTCGAGCCTGTGAGATGTCTGGTCCTGGTAAAAAGATTCCTAAGTTTATTAAACTTAGATATTCAACTTATATTCAACTAGGGGGAGCCCATGAGTGAGTAGCTAGCGCGCTAGTCTCTCATGCTAAAATTGTGAGTTCGAATCTCAGTCCCGGCGGGGCTTTTATAAGTATGTAATGGAGGTGGGGTGGCCGAGCGTGTTAGCGCGCGGTGCTGTGAGCACGCGTTGCCTAGCAACAGTTTACCGAAAAGTGAAAACCAAATAAATACGAGTTCGACTCTCGTGCTGGGGGATTTTATCTCGGCATATATCCCCCGCCCTCACCCCAGGGCCCGAAAGAACCCCCGTATAGCCTTCAAAGGCGAGGTGTGGAACAAAAAAAAAAAAAAAAAAAAAAAAAAAAAAAAAAAAAAAAAAAAAGATGTAATTTAATGGGGATTTACTCACAGACTCTCCCCCGGATATGTGAAACCCGTCAGCCAAATGTTGACCACTCACAAAATTAGACGTAGGGAGTAATGACCCACCCTAAAAATTGCATCGAGAAACGCGAGTATAATCTCCCAGAAGATTACACCGTGAGGCCCAGGGATACTGAATACAAAAAAAAGATATTCAACTGTAACATTAAATATCTCTCAAAACTTTTAACCGGATACAATTTATTTCAAGCAATGAAGTATGTTAAAGCTATGTGGTGCGTGTACTAAATTTTTTATTTAATTTAGCTAATTTCGTATATATGGTAATATCACAAAGAGAATCTGTATTGATATCCGATACTTTTTATGAATTCCTTAATATCCATAAACCTCGTATTTTATTCGGAAAGAAGTTCACCTTAGTTATTCTAGCTGGATGATAGTTCTCGTATATAGTGTTCCTTATTTGTTAACTTAACTTATAAATTAAAACAAATTAAATCTTCTAAAGGAGGGCAATATGCACGAGAGTTTTTGGCTAAAAGTTATTAAATATAGCAAAATGGGAGCTTATGGCCGTTAACTAAAGTAAGGGCTGTATAATATTTAGCGATGGGAGGCTGGGCTGTAATGAAGAGGGATCTCAATGCGTCCCACTTTTATGGATTAGTAGCTATTAGTGAGAGTTTTGAAACATCCTACTTCCCGTTCCTTCACTCTTAACCCGGCAAAACGCGCTCCGTTTTTTGCTCACTTCTGCTAGCACTGGTCTTATTGAAGAAGTTTCTGTATCCTGTCGGACTGAGAAAAATCTGTCTGAGAGAAATTATTGAATAATAAGAAAGTATGTGTGTGGTAGTATCTTCTTGAGTTTAAACAGGAGACCCTGGTGCCAGACTCTGTCAAATGCTTGAGCTACGTCCAGGATTACACCTGTGGCATATAATTTTTGCTCAAGCGCAGTTGAAATGAAATCAGTCACTCTGTGCAATCGATGTATTATGGAGTGGAATTTACTAAAACCAAATTGATGATCGGGTATTGTTTGATTATGACCTAGTATATCTATTAATCTTTTTCTTTTCTTTTTAAATTTTTTTTTGGAAGTTTTTCTTTATATAAGCACTTAAATGAGCACACATTGCCTACCTTTTGTCACTTAATTACTTTATTTTATAAGCTTTCATATTTGTCAACGTTTCGGGGCTGTTTCCTCATTTCCAAGAATTATTTTTTTATATAAATGCTTTTTCACATATAACCCATCATTTTATTTCATATTACACTGCTATTTGTCCTCATAGGTGTTCATTGGCTTATAGTAAGCCACAGTACCACCACATGCGGAAAAACGTGGATATTCGCTCCGGCGTGAACTTGTTAAACATCAATATACAATTTTTAATTTGTGTTTTTTTTTTTGTTTTTTTTAACTACGGGGAAGTAATCCTCAATAAAACGGTTTTTCCACGGGCCTCTTCAATATATATTTAGGTAAATTAATTTTTCGGGCGTTTAAGGTATATATACGGTTAGTTAGTTGCAAGGGTTTGCTGCACAATTTAGCAAATTTCGGGATTTTTACTGCACGTTTCAAGGTTTTCTCTGCGCATTTTTCGGCTTCATACTGCACGAGAATGCTGTTTCTAGTTGTAAGAAATACATTGAACTGTTTTTAAAGTATCAGCTATATTAAATTAAATCCAAAATGACCTTTTGGAAAGGAAGTTTTTTTCTCTTGGGTCCCGTTATTCCCTCTAGTTTTAATACCCCTCTCCCATTTTTCAGAGCTAAAGAGAATAAATTCATTTGGAAGTATATAACTCTCATGCGAGAGAAGTTAATTAACCTGTCCCCTCTTTGCTCGTTATTATCGTTAATTCTTATTTATGCTTCACTGGAACATATGGACTACCGTTTTCATTTTCCACTTTTCTTCTACACTATTCCAGAAATAGATTATTCAAATTTCTGTCCAATTAAGATAGTTGTTGAATATCCTTAGAAAAGATTAAATTATATCAAGTAATTTAGAGAATTTGGAATCATGTCAAATTAAGAGATATTTATTAAGATAAGGAATTAACAAAAATTAAAATAAATAAATTTTAATGCAGTAAATAAACAAAAACTAGAAGTCTCATTGTCAGAGTTGTGTATCCATATAAATGTGTAACTCTTAAATCACCCTTACTTCAGCAGCTTTCTTCAAAACATGTTATCAGTCCCATAATCGTTCTGTTCATTCTGACTGTTCACATGTGAAACGTAGATTTGCAAAAAAAATTTAAAATTGTATAGAATGCTCCAAAATCTCTCAATAATATATTATATAACCAATGCATTTGATTTTTTTTGTATTAAAATAAAGTTTGGTTTAGTGACTATATTAATAAAATTATTTTTGAGTAATGGAAGGAATTTATAATTATAATAAAGAACTAAATTAAATGTATAATTAGCACCTTTCCAAAAGAATCGCATTCTTGTGAGATATATTCTAAAGGGACTCAAAATACAATTATGATGGCATTTCTAAATAACTTTCCTTAGTAACTTTAGGAAATCAACGTTATATATGTTTGATTGTTATTTTTCATTTATCTTTCATTGATGATCAGCGTTCATTTATTTACTTTTTTCGTCTATTTGTCCATAATGTTGTGAAACTTTTGTTGTTATCCGCTGTAGATTAAGTCATTAAAAACAGTAATAATGAAACGTACTAATCTATTGTACTGTATTTACTGCATTGTTGACTACGCAATAACATGTTAAAAATAAAAGGGGTACTCACTACGTTTGCTATAGCATGCTATTTGTGCTATTGTGCTAAACCCGTCGAGTTTCTCCAGTTATTTCCTGTATAAAATTGATGGGTTTAGCACAATAGCACAAATAGCATGCTATAGCAAACGTAGTGAGTACCCCTAAAATTTCCAAAAATAAAGTGTATTGGTTTTTGCAAGTCTGGTAACTTGTCGGATTTAGTGAGGTTGAAAAAATTCGTTTGAAAAATTGGTTTTTTAAATTCATAGAAAACAATCGTACGTCTGGTCAATGAAGTCAGATTTTGCAATATTTTGCTTCATTATAATTATTTTATATGTGGCAATATCTTCCCAATAATGTTCTTATGTATGAGAAGGGTTGTTACTTTTTCTTTTATGTTATTTTTTTTTTTTTTATTAGTCTGGATTTCAATAATGGCTGACTATTCGAGACTAAGTTTTTAAATATTATCAAGCAAGTTTAAATATTGAGGGCTGTATATTTATAAATAGTTGATTATATTGGATTCACAGTCACGTTGAATTTTAAGTCAATATTCATAATTTTATTTCATTTTATTAAATCCTCAGTCAACTCAATTAAAACTAGATCGCGCCATTCTGACCTTTATGTTCCTACCCACAGAACTAAAACTTTTGTTTCTTATCTAATTCTAAAACTTATCGTCCCCTATTGTATCCTCAAGATTTCTCTACCAACCCATATCCTCCTTGCCATTTCTTTATTTTAATTCAAATCGTAACTTTTCCAGTGCGCCCTAGTTCGGTCTCCACTGAGTCACACCATAGACGCGGCTGAGAGAGAGGCGCTCGGATCTCTTGGATTCCGCTTTTTCCTCCACAAGTGGAGGGAAAGGCCCAGTCTGGGGTACCTATAGCAGTTGTATATAGTTATGTTTGTTTGTATGATGTTTATTTATTTTCCAACTTTTTATTTATCTCAATTATAGGTTGATGTTTTGTTTTTATATTTATTATTATTTAATTCTATATATATCATTTATTTGCATTTATTATTTCATTTATTTGTATTTATCTCAATTATAGGTTGTTTTTATTTTGTATATATATATATATATATATATATATATATATATATATATATATATATTATATATATAATATATAAATAATATATTAAAAATATATATTATATTATATTTTTATTTGACTTTATCATTGTATACTGTATATATTGTGTAAATGGGATATCACTATTACTAATGTTCATATATTGTAAAATATCTCAATAAATAAAAAAAAAACTTTTCCAGTACCCTCTGTAATCCCATGTAGATGTGCTATATCAGCAAATGTGATATTTAAATTAGACATCAACATTGAATTAATAAAGAGAACTGTATACTGCCCAAATTCCAATTTAGTTTAAAATTCATTTACTGTTCATTTTGTTAAAAATAAGGTTTTTTTTTTCTTTAGAGCACAAAATTTAGATGATTTTTTTCTTATTTTCTTTGTTTGTTTTTGTTGTACAATATTTCTTTATATTTTAGTATTGTAAAGAAAAATTAAACATGTTTCTTTTGTCTGTTGGCCAAAGTATTATGTATTTCGATTGTATATAGCTGTATTCTAAAGGAACCCAGTACCAGAATATTTTTTTTTCCATTTTATTTGAGGTAATGTAATTATTTTATACGCTGCAAAGATCTATGGATCTCTATTTTACTTGAAAACGAAAAATCATTATTCAGTTAAGGCTTTATATAGTTAGGCACTGATTAGGTTTCTAGATTATCAACACGTTATCCAATTCATAGGCGCATTCACGTCAAAAAATAATCTAATAGATTATTACACAGTAAAAACCTTTCGTTTGGCACGGCTTATCAATTCTAAACACTAACAACTCGTTTTCATTCAGAAATATAAAGGCTAAGTCTCTTAACGTTCTAACCAAATCAAAATGTATCATTCCTCTATTCAAAATCCAAAATCATCAAACGGAAAAATTCTTATTTTTGTTTAACCCATTAATGGTATGGTCTATTAATAATTACATAACCGGTATGGTGTGGTCACCAGGACACCAATATTTGTTAATTAAAAATGTTCCGGGTTATTGCTGTTATAATTAAAAACAATATATGTATATATATATATATATATATATATATATATATATATATATATATAATGTAATATATATATATAGTGTGTGTGTGTGTTTTTTAAGTAAGTACCATTTTGGAATAAAAAAAAAAAAGACGTACAAAGATATTGCAATAATTTTATTTTTACATGAAAGCCTGTACATAAATTTACTTTTTTACATAATTTCCATAATTTTTGAGGCACTTTTTATAATGCGGCACCAGTTTTTGAATACCCACCTCAAAAAATTCTGCCGCCTAACTTGTTAAACGATGTTGAAGAAACATGGTTGGACTACGTCACACCAGAATTAAAATAACAGTCTATGGAATGGCGACATCATCATCACCCAAAAGATTGAAGTTTAAGCAAACAATTTCTACCGGAAATCATGTGCACAGTTTTTTTGGACAGAAACGGAGAATTGCTAGTGGAGTTTCTGCCTCGTAATGAGACAATTAATGCTACCATTTGTTCCTGTACTTGAAGAAACACCTGGGCACTCGGCGTCTTACAGGCGATAACGAAGTCAAAACATTTGTGATGCAGTGGTCGACGAGTCAGGCGGCAGAATGTTTTGAGCAGGGTATTCAAAAACTGGTGCCGCGTTATAAGTGCCTCAAAATTCATGGAAGTTATGTAGAAAAGTAGATTAAGGTACAGGCTTTCATGTTAATATATATATATATATATATATATATATATATATAACTTATTTATTTTACAACCTCACCTCCTATCTAACGGTGCCTAAATTGTATTGAACACAATTAATGTAAATTTTGATTTTAAAAAATGTATATCTTACAAAAGGCGAAACTGTAAAATTGAAAATTATTAAACAATGAACATTTAAATTTGGAAATGAGTACTTGATAAATCATTAAATATAGTGATTGATTTCAATCATTTACTATTAGAGAAACATCAAAAATTGGGTAAGAGATAATTAGAAAACAAAATTATATAAATCATAATCAATTTTAATGCAGACTTCACAGACAATCTTGGCACAAAGGGTGCCTATTGGTGTACCGCAATGAGCAAAATACAATTTTTTTTTTTTTTATCTCTGCTCCTCTAGCGCTTCCCATATTTTATCAAGTTTTAAGGTTCCGCAGAGGGCTTTGGAATCGATAATTTACCAACCTAGCAATTGATTTTCTAAGATCACGTGAAATGTGCAGGTTCGTTACTCTCCTTTGAAGTTGCACTTCAACCACCTGTCTCGCAATTTTTTTAATAAAATAAAATTTGATAATTGCTAGTTTCCCGCCCAATGATTAATAAATCACATATGAATTTATTTACAATCTAACTCCGAATTCGAAGAAAGTCACTTTCAAAATATTGATTAAAGTCTTCGTCACTTCCAGAATCGCTCATCGAAACCTTCCAGCCATTCCTGGAAATCGGGATCGTTGACATTTATCGACTGTCCCTGTGAATTTGCTATTTTAAACTGAAAAATTAAAAATTGCTTCAATAACAAAATTACACTAATGGTCAAAAGCTCCCAACACTCAACTAATATTCCAATAAAGTCATAAATCTCTTACCACAGAGCAAACACACCCGTCAACAGCTCAGAAGTTACGGTCCGAACGGTACTGTAAACTACAGCCCCTGACATCGGCGCCAATAGGAATTACAGGACCTGACCAAATCGGATACGGATTAACAGTTTTTTTCGTTATATATAAGCCTTGGTACGCAACATAGGTCATACAAATCAACAAATATTAATTAAAGTCGATATAGAAGGTTCAATAATGTTACATAAATATAACTAATTAAATGGTAAAGCCATAATAGTCAATTAAAAATATATGATGAGGCAGTTCGGTATAAATTACTTCTGGACTTCTCGAAAGCATTTGACTCCCTGGATCACTCCATCATTTTCTCCAAACTAAAGTCTTTATTCTTTTTAAACAGCACTATCAGGTGGTTTCAATCATTTCTTTCAGACAGAACTCAAACTGTCACTATTCCTAACCATCCTCTATCTTCCTCTCGAGCCCTCTCGGCAGGTGTGGCCCGGGGCTCAAGCATCTCTCCTCTACTTTTTAATTGTTATATCAATGACCTTCCCAACTCTATACATCACTGTTTCCACCACCTATATGCTGACGATTTACAGTTCTATTTATCCTTGTCTCCCTCCAATTCACTAGTAGCATTCGCCAATATTCAGGAAGACCTTCATGGAATCTGTGCCTGGGCAAATCTGAATAAACTAACGCTAAATCCTACAAAAACTCAGGCCATTCTAATTGGTTCCAATTCTCTCCTCAGATCCTATACCACATTTCCGAGTCTTATCTTAAATGATCACCCAATCACCTTCACATCCTCTGTCAAAAACCTGGGTATTACCATTGATCAAACTCTTTCCTGGAAACCCCTTATTGCCCAAATTTCCCGAAGTACAAAAAGTACCCTCAAATATTTCCATCGCTCCAGCCATCTTCTTCCACTATCCATCCGTATCCTCCTTGTATCCGCACTTATTTTCCCCCACTTTGACTATTGCTGCTTAGTATATGGTGGCCTCTCGACTGTACTTGAGGATAGGCTTAAACGAATCATGAACATATTTTTAAGATTTGTCTTCAGTACTCCGAAGAGGTCTCATGTGACCCATTTTTACGGCGAGTTAAAGTGGCTCCTCCCTCCAATCCGCAGACAATATTTCCTAGGATCATACCTTTACCAAATCATTAACTCTCAACACCCTCCATACATCCATAGTCTCCTACAATTTAAATCCTCAGTCCACTCAATTGAAACAAGATCGCGCCATTCCGACCTTTATTTTCCTACCCAAAGGACTAAAACTTTAGATCGTTCCTTCCTTGTCTGCTCCTCTAATTTCTGGAATTCTCTACCTACTCATATCCGCCATGTTGCTTCCCTCTCCTCATTCAAATCCCAGCTTTTCCAATACCTTTTATTATCCCAAAAAGACGCTTAGAAACTGTAACATTTATATTTCTGACATCACACTTTGAATGAAGAATAATTTTTGTTTATATTCTATATTTAAATTATGTTATCCATTAATTTATTTTTGATTCCGTTCAACAAAATACTTTCTAAGAATTGTTTTTATTTTTATTTTATCATTGTATTTATTTTTTTGAATATACGTGTGTATATGCGTTTATGATATGCACACATATATTAACCCATAATTGTAATTAGTTATTAATTATGTTCCTTCTGTCTGTTGGCCAGACATGTATATTTCCATATAATGAACAAACCTGTTATTCTTAGGGGACATAGCCCCAGAATAAAATTTTTTTCTAAAAAAAAAAAAAGTTTGAATTGGTATCTGACTATACTTTTTTGTTACTTTGAGTTAAAACTGAACTATAATTAAAAGTATTTATACTGAAGAAGCAAAACACCTCAAGTAAACATTTTAGTAATAAATAATAAAAATTAGTTACAATTAATTTGTGTTTTGAGTTGAAGTTTTTTTTTTCTTTTCTACTTACTTATGCATTATGTTGAATTGGTCAATAAATAGGTAATGTGATCTATATCCTGGGTTTGAATCCCGGCTGGGCGGCTGGAGACGTTGACTTCCAAAAGGTGCTAAATCCACATCAGGCAATATAGGAGACGCAAAAATCTGACATTGATGTATTATTGGACGAATTTACTTTTTTTACTTTCACTTACTATATATAGTAAGAAGAAGTATTGAGATCGTAAAAGTTTTCGAATTCCAGTTTTCTACGGAAATAAACGTTTTAGGGTCCCTGAGTCCAAATAACCAAGTCCCGCAAAAATGTGTGTGTGTGTGTGTGTGGTATCTCCCGGGAGGAAACAGTAAGTCCTATGAAACTTTGATATGAAAAAATTTCCTATTTAAGACAACAATACGCCCGAGACGTGACAAAACTCTTTTCATCAAAATGAGCTTACCAGAAGAGGCACTTTATATAATGCATTTTGCACTTTTTTCGATTTTATAGAAAACGGTTCTGACGATTTTGACTAAACTCGCTATATCGATGTAAAATTTAATGGGCTTTAATGTCATGTAAGTTTTATTCTGATTAAAATGGTATGACAGGGCCTAAATGCCGATATTTTAAATTTTCTTCTTCTAATGTAAATTTAATTTTATAGATTCAATAAAAATAACTTATCTCATACAAAAATATTATCTCATACACAAGCTTTTAAAAGTTAATAGAATGAACGAATGATGAAATAAACATAAAACTAACTGATTATTTTAGATAATAATAAAATTGATTTATTATTGAAACACATGTTTCTATAGAAATTTAATTTAATTAATTCCTTAATAGTTCCACGTATTTTTATCTCTAACTGTTTTTAAAAATTCTTTCATTGATTTTAATAATGGAGATAAGTGAAAGTCGTTTGCTGCCTGCACCAGATTTTTTTAAGTCTACAGTTGATTTTTACTGTGTTAAAAATAATTCTTCCATATTATTTCACGGTTCCCGTGACTTTTTAATAATTTTATTTGAAAAAAGTAATTTTTAGAATGAAACGTGGATAGAGTACTTTTTGAAAAGAATCAAAAGGGTGTTAGTACATTTTAGAAGAACAATGCCCTTACAAGGCCGTGGCCTTGAATCGATATGAATCTCTTTATACACTACAGTTAAGACCTAAACCTTAAGCTAAGAGTTGTAGAAGTACCGGTTTCTTATTTTTATTATTAAGATATTATTAATAGATTATCATTGACCAACATATGAACATAATCAAATAATTGTACCTCAGAATTAAGAAATCCTCCAAAAAAGTATTTTTTTTTAACAAAAGATTATTAAATGTTATACAGTATGAAGTAATTCAATAGCTATTCTAAAGCGAGAAAAAAATCAGAATTACGATATAATTTCTAGGTGAAATAACTAATCACCTGACAACAAACAACTATATGCACGAAAACCCTTTTAACTCAGAAAATCTTCCTAAAATTGTTTTTATTTTAAGCATGAAAACACTTCTTTGCTCTCTGAACCTACATGTAAATACTAGCTAGTAATTGAGTTATGCGTGCGCTTTAGTCGCTATAAATAAAAAATATATCATTGTGAATTATAATTTTAAATTTGGAGGCTGAAGAGGCAAAGAGGTTAATTTCATTTTTAGGTCACCAATTTTTCATAATTAGAAAAAGAAGTGGGAAAGTTTTTTAATATATTGCCCTCGTTAAAGTGGAGTTAAGAACTTTTACACACTCCTGGCTATGAATTCACCTGTCCCCCGATTCTAAAAGTTCTGTCAGAGTATTCATCAATTTATACTGGGCCTTTTGCCCTTTCCCGTTAATAGGGAATCCAAAAATGTTTTATAAGCTCATCTTTTTTAACGGGTACTTGACTCTTACTAACGGAATTTCCGGAATGGCGTATTCTTTATTATCACATTTATTTTGAAAACTCTTCTTAGTATGAAATGAAAATCGAGAGGAAATATGATTAATAAAAATTTAAATTATTTGAATTACAAACTTTCTACGGTTTTAGCATCTTGGAGATTATTGCTGATTAATTTTAACTTATTTTAATAGATTGCTGCCAATGGGTGGTGTTTCTATATGTATTTCATGACAATTTATCTTATATCCATCACATTTACTTGATGTATTACTTTCACTTACTATATATAGTAATGGAAACTATTGCTTCCAAATTCCAGTTTTCAACGGAAATACAGGTTATTGGGTTCCCTGAGTCCAAATAACCAATTCCCACAAAAAGGTCTGTGTGTGTGTGTGTCCGTGTGTGGTAACTCCCGGGCGAAAACGAAAAATCCTATGAAACTAATATTTTATATTTAAGACAAATATACGCCCGAGACGTTACAAAATCTTTTTCATCAAAATGAGCTTACCAGAAGAGCCACTTTATAGTATGTATTTTACACCTTTTTCGATTTTCTCGAAAATGGTTCAGACGATTTTGATTTAACACGCTATATCAATGTAAAATTAAATAGGCTTTAACATCATGTAGGTTTTATTATGATAAATATAGTCTGACAGGGTTTAAATGCTGATATTTTAAATTTACTTCCTCTAAAGTACTTTAATTCCGTAGATTCTATAAAAACAACCACAATATGTAGTTATCATTAATAAATAGCAGCTAAATATGTAAGTTGTACGAATTAAAAAAAAAAACTAAATTAGAAAACTGAAAGAATATTGTTTTAATGCAATTTTTTTGTTTTGGAACATTAGAACAGTAATATACATGTATGACATACCGTTTGAAAGCTAAAGATTTTAGATCATATACAAAACATTTTAAAATTTAATAGTAAGTGATGAAAAGTCGATAAAACTAACTGATTATTTTAGATAATGATATAATAGATTTTTTGATAAAACACATGTTTCTATAGAAATTCCATTTAATTTATTCACTCATTTTTATTTCTTTAATCGATTTCAAAAATAGAGGTATGTGAAAGTCGTGTGTTGCCCGCACCAGATTTTTTTGTATACAGTTTTAAATATCAATAAAAATGTTTAAAATGAAAACTTATTTAAATGTAGTTCTTCTTCTTTTGACAGGACTCCGAGAGTCTTTCATAGAAGTCCTATATGCCTAGATGGCCAATGAGCTGTAGAGTAGCAGGTGAAAGGCAACGACACTGCTGATGAAGAGGTGAAACATTATGTGGAACAATTATTCGTGACAGATACTTGAGGATGGCTCCGGAGGCCAAGACGTTAATTAGGAAATAAAACTAACTTGTTTTGGAATTAGGCAGAAAACATGTCTTAATAAAAAAAAAACTAGTGCGCGCAACAAACGACTTTCACTCACCTCAGTTATTTATGCCTATTTAAGAATTTTTAAACAAAAGAAACGAAAATAAAGTGTTGAAAAATTATTTAAAATAGATTTTAAAAGAGTGATGTGTTTAATTAAATAGTCTATTATTATTATCTTCGACAATCAGTTTGTTTTATCATTGTTTGTTTATTTATTTAACGTTACTTTATGCTACTATGGCTAATCGGACGATGCTACAGCAGGAGTCCTAAATTTTGCCCATCCAGGTTTTATTTGGATAGGGATCTTTAACGAGTACCTGACATCGCACAGACTCGGGACCACCTTATTCGTCCCCTCCGAAGGACGGCATAACTAAGGATTTTTACTCCTATTAAAAAATCTTAGGACCACCTGCGTGTTTGAACCCGTAACGTTTGGCATCGGAGGCTGTTATGCTAGCCACCCATTTACAAGTCATCCCGTTTGTTTTATCAGCTTTTCGTCACTCTCCGTTAACGTTTACAATAGTATGTCGAAAATAGTATTTTCTCTAAAATCTTTAGCCCTCCAACTTTATATCATACATGTACATTACTGTTCTAAAGTTC
The DNA here is from genome assembly GCA_023052935.1 of Piezodorus guildinii. Taxonomy (NCBI): domain Eukaryota; kingdom Metazoa; phylum Arthropoda; class Insecta; order Hemiptera; family Pentatomidae; genus Piezodorus; species Piezodorus guildinii. Next base: position 149,658,187 of record CM041293.1, on the reverse strand, counting down.
AAAAACAAAAATTGTATTATAAATTTATTTTTTCAATTATTTCTTTTAGTTGGCTGTCTAATTCCTTTTTTTTTTTAGATTTGCTAATCAGATGATACGGTCAAATTCATAAAAACCACAAAATTAAAGGTACTTTAGAGAATGAAATTATGAATTATCGGCATTTAAGCCATGTCAGACTATTTCAATCTGAATGAAACCTACATGGTATTTAAGCCCGTCAAAATTTACATCGATATAGCTAGTTAAATGAAAGTCGTTTTCAAGAAAATCGTAAATAGGTGCAAAATGCATGGTATAAAGTGGCTCTTCTGGTTAGCTGAATTTAATAAAAACGTTGCTGTAACATCTCGGACTGGTCTTAAATATGAAATTTCACTTTCATAGGACTTTTTGTTTACACGCTGTATCACACACACATGGACACACTTATAGACACACAGACCTTTTTTTGTGACTTGGTCATTTGGACTCAGGGGACCCTAAACCGTGTTATTTCCGTTGAAAACTGGAATTCGAAAATTTTACCATCGCAATACCCCCCTTACTAAATATTCCATATATAGGTATGTGAAAGTAAAATTACTAAACCAAAAGAAAAAAAAGGACCATTAATGAGTATTTTGTGATATTTTCTTGTGCTTCGCACTTGATATTTACGGTAGCATTGTAAAATACTCTAAGAGTTATGTTTGATCAAAGTTTAACGTGGAATGACCATGTTTACCATATCATCAAAAAATCCATCTCTATTCTCAAGCAGCTTATACGTTGCCGTGACTCTTTTCTTATAAATACCCGAACCTCTTAGAGTCTTCTCACTTACTTTGATTATTGAAGCCTAGTACATCAATGCTCAGTGGCGAACACGAATAAGGTGATGAATAGGTTTATAAGATTTATGTACGGTCTCTCCAGACGGTCATGATGTATCTTACAAGTATTCTGGTGATGTTGGCTCTATCCACAGTAACGTTAGAAAATACCTACAGCATCTTCCTGTTCCAATCAAAAAGAACCTGTAAACCTTCCTTTTGCGTTTGACCTCCTTACTCTGCGATCTTCTCTGCACTCCCTGAAGACAAGGTCTCATCTTACCGATCTTAATAATCTTAATAGTGTCATCCCTAACCACTTTCAAACGCAATTTATTTATCCGCCTCCTAAACAATCTTCCGCATATATCTTCACTTGATAATACGCAACTAAACTCATTAAAAGTTGTAATTTATTTATTTAGTTTTACATATTTTATATTACTATTAGAATAAATAATCATGTTAATCGTAAAGCCAGACAAATTGGACTTCATATGTCTTTGTCATCTATCGGAGACTAGATGTTGAAGAAAAAAAATTATTTTATTAATTATTTTTTTGTTTCAAAAGTGATTTAATTCCACTTCATAGTTCTGGTAATGATCCAGACAAAAACTAACATAATCCAAGTTTAAACTGGATTAGGGTTTAATGAATAAATTGTTTGTAAACTGCTTGTAGGTTTCAGTCCACTGGGAAATCTCAGAGAGTGAAAAAAAGCTTAAAATTCAGAATATTTGGCACAGTTCACTAGATATTATTACATTATAACTACGTTATTTAAACATAAAAGTAGCAGGATTAACTAAAATGTATCCAATGATTTAGAAGAAAATCAGAAAAACCAAACTTATGATTAATTTTTTTATACAGGACACCGACCACAAGCTGTACACTTCGAGAAGGATATGAGATTATTCGGTGCAGATAGTTTATGCTTGCGTATTATGCGATTTCGAAGCTAAACAAAAATAAATAAAATAAAAATAATTTTAGGGTCCTCCGAGTCCATATAAACAAGTCACACAAAAAGGTCTTTGTTTGAGCGGTGAGCCAGATTGTAAAAGTTAATAACGCATGATGAAAAGTCTATAAAACTAACTGATTTATGTAGATAATAATAAAATATATTGTTTAATAAAGCACATGTTTCTGTCTAAACTTAATCTTATAAATTCTTGAAACTTTTAATTTCACTTACCACTGTTATAACACTAATTTTAATGAAATATACAATAAGGGAAAGTATTGCGATCGTGAGAATTTTCGAATTCCAGTTTTAAACGGAAATACACGTCTTAGGGTCCCCTGAGTCCAAAATACCAAGTTCCGAACAAAAACGTCTGCGTGTGTGTGGTAACTCCCGCGCGTAAACGAAAAGTCTTATAAAATTGAAATTTCATATTTAAGACAACTATGCGAGATTTTACAGAATTTTTTTCATCAAAATCAGCAGAACAGAAAAACCATTTCATATTTTGCAACTTTTTACCTATGTTAAGTTTACTTTCATGTAGGTTTAATGCTGATTAAAATAGTTTGACAGGACTTATAAGGATATAAGGATTTTAAATTGTCTTCCCCTAAAGTATCTTTAATTTAGTAGAATCTTTAAAAATAACCATATCATCTTGTTACTAATGATAAATAAAAAAAGGTAAATATATAAGTTGAACGAATTCAATATCCAACTAAAAGAGAAAACTGAAAAAAATATCTTTTAATGCAATTTCTTGTTTTTGAACTTTAGAATAGTAATGTACATGTATAATGTAAAGTTGGAATGCTAAAGAGTTTAGAAAAAATATTATCTTATACACATGCTATTGTAAAAGTAAACAGAGAGTGAAGGAAAACCGATAAAACAAATTGATTGTTGTAGATAATAATATAATAGATTATTAATTAAAACACATGTTTTCTATAGAATCCAGTGTAAATAATTCTTTAACAAATTATTTTCGTTTCTGAATTTGTTTGAAAATTCTTATGTTGATATAAATAACGGAGGTAAATTTTTTTTTATTTGACTGTTTTTAAAATACTTTTTTCAAATAATTTTAACAATAGAGGTATGTAAAAGTTGTATGTTGTGCTTACTAGGTTTTGATATATTAATATGACTGTTTATATTTATTTATTCTCTTTTTTTTTTTTTTAATATTATTTTTTAGCTTCCGAAACAGTTGCAAAGCACTCAAGATAATGGTGTAGGAGGAAAGGATGTTTTATATATACAGAGCGGGGGAGGACTGAACATTTAATTATTGCTTGCCGGAGGTTGAAGCCTCAATTCCCGGCCAATAACGATGAGCCGCCTACCCTCGCTGCGGTAATGGTGTATCGCTCCTCTGGTACTTACATCATCCTTAAATTATTGCTTTATCAGCGAGTTCAAACCTTTAGCAGAATATTGTCCCGCTTAATAATATATTTTGTAATTAAAATATAGTAATATTTATGGTAGAACTGTGTACTATATTTAAAACATTCAATTACCAATGCATAAAATACATAGACAGTAAGGAAAAGTATTACGATTCATGGATATTTAAAAATTCCAGCGTTCATCGGAAATTAATGTTTAAGAGGGGGCAGATTAAATAAAAATGAGAAATGGTGTTTCGAAGTACAAAAATGAGCTGCGTTGATAATTATAAATATTTAGGAATAAACATAATTTAACATTGTGGATGTAATTAGTTGACCGTTGAGAATTACTGGAAGGAATTAGTCCGGGTGGCGGTCATTAAATGAAACAACTAAATAGTTTCAACTATTTTATTGTTTGCCAACGTTTCGACCCCCTTTGTGGGTCATCATCAGGGCGCATAGTGGGAGAATGGAAACTCCATTAGTTCCCATCAGTAGTTTCCATATAACAAACAATAAAATAGTTGAAACTATCTAGTTGTTTCATTTAATGACCGCCACCCGGACTAATTCCTTCCAGAAACATAATTTAACATTCAAATTTAAAATAAACAATAGAGAAAATGTAATAAAAGATAAATTTGCAATAAATAGTGTTTGGAAAAAAATATAGATAATAGAAATATTCCAGTAAATAAAAAAAGTTTTTAACAGCGCCCTAATAGTGGTGGCTTGCTATGGAGCTCAGGTATGGGGGGGATATTTGAATTTACCGGAAGTAGAAAGGGTAAAAAAAAAATTCATAAAAAAAAGGCTTTTTTATCTCCCACAGAACACGCCTGAATTATATATTATATTTAGAAACTGCAACCTCTCCCCTCTATAATTATACCTTAAAATTACATCTAAAATATGACCGAAAAGTGTTAGAAAGCCACCCTGCAAGTAGATTAACGAATTTCTTACCACGAGTTATAACTGAAAAAAATATCATGGTATATGCAAATAATGAAAATAGGTGACCAACTGCAAATATGAATTAATAAAGAAATCCCTACAACAATGAATCCGGACTACTTCATTAATAAAATGGAAACAAAAATCCGAACAGAAATGATATCCGCAGCCAGCAATAGCCAATTTTACATATTTTATGCAAAACGTGATCCTGAAAAAGCAATTTCTTACATCAACCACAAAAAACTTAGTCTCTACAATAAATCTCTGATGGGACTTAAATGTCAGCCATGGAGGAGGGATAGGGTACCTGCCTGTGCTATGTGCAACCTTAAGTGTACAAAAAAGTGTATTTATTTATTTATTAATTAGGAGAAACGGATTTTTGTTATTCATTATTCGGATTCTACGCATCTTGTTTGGTTTGGTCAATTACAAAGATTCATTATTGAAAATAATAAACTAAAAGCATTCATACAGGACTGCGTTACGATTTCCTTTTCTTTTATTTCGATTTTTATTCAAATAATTAAAATAAAATTTCCTGATTTCAGATCACCTTATATTTTATTTTATTATTATAAATAATAACCGAGTAATCAGGGAATCACATCTCTTATAAGTTGTGGCTTGACCATATGAGATGATGTTTTTATTTTTTGTTCTTTGTTGTGTTGTCTTTATCTCGAAAATCTTTTCGATTTTTCTTCTTTACATCTACTATAATTTTTTACATAATCATATGTATGCATTTTTTTATTTATCGCCCTTTACTGATTCTAAAACTCTATACATATTTTTCTTCATCTTCGAAAATATCTGGGTAATGAGCGTATTTGTGTGAACAATTAAATTTTTTTTCTTCTCTTTTCTATAATTATTAGCGGTTTATAATTTTTTTTCTCTAGTTTTGAAAATAATTGAATTATTGAATATTATTACTTTTAATCGGCCACCATTTTAAAACTAACCAGCTGATATCAACGTCTAAGTGTTAGGATCATCGTTGCATGCACTAGTATTTTTGGGGCAAATTAAAAAATAATTGGTCTAATAGTTTCGGAAAACGGCGGACAAACGGATTTTTTTATACGTTCTTCGGATTCTACGCATCTTGAAACGTAAGCTCTCAAATTTTGAGGGAGGGGGGCAATTTTTTTTTGTTTGGTCGCATACAAAGGTTCATTATTGAAAATAATAAACCAAAAACTCGTTCATAAATAAAAGATGCATGTTAGAAGTATTTATACTATTGTACCTATAATAAGGGATATTAAATTATCTTCTGTGGATTTGAGCCGAGGAACAAGATTGCGAAATAAATAAATATATGGCATCACTCTAATTCCAATCCAATGAGATCTGATACTGTTCCAGAGGCGCTGGGAACCCTGAGGGGGTTCGTGATAGAACTAGCGATAAAGCTAACAGATGGTAAGGAGCCAGCTCACTCCGGCAAACTGCGCTCATTAAGATATAATTAGAAGATATAAAATAAGCAGGAACTTAGTGTAATTAAATTTAGTTTTATTACGCCCATAACCTAACGTAATCCCTAGTGGACGATAGCTGGCAATAAAATCGAAAGGACTTAATAGGTGTAGTTGGATAGACGATTTTTGTCGGTTTAATATGTTTATAAATGAGAATAACTTAAAAAATACTTGTTTTCAGTTTTTTTTATTTATTTATTTTTTGTTAAACTTCGGATGGTATGAATTCAGACATAAGAACCTGTATTTCCGGAAGCTTTGTCAATATTACGTTTAGATTTATACTGTTTCTAGAGAAACAAAAGCGCAAGGAGATAATTAGATCAAATAACAAGCCAGATTTTTTCCCTCAGTTGATCTAAATCTAGAAATATTATTATGAATTGGAATTAACTTCAGATCATATATTACTTTCACTTACCTATATATTACTATTACATATTACTTCTTACCTATATATGAAATATATAGTAAGGGAAAGTATTGCGAGCGTGAAAATTTTCGATTTCAAGTTTTCGACGGAAATACAAGTTTTAGAGTCTCCTGAGTCCAATTGACCAAGTCTAGAAAAAAGGTCTGTGTGGTGTGTGGTAAGTCTAAACGGAAATTTCATATTTAGGACTTAGACATATAATAATAGACGTATAATCTACCGCTCGAAAGAGAAAGATTTATATTTTATTTACCGTATATTTATCTTTTCGTTTATAACACTTCTGGTTTTTGTTTTTGTTATTTATTTTATTTTTTTTTTATTATATACCTCATGAATCTTTTACATACCTCAGATTCAAGTGTTTATAATTTTATGTTAAAAATGTTGAGCCTTATTGTACATATATTGTTTCGTTTTTCCAATGTATAATTTTTTAAAAGTTTTTAAGAACAAAGATAAGCTGAATTATTTATATTTAGAGGGGAAAACCTTCAAGGTTTTTACATGAACCCCTCCCCATACTAGAAATAGAAATAGAAATAGAAAAAAAACATTATTCTGGGACAAGGTCCCATGAGAATAACAATTATGAACAAAATAATAAATTATAACTGGCCAAAAACAATATACAACTACAATTAAATAATACAATAATGAAAAAAAGAAAAAGGGTCAGAGTACCATCTCTATTTACAATTTCAAGAAATAAATAAATAAGAATAAACATAAAATGTAATTTTTACATCTCATTAAAGTAAGTGCATTAAAATCAAATTCACCTTACATAAGTTGGCATAATAAAAATTAGCTAACATCTGTCTGAAGAGAAAGGAAGTATTGAAAGAGGAGGGATTTAAAAGAGGATAGGGAAGGAGCATGACGGAAACCTACTACTACCTATGTTTATGGTTTTCCTCAGTTTATGCTTGGACATGGCTCAGTAATGGTACGTTTATATATAATTGTTTACTTCTATATTAAAGTCTAAAGTTTTGTTTTAATGCTTATCATCATAATATTATTTATATTATATTATATAGTATAATATATAATAAAATAATATATTTATTATGTTATCATAATTGGTATCTATAATATTTAAGTGTGTTGTTATATTTTCTGTTTTATTTCAAATGTTATTATTGTCACTACATTCAAAAAATTGTCATTATCACATTACTATGTACCTCTTTTGTTCTGATGTTGGTAGCCCTGATGATGGCTCGCAAGCTTGAGCCGAAACGTTAACAAAATTAACAATTTTTAAAAGATGACTGACTCCAGATTATTCCAACTATAACAGATTTTTTTTCGTTTTTTTTTTTGTTAAAGTTTGTATGATATGAATTTATCAAATAAAAACCTGTATTTCCGGGAGCTTTGGCTTTAGTAAATTTAGATTTATACTGTTTCTAGACAAACGAAAGTACGAGGATGTGATTAGATCGAAATCAAGTTCAGTCGCCAGATTTTCTTCCCCAGTTGGTCTAAATCTGATGGAATATTTTTATGAAAGTTATTTTATTTCGGATCATGTTATTAGATTATATTTTGAGATATTAAATAGTAAATATGATCGTTTATTCATCTAACGCTACTTTTATGCTACTGTGGCTGATTGGACAACGCTACACTGGGATTGATGAATTTTGCCAATTCAGGTTTGATAAGAATAAAGATCTTTGACCAGTACCTGACATTGTACAGGCTAGGACGGCATAACCAACGAGTTTTATTATTTCACTTAATAAAACAAAACAAGATCATCTGTCTGGGAAAGCACTACCTTTGTTATAGAAAGCTGTTATGATTTCCACTACACCAGAGGTGACGCCTAAGTGATACATAGTTTTTAGTGTTGCAATGTTTTTAATACCCTTGATAGTGTATTTTAATACTCTTAACATGAATGAATAAGACGATATTTAAATTCCAGACTTGTAACCATTTATAATTAACAATGAAAGACAGTTCATTGTTTCTATTAAACAAAAGTAAAGGTACTTAAGAAAAACTTTTTTTGAATAATTCTTCACTTCAGTAATCTGAGACTAATTTAAGGAGGAATTACAGCTTGGACTCCCAAGCACTCGACTGTGTAGACTTTGTAGAAAAGAAGATGAAACTTCTGTTTGTAAGTACTATATACTCTCAAGGCTTCGGTACAGCCTTTTTGGTGTTGACGGACTCATCAAGAAATGAGTTAATGAATCCCATTAGCCTCTTGAGTTTGCAATTGCATCAAAACTCATGTACTAATTGATTTTGAGTTTTCATGCTTCGGCGTACAATGTACCTGTTAAGTCTGCGACTTGCGATACATTAAAAATAATTAAGGAGGATTAACATTACTTTATTTACAACACAAGGACACACATAGAGAACTTTTTGTGAAGTCATTTGGAATCAGCGGACCCTAAAACGTGTATTTTCATTAAAAACTGGAATTTTAAAATGTTTACGATGGCTATACTTACCCTTACCATATATTTCATGTCGTAAGTGAAAGTAAAAATTGGACTAAAAAAGACTTTTGTTGATCATATTACTCCACTACTATTCCTTCCATTTTTTAATATTTTAGTTGGATTTATATTAGATTATTTTACTAATATTACAAAACGTTTTAAAAAGTATTTCAGGGTATTATAAGAAAAGGGCTTTAGAAGTAGACAAAGAAGAACTGTCATCAAGACAGTCTCTTGAACCCAAACAATTTACATATTTCCCCAACTTTGTTCCTTATGGTTTTACTTTGTGAATATACGATGACAATTTAGCAATCATAAGGTAACTATTGTACTGTGCGCTTGGAAATATTTTATATAAAAAGACTGACCATAAGTTATTTTGACTACATAATTTATAATACATTTTAAAAAATCTGGTGCGCGAAACACACGACTTTCACTTACCTCAATTTTTAAAATCAATAAAAGAATTTTCAAATACAGTTAGAGATACAAATACGTGAAACTATCAAATAATTAAAAAAATTTGAATTTCTATAGAAACGTGTTTTATTAAAAAAAATATATTATTTTATTATCTAAAATAACCAGTTAGTTTAATCTTTCTTTCATCACTCATTATCAACATTTAAAAGGTTGTGTATGAGATAATATTTTTTCTAAAATCTTTAGCTTTCCAACGGTATATCTTACATATATATATTACTGCTCTTATGTTAAAAAATAAAAAATTGTACTAAATTTTTTTTTAGTTTTCTCCTCGTATTTATTCAATTTATATATTTACCTGTTTTTCATCAGCGTTAACAAGATAATCTAGTTATTATTATTGAATCTACAAAATTAAAGGTACTTTAGGGGAAGACAATTTAAAATATTGGCATTTAAGCCTTGTCAGACCATTTTTATCCAAATAAAACCTACATGGTATTAAAGCCCATTAAATTTTACATCGATATAGCGAGTTTAATCAAAATCGTTGGAACCGTTTTTGAGAAAATTGAAAAAAGGTGCAAAATGCATGGTATAAAGTGCCTCTTCTGGTAAGCTCATTTTAATGAACAAAGTTTTGTCACGTCTCGGGCGTATATTTGTCTTAAATATGAAATTTCGGTTTCATAGGACTTACCGTTTCCGCCCGGGATTTACCACACACACACACACAGACCTTTTTGCGAGACTTGGTTATTTGGACTCAGGGGACCCTAAAACGTGTATTTGCGTTGAAAACTGGAATTCGAAAATTTTCACGATCGCAATACTTCCCCTTACTATATATAGTAAGTGAAAGTATGAATTACACTTATATAAGGTCAAGAAGTTATCGTTATGGTTAAAATTAGTAAATTATAAATTTCATAAAATGACTGATATTTTTTACCTGTTATGAAGTAACTCAAACATCGGACATACAACGCTTACCTGAAAAAAAAATGTCATTAATATTTTACAAAATATTAATTCATCATTTATAGAAATAATTTAGAATACTTAAGAGACATATTAATAATTAAAATTATTTCACATACATACAAGTAGAGTACATAAAAAATTTTGTAATTAGTTATTTCTGATGAAATTGTGGCATATAGTTGTAAATTAACCCATTGAAAATTTCCATATCAGTAGGCATCTAATTAGATATATGCGTTAATGAGGAATAAGCCTAGGAATTAGAACTCTTTAATGGCATCAAATACTAAAACATTAATATCAAGCGAATTCTCGAAATTGTAACATGTTTTATTATAACAACTATATATTCTATTACATGTCCTCCATCAATACAAATTTTGTTTGTTTGTTTATTGATTTGAAGTCTCTTTATGCTGCTGTGGCTAATTGGATGATCCTACAACGAGAGTCCTAAATTTCGCCTACCCATGTTTAATTAGGATAGGGATCTTTTACGAGTACCTGACATCACACAGGCTCGGGACCACCTTTAAACGTTACCTTTGAAGGGCAGCATAACTAAGGATTTTTTACACCTATTAAAAAATCCTAGGTCCAACAGCGAGTTCGAACCCGGGACCTTCGGCATAGCAGGCTGTTATGCTAACAACCATGCTAAAAGTGACCCCTACAGATTTTGTAAATAAATCTATAAGAACCTAAAAAAATGATGCAGTACTACATAAGTCACTCGAAGGTCATTCATTAGCGAACGTTTCTGGAAATTCTTAAACATTCTTCATATTTTTTAGACTTGCCATTTAAAGTGTGTTCTTAGTTTTGTGGTAGAATGATATTCCGTATTTAATAATGAAACCAGTTTTTGCTATATATTTATATAGCATATATATTTATATTGTGATATTTAGAATGTAATATGTCAAAAGAGACTAAGTGAATAATTAACATTTAAAATTAAAACTTTAATGACATACACATCATCATGATTAGTACAAGTAACATAATTTTGGTGCTGGGACTTAACTGGTCCCCAGTAATACAATTTGGGACTTATAAAATTCTCATCATTGCATAAAAAGTTATTGTAAAAAAAAAAATGGCAGTTTTACAGGTTTCAGAACAAGTAGTAATACTAAGCAGATTAACAAAGTAGTGAGGATAAAAAAAAAATCACGAAAATTTTACATTAACCAAGATTTTATTTATTACGGCCGGGCGTGGTCTAGTGGATAGAGCGCTAGTCTGCTGTGCTCCGGGTCCTGGGTTCGAATCCCGGCTATGGCAGAATATTATTTATTCTGTTAATTTAGTCGGGGGGCGACCCTAGGGTATGGAGACCCTCCTGGGGCAGACCCAGCCTCTATAAAGTGGGTGCCCAAATTTATTGGGTAAAAACCTGGTGGCTGAGCGCGATTAAGGCCTAATCACCTCATTGCACTGCCGTTGGCCTAGAAACAGTACGAATATCTATATGTACTGAGCCCAAGACCCTTCACGGGTTGTAGTATTACCGGTTAAGATTTTATAAAAAAACTGGCTATAAAAAGGAGCGTTAGATATGAGGCTCACGTCTTAATTATTTTTCCTTTATAGACTTATTGCTGTAGAAATATCGCGAACACTACCTTTTTTAAAATATATTATATCAGTTTCAAGTAGTTGATTTTTCATCTTTATAATCGGGAAAGAATTATAATTTAATATATCGTATATCTATTTGTAGGAGGAGTGAACCAGGTTCAATAAAACTATTCCAGTGACTGATCTAAATACAGTGGATCATGAATATGCAGGAACTAGGAGTCTTGAAAAGCCTTAAGTCCAAGCAAGTTGTTTGGTACTGCCTTATTCAGTAAGGTAAATAATTCCTTAGCCCCTTAATTCTTGCAGGGGAGAATCAATTGAATCCTCTAAAGGTAGGTTAGTAATGAACTACCAGCTGTTGCTAGTATTTCTATTTATTTTGTGAAATTAACGAGAAGTGCTTTGCTTAACTTTTACTTAGCCCAACATTGTAGTTTTGCTAGAAATAGAATTACTTTCTTTAAATTTGACCATTTTCGATAACAGCTTTAAAGACAGCTCTATAAGAAATGTAAATGAGTTAAAATATTTTACATCTTATTTAAAAATGGGATTACAATTAATGTTATTCTTGCTATGTATATAAAGAATAAGTTTAGGAAACTCAGAAAAAGAGGTAACACGCTACCTATATGCGGAAAAAATGGGCTGTGCTACCCAGGTCTGCAGAAAAACCTACTTTACGACCTGAAAGCTTTTTTATATATTTGAGGGAATGTTAAAAATCTTTTGGAAGAGAAGTACGTCGACTGTAAGTAAATGAAGTTCGCAAAAACTTAGGGTGGAGCTTAGGCAGAAATTGACAACACCCCTCCAATATCCTCTGTCCAGAATATTTTAAATTGATAATTTACCAATCAAAAATCTAGAATGTCGTCACCGGTGTACAGGTGTGGCAGAACTGTTGTTTTTTTAACCTCTACCATGGCTAATCAGACGATGCTTCAGTTGATTTAATTAATCTTACGTATCCATGTCTAATTACTTTAGGGATATTTAACAAGTACCTGATATAACTCCGGCTCGATACCATCATTTTACACCCCTTACGATGAAAGGCATAACCAAGGATTTTACTACTCCCTTTGAATAACCCTTAGTCTATCTGCAGGGTTTAACCTGCGCTTGGGCATAGAAGGCTTTTATGATAGTCACTGCTCCACAGGTAGCCTATAAAAATATATTCTTTCACCAATGTACAATCAACCTAATTAAATATATCTAGTCCTGTCATAAATAATGTTACAAGGAAATATTGGGTTGTTTCACATGAAATGTCCGTTTTTATAGTTTCTGAAATATATAAAGGATTTTGCAGGTCTCTGTTGTTTTCTTCCGATTGTTTGCATATTTAAAGTAAACAGTTACTAATCCTCAACATTTGTATTATAAACATTACCTTCCCAATCAATTACTAACTTTTTAGTATACCACCAAATATGAACATGGAAACACGCGATTTTCGAGTAATATTTTTGTACGAGTTTAAACTCGGTCATTCAGCAGCTGAGGCCGCTAGAAATATTTACAAGGCGTTTGGGGGAAGGGAGTGTTAATAAGCAGAACATTCGTCGTTGGTTTGCTAAGTTTTCAGCTTGGGATACCGACTTGGAAAACTTGCCCCGAGAAAGACCTCCGTCCGTAATAAACAACGATGTTCTCAAACATACAGTAGAAGGAAACCCCTACCAAACAGTTAAAGGACTCTCAGCACAGCTAAATGCAAGTGCATCTACCGTTTCCAGACATTTAAAGTGTATTGGGAAAGTCAAAAAGCTCGATACATGGGTACCTCATGATCTCACTGAGCGGCATGTTTCAAAAACACACCGTGCAAAAATTGAAAGAACTGGGCTACGAAGTTCTTCCGCACCCACCATATTCTCCCGTCTTGTCTCCAACAGATTACTACCTGTTAAGGAATTCAGACAACTTCGTCAAAGGAAAACTTTTTGAAAATGATAATCAAGTGAAAAGTGCGTTTTTAGATTTTGTTTCACTTCAAAGCTCAGAGTTTTTCAGTTCGGGGATAAAAAAGTTCGTGTTACGTTGGGAAATATGTGTAGAAAAAGAAGGTAAGTACTTCGAATAAAATTATATTGTTTTCATATCGTATTTTTAATAAAAATCCTTTATCTTGAAAACAGAAATTTCATGTGACACATCCCAATATATACAGACAAATTATTTGTTTTTTAAAACTTTAATAGAAACTAATATGTATTTCTATAGATACTAGAACAAAACATAAATTAATCAAAGTGCTCCCTTATCCCTTGGCCCAGACATTTAATCTCTACAGCAGCACTTCGTGATGTAAGCGCTCAACTACTCGGACCAGAGATTGCTTGAGGCCTTCCCAGTTAGTGTGTGCTCTGTAGCATGCATCTACTTCAGTTCGGACTAAACCTGGTAAGCTAGTGGCTTGAGACGAAGGTTCTCTTCAATCCGTGCCAGAGATGAACGCTGGAATGTTCTTTTGAAGCCACTACTAAGTTGACCTAGCTTTGTGAGCTGGAGCGGAATCTTGCTGGATAACTCAATGACTTCCATCATGCAAAGTATCATTTGAAGGCTTGACGACAAGTTACAGAAAATCGCTCAGATAGCTTTAGTGTTTTCAAGAAAATAGAGTGAATTTGTGATGCCATTAAGCAAACTCTTTACCAAATCATCACTGAGAAAGGGTGTTGATATATTTTCTCTCTTTTTATGACATCCTGGATTTCTTTAGAGCTGTACACACCATAATTTTGGCGATTAAATGTTTCGTTTATTGTAAAGCTTTTCTCATCGCTAAACCAAATTATTCGATGAAAACCATTGGTGTAACGGCTGAGGTGTAATTCTCATATACCCACGCTAATTGTTTTTAGGGAATTTTTTGAAATTTATTTATTAAGAGATAATACAATCTGCCACCTTCTGGGGAAATGAGTATTACAGCTAGAAGAAATCATTCATCCCATATGTACATCGTAAACGAAAAAAAAAAAAAAAAAAAAAAATATATATATATATATATATATATATATATATATATATATATATATATAATAAAACAAAAATAACTAACTAAAAATTACAAGAATAATTAATTAAGGCTAAATAAATAAGAAAAAAAATATGTGTATATAAAATAAAATAAATAATAAATATTAAGAAAATAACAACAACCTGATCACATTCATACCTATTTACAAACTGCCCTTTGGATCACCGAATAAAACCCCGAGATCCATTAGTGGATGTCGAGGCACTATGGCAAGAGATACTAGCGCCTCTCATTCAGCCACGTCTTGAGAGAGAGCCAGTGGAGCCTGAATGAGGGCATGAGTGGAGAAACTGGCCATTGTTAGCACTCCAGTAACATATTTACAAGAGACTTCTGGGCCACTGCCGCTTCAACCTACGAGGAGGATTATATGAATGTTTGGAACTATATAGGGAGTGTGCCAAGGGATTAGTAAGGTGATTAAGCTTCTGATGGAAGATTGAGTATTTGGATGGTATTAGATCAAGAACAAATGGGATATTAAGGTCATGGTGTAAGGTTTTGTTGGTGACATAATATGAGGCAGGTTTTAGAGTAATAGTTAGCCTTTCTTCTGTCATTCTTCGAAATTCACCCGTCCTAAGGTTACTTTTTATTATGCACGACAGTGATCTGACAGAACTACCAATATCCCAAGACATGATTTGTTGATTTCGAATGGGATTTCTTCTGATTTGAGCAGCCGCTGAGTGCCAGGATTAGCCGTTTTTACAGTGCGAGGACGGCCTTGTCTAGGTCAGTCACATACAGATTAGGTCTCATTATATCCTTTTATAGTGCGGGACACGATACGGTTGTTACCCAAAGGTTTCAAAAAGCTGAAAATCTGGAATCTACATTTTTCAACATTGTGTAAGGAGACTATATTAGGCTTTCATTATCACCATAGTTCTTGAGAACTGAGCGAAAGAAAGATAGAAACTAATTGGGATTATAACCATGAATTTTAAAGAAAATAATAGAGGGGAGGTTATCTAAATAATAAGCAAGGATGTAAATAAAGTTCAACTTAGAATAGAATAAAAATTTTATTTGTCTTTGGGGCTTCCCCATACAAATAGACCCTAGCTTTGCTATAAATTACAATATTATGGTTTTAGAACTTTATATACATATCGTTTAAAAATAAATCAAATAATAGTGAAAATTTACTTAAACATTTTGACTTTCAAAAATAAATTACAGATTAAAGAATAAACAGTTACTGGTGCTATAATAGAAACAACAAATAAGAAAAATATCATTTTGAAGATAAAATAAAAATAAACATTGAATAGAAAATGTTCTATGATAAAGAATAGAGCACTTTTCGAACTCCCATCATGTAATAGTACACTTTATGTAACTTATCTACACTATCGAGATTCAGTATAGCGTGGATACCTTGGTTGTCAGAAGATTCTAAGATGAAGTTTTGAAGAAATTGTCGTCTATTTTCATTGTGTACCGGGCTGTGAAGGAGAATGTGTTGTAGACTGTTGAAATATACAGTTTATTGTGACTTGAACAAAAAATCTGAGTTTTTTCCATAGATTCTAATATTTTCTGGATTTGCAACTCTTAATTGGCTGACACATCTGAATTTCTTTATATGTACTTTGAATCTGAGATACGTTTCAGGGTCAGGAGCATTGTAATTGCATAGTATTCTATATAAAGGATAGTTAATTAAGTTCAACTTCTGTTACAGAATTTATAACAGAACTAGGTACACAACACTTTATTGAATAAAATACCAAAATAATTCAATAATATTAGCAGCTCCATGCTAGTGAATAATTGGACTTGTTTCCTGAATTAGTACTTAATGTAATTAACTGAGATTATATTTTTAGAAGTTTTAAATAAAAATATACTAAATAATCAAGTCAAGCGTTGTAAAATAATAATGGTTATGTAGTATAAATTAGTAATTTTACTATTTTCTGGCTTTTATGATGACATCAATGCTTGCGATATTTAAGGGTTGATTGGTATTTATTCAAACCTAATCGGTGATGTAAATTCATGAGCAATTCAAAGCCATGTTCAACAATTTTAATTTTAGTTGGAGTCCTAAAATAAAACAATAAAAATAAATAGGATAACAGAGCCTAGCCTCAACCCAGTTTAAAACACTTTATCTCTCTAGTAACCTAAAACTAATTCGAATTAAGAGGGCCTATTTTTTAAGGCAAGACACTTTCGGAAAATTAATTATCAGACTAATGCCATTACCCAGGCTTGGGAGAGGAGAGCGGTTAACTAAGTTAGCCGTGCTCAATTTTTTATCAGCTCGTCAATTTCTCTCAATTTTATACCAATTATATATAAAATTGTTTATTTCCATCAATTGACAATTTCAACTATTTTTTTTCAACTATAACTTCAAGTTTTTTTTTTTTCACTTATTTTATATGAAATTGTTCCAAAAGCATTTCAAATTTACTTTCGACCCTAAAAAATTGAATCCAAGTAATATCGTCAAAAAAATAATTATTATTATTAGTTATAATATTCTTATTATGAGAGCCATGAATTCATATTGTTAATTATCTGACAGTACGGAAAATAATCTAAGATTAAGGTTTAAAAAAAAAATGTACACCTGTTTGTATTAATCAAAATAAATGTTCATTAATTTCAATACTTTTTATTTTGTGGTCGCTTAGTGGGTAGGGTTCTTAGTTTTAGTATTTTATTCTATCAAGCTCACAGGACATCAAAAGAAGTTCTTCTACGACCTTCTTTGGCTTCCAGCCTTAAATTTCTTCATCGATGACCATCTATTGAACGGTGAACGTACTAATACTCCCCTAGCTCCACAATTCATTGATATTCCTCGTCGTTTGAACCCCATCATACTTAGTTTAAACTCGTACAATAACATTATAAGAAAACCACACGTTAAAATCAGGTGAAGAGGTTAACAAACATTAAAATTCGTCTTTTATTATTTATTGGGATATTGAAAGAAAAAGCAAATATCCTTCATCATTTTCTATACAACCTGATACATGAGATATAAATAAATCATATCCGTCTTTAAAAATTACGCTGTTTTTGTTTATTTATTTATTAATTTTTATTTTTTTTAATGATCCTTTATGTTAGCTCTTTTGAATAGCTATGTTATTTGAGAAAATTATTTTTTCTGCAAATATGCATTTTAAGGATGTCTGTCAATATCATAATCTCTAAAGTTAATCAATTTTATAACATATAATAAGGGGCTGATTCTTGAATGAATTATAAGATTCTTTTTTTTTTTTTTTTTTTATTATAGCCCCTGCGGTTAGCTCTACTGAATAGTTATGTTATTTGAGAATTTCCCTATTTTCAGTAAGAGAGCATTTTTGGGATGTTTGTCAATTGGGATGTTGTTCATTTAAATACAAAATGTTATATATTTCAATAAATAAATATTATATTATCTTCAACTTACCCATAATATCTGTATAAAATCTAGTGCATGCATCACTCATTGTACTTTGACTCAAGGTAAAACATGTGTTTATGTTGAAAACCAGAATTCGAAAATGTTCACGATCGCATTACTTCCCCTAACTATATATTTAATTTATAGGTAAGTGATAAAAAGTTGTTTTTATCAAAACATTCGCTGAATATTATTAGAAATGATAGAATTTAATATTCTTTATGAAGTTGTGCGACACTTACTTTCCTATTTCGAGGGTTCGACTGCTTAACCTTCTAGGAAATCTTCTCCTCCATCATTTGGTAGCACTTATTTTTCCGTGAGTGCAAACCAAGTAGATGTGTTTCAATTTTAGAATTTAGTATGTCCTCGCCAATGAAATATTTGAAGGGATCTCCCTAAATTTATTCTTAGTAACCACAAGATTAGGCGAACATAGTTTAACCATTCATAACCGTTTTGAAATCGGCTGATCAAGCCGCAGTGTTTTACATGCCATATTATCATGATTGATATTGTTAGGAGTACAATAGACTTCTATTTCAATAGCGTAATTAAATTATCATAGACTTTTGTGTATTACAGTGCTACCAGAATCATATTTGATATTCTATTGTTGCATATGACACAACGCGCAATATGTGAAATGTATTGAGAATATTAGTTTTCATTCCTTTTAATCCTTAATCTACTGTGAAATCAAAAACATTTTTTGAAAATAAAATTTCTTTTCGTTCCGAAAAATTTAATATGTGATTGATTGTTTAGGATAAGATTATTGGTATTATTGTTATTTTTTAATTTAGAATATAATAACAGTTATATTCTCTCTCTATCACTCTCTCTCTCTCTCTCTCTCTCTCTCTCTCTCTCTCTCTCTCTCTCTCTCTCTTTCTCTTTCTCTCTCTCTCTCTCTCTCTCTCTCTCTCTCTCTCTCTCTCTCTCTCTCTCTCATATATATATATACTAGCGGACCTACCCTGCTTCGCATGGGTGCAAATAGTACTAGGTGTCATTTATGCTTTAAAAAAATCCCTGTCAGCCCAATTTAGATTTTATCACTTTAGGTGTTTTAGCTTATCGTAAGGATATGTGCGGTTGGTAAGAAATATAATAAAATATTTTTATTTTATTACGCCTCTTCATTATTATATTTATTTATCCGCAGAAATGAAAAATCATAAATAAAAATCAGTTTGTTTTTTTATAATTGTGAAGCACAGATAAAGGAAAATTTAATTTCCCTTATAAAGAAAACTTGATTACTATGTATGTAATAAAAAAAAAATACAGAAATAACAACGGTTCCTATTTTATTCGGTTTATTACTATTTTATATTTTAAATTATATTTTAAAAGTTGAATTAAGTTTCCAAAGGAACATTGTCTAAGTGATGTTGTTATGTCATACTGGCCTGTGTAGGGTCTGTGTTTTTAGTAATAATTGCAGTGTCGTCGGCATATGTCGCAGTTAGGATGTTTTCGTTTGTGGGTAAGTCATATGTGTATATTAAGTACAGAAGTGGGACCAGGATAGAACCTTAAGGAACTCCTGTAGGGAACCCTGTCGGACAGAAAAGAAGCGGTCAAAGAGAAAAGATTGTAAAACTAGATAATAAGTGCTTGGAAGTATGGGTTTTAGTTCAGCATGATTTAGTTTACAGTGATAAATCAGTTTTCATGAAATAGTATTAAATTTTAAATAATTAATAACAATGTTAGTTTATAGTTTTATAACAACTTAACATTTATACAAACAACTTAGTCACAGGTGTGTACGTAATATTTTTTTTTTAAATATAGCTTACTGAATGGTAGAATATAACTTGCACGATCCTGTACATGAAGCTGTTATAACTTCCCACTTTACCAATAAGATATGCTTATGAGTTTATGAGCTTGCATCAGCTTTGTATTAAATTTTACTATTTCCTGAACTTTCCAGCGGTCTATTCTACGTCTATGTTACAGCTTATATTTAAGGAATAATTTTTTGATGAATTAGTAACTGAAAATGTATTTTTCCCTTTAGCAGAAAAGCTAAATTGCAATGTATTTTACTTTTAAACCTTCAGGAAAGATATCTTAAATGATAGTGAAAACCATATTAAAATCCGTCCAGTGGTTTAGAAGAATTTCGCAGAAACCAAAATTGCGTTATCATTATATATATATATATATATATATATATATATATATATATATATATATATATATATATATATATATATTTTAACATAGGGAACGTTTTTTGTGAGGACATTGTTCATTTTGCGGGGAGTTTTATAGCAGGTTAAAAACATTATTAATGATTTATGTTAAACAATTTTAAGCTTTAAAAACATTATTTTTTTCCCAATAGTCTAGGTTGCTAAGAAAATAGAACAATTTAAGACTTAATAATTTAATATCGAGTGTTTCGAAGACAATAAAATATTTACAGCCAGAATGTGCAACTAAAATTTAATAAATATGTGCTTTATTTATATTTTTTTTTAAAATGATAAATTATCAATGAAATGAGCGTCTAACATTCTCAAGAAGATTTATAGTTTTCCACTATCCAATAATAAATCCATTTATAAAAGCGGTATATTATATGATTAGGAAGGCTAAGTCTAGTGGATAGGGGACTAGTCTATTGTTATGCCTGGGTTCGAATTCAGGCTCTTAAAGAATATTAGTTCATTTGGTGGTCAACCTGTGGTACGGAGAACCACCTGGGCCACACCAATCTTTCAGAAAGTGGGTATTCAATAAATAGTGGAAATCTGGCGGCTGAGCTTACTCTCTACCCATTCTCCTCATAGCACAGGCGGTGATCCGGAAAGAGTAAGAATATCTACATGCACTGAACCTCAATGTGTACTAGAGGCACTGTATTTTTTTCTGCAAGGTAGGTACAAAGTTCTTACTATTATTACTTGGATTCAATTTTTCAGGGTCGAAAGTAAATTTGAAATGCTTTCGGAACAATTTCATATAAAATAAGTGAAAAATAAAAAATAAACTTGAAGTTATAGTTGAAAAAAAAAAAGTTGAAATTGTCAATTGATGAAAATAAACAATTTTATATATAATTGGTATAAAATTGAGAGAAATTGACGAGCTGATAAAAAATTGAGCACGGCTAACTTAGTTAACCGCTCTCCTCTCCCAAGCCTGGGTAATGGCATTAGTCTGATAATTAATTTTCCGAAAGTGTCTTGCCTTAAAAAATAGGCCCTCTTAATTCGAATTAGTTTAGGGTTACTAGAGAGATAAAATGTTTTAAACTGGGTTGAGGCTAGGCTCTGTTATTCTATTTATTTTTATTGTTTTATTTTAGGACTCCAACTAAAATTAAAATTGTTGAACATGGCTTTTAATTGCTCATGAATTTACATCACCGATTAGTTTTGAATAAATACCAATACCCATAGATTTTAATATATATATATTTTTTTTAATAAACTACTATGTTAAAACATTATTAATGAATAGATTAGGTGGGCATGGGACCTTGATATCTAAAGAGTTGCCCCTGAGATGTCAGCATTATAGGGGAGTCCTGACAATTACTCACATTTTCGAAGAATGTTCCTTCTACACAAGACAATTGAAACAAAGGGGAGTACCACTTAATGTCGCTGAATCTTTAGGGAACGATGTAAATATAATTGACGAATTGGTGTGCTTTCTTACTGAAATATACTTTTACAAGCATAATTGACAATATTATTTTATTAGTATTTTTTAAAAATTATTATAATTTTTTCTGTTGTATTTTTGTTTAGTTTTTTTATCTTTTTGGCCAACTTGTGACCACGCAACTATTATTAATTTTATTTACATTTATTTTTTATTATTTATTTTTTTTTTTCATTTATTTTTTTATTTTACCTGATATATATTTAACTGTGACTAATGCTGTTATACATGTATTTATTCCTACTATTGATTATTTTTATAGTTATTTGTTTTCAACTATTTTTTGTTATTTGTTTTTAACTAAAATCATTGTTCATTATTTAACCTAAAATTGGTTTTCTAAAATGAGTGTCTAGCACTGATGACCGAGATGTTTTGTGCCAAAAAAATATAACAACTAACTAACTTGAATGGATTAGATCAGAACAGTTTGCCAACCATTATAAGCTGGATCTTAAACTGTCCATAATCTTGCAGAAGGACGGTATAATACACGTTAACGATAGAGAACACCAGTTATAAAAGAATAAAAAATTAGAAGAATATGCAATAGAATAATATAAATCACGTTTTACCTTCACCTGAATCTAAATTAGCTACTGTTTTTTTGAGGCTAAGATCATCATTTAAGAGGGCTTTGCCAAGCGACGTCCGCCAAGACGATTAATGCTTTTCTCCTGAATGGTCTAAGCTCCAACGAACTGGGACGATCATTCAAAATATACCCAACGCCTCTTTGTTTTTATAAGGTTATAATATTGAAATATACTTTATTCGTCATATGTAGGTTCATTGTCTTAAGAATATATTATTCTGTCATTACTTAATTTAGAAATTAATAGAACAACTACTTAATAAATAAAAAACTGATTATTTCTCATAATACGAATGCCCAATAGAATTGTGTTGACTATTTATATTTACTATTGCCCAAGATAGTGGCAGATTGTATTACTTCTCAATAAAGCAATATTACTACTAAAAAAAATTTATATTTATATATACACATATATTTTTTATTTATTTTACTTTGAATGATCAACAATAGCAAACAAAACTCGACAAACAATATAGTCAAAGGTCTTGCAGACAATTGACCACCGTTCGAGGTATTTAAAATTAAACATTCTTAAGTCCTGTGTTGTTGTAGCTTCTCGTGAATTTGTCTATTAAAGTGATTTTTGCTAGCTCGGCAGTCTTTGGAGTTTTACAGAAATGGCGAAACAATGGTGTGCCATAGAGCGAGGTAGGTCTGATGATGTCCTTATAATCTGAAGTTTCTGACGTAAATAAATGTGTGATAAATGTGTAATAAATGTAAATACTATCAGCAGATAGTATAGTCTTTAATTCAGGCAATTTCTATCTTTACCAAACGTGGTAGTAAAAGCTAAGATGTCTGTGCAGTGTAATACCCAGGCATAGATTGGTTTCAGAAACATGATATTCTTCCAATTTAAAAGTCCTAAGTAGGCTATTAAATTGGAAAACAAAGGGGGTTTCTCAGCCTTCTGAAACGACATCACGATGTAATATCTCTCGGCCGGATTCACACTGATGCTATTTTCTTAAGACTTTCACGACGGTAGTAAAATCCAACTTTGCGGCTTGTTAAAATTTTACACTGGATGGGTAAATCCCGATATCGTCAGGATGTACTTCTGCTCCTGGATGCTTGCCTGACACAACTGGTGCAGTGAAAACGGTAAAAAAAGACATTTGAGGCACTCCAAAAGTCGTGTGTGGAGTTGAAAGCCTCCCGCCAACCATTTCGACGAATGATTTTCCGCTGCTATATGTTTGGATCTATCGGTAACGGGAGGCAGGGAATCTGAAATCCTCCAGAAGGCGGAGCATGATTTTGTGAGACACTGTCTAAGCTTATGAGCAGTAAAGAGAGATAGACTCTGTAGCTCTATTGTGATGCATATATTTCTACGAGGTGGCATCAAGTTTCTTAAAATGGTGCTCACAGGTGACTCCTCCCTCTGGTGGGATGAAATTTTTCTCAACGCAGTGCACTTTTTGATAATTTAGACCAGTCTCCTAAAAATCTTGCTCATGATCGAAAGGAAGCCGAACGGACCATAGTGCTCCGTAAAATCTCCTACCTTTGGCTTTAATAATGGTACAGCGATAGTACGTTTCCAGTCATCGGAAGAGAAAGAAATTCGATCTCAGGAGTCCAAGAGATCCAATAGAAAAGCCCAGCAGTGGATACGAAATATCATACTACCCACCAAAAACACCTCTTCGGCACAAAACCTATTTTACTTTTGATGGGCTGTAATGATACGGCGAAATTGCATTCAAATTATAAACCGAAGTTATAACAATTGAAAAACAAAGTAAAAACAGATAAACGTATTTGAAACGTCGAATTTCAGAGGTATATCTGTATGAGTAAATTTCCATAAACCACAAAAAAATTAATTTAATTAGCATTGTACTTTTCTTTTTTTAGAAACCAACGTCTCAATTAATTTTACTGAAATTTCTAGAAACGTGTATATTTTAGAATAGTGCCTTCTCCACATGTATGTTACTATGTCATAAATATCAATAAAATACTATTTAAAAAATCAATTCTTCGTGACGGATTTTAACTTAAAGTCAGTAGAGAATAATAGAAGAGAAAGAAAAAAAAATAAGAACAGAAAAACAATAAAAACAAAGATCTTCCGCTTGTAAACTTCTTTCTAATCGATTCCCAATCCAAATAAACTTCCTCAAGTTATATGTGCATCCATGCCTCGAGGAGAGTAATGGCCAAGGAACAAAGAAACTGTCTTAGAACTTCGTTTTGAGGACTTGCAAAGTTTTCCTGAGCTTGAGAGCTTTTATAAAAGATAAATCCTTCTAGCGTGGCACCCGCCATCACCGCCTAAGCGCGAATCGTCAAAGGGGAAAGATAAAGTGAAGAAGAAATTCACACTTTGTAAATCACTTGGTATTCTACTGTCAAGAACTATGTGTTGGGTCGTTACTTCTTTTTATAATTAATCTATTTATATTTAGACACAGTAATAGAAAATGTTTATAGTAATAAAATATTTCATGTCCATAATTCTTACATTCACTTCAAAAACCATAAAATAAGAATGATATTTTTTTCAAAGGAATGTATGTATATTTATATATGGGTCATTCTCAACGAAACGTAGAAACGCTGTCCAAATGATTTTATTTTAGATATTTTTCTGCTCTACTTGGTATATATATATATATATATATATATATATAATTATATATGAATTATTCCTTATAAATGTCAAAATTTCATTAGCTCACCCTGTCCAAATCAGACTTTGCCAACTACAACGTGGTCCCCAGTCTAGGTGCTAGAAAGAAACTGATTTAGTCCATTGCGTTCATACATACACACTATAGTTACATATACAGAATTGCAGGTTGTGAAATTAGTTATATCCGTTTAAATAAATAAAACAGAAATGTCCAAGGGATTTTGCGTGATTGGTGATGATCAAACGGTTTTTTAAGCCTTGATCTCCCTCCAAACCAAGAAAACCCGATTGTACGTTTTGCTGAGAATGGCCCATATAGGGGGGAGATGTAAATATTATATTAATATTAAAAACCAGTAATTCACGTGGCACTTGTTACGTGAATATTTGGTTGAAATATCAATCTTATATTTTCACACACGATTATATATAATTTAAATTTGTATAGATGTTTTCGTTCAATGCTAGCTAGCTGTACACCAAAATATTGAACTAACAGGAGCTGAAAATACGAGTTTTGACTGCAGAAAGGGGGAAATGGCGCAATCATCTATAGAGAGAACTGCATCATAGTGGTGTCGCCATTTACAGGAGACCGGGAGGAAATTAAATTACTGTAGCCAATTTCAACAGTCGTTTGCGATGGCGAGGAGGGACCAATTAAATATTGTATACGAATTAATGTTCGGACTGCACTACTATAAAACTGTGAATACACTCCTACTAAAAACTGAATTCATGGTGAATCATTTTTATCTCAGCTAACGATCCTATAGCACATTCAAAAGTCATATTTTTTTTTCCCATAATCAAAATCTGAATGAGTTGAAATCACTACGAACAGCTGTAAAATAAAATGAACGAACTATGAATATAATTTATATTATATATCATCTTGTTAAGTTTACTCATATAGAACTCATATATTGAAATATACCAATAGTCCAACAGGAATTTCCAAAATAATCCGAAATAAAATACATATACAATAATAATTTGTAGGAGACTTATTTTTCTTTTTATTTAATTTTTATAGCCCGTTCTATTATTGGGTTGATGCAAAATTGATGCAGGTTTTTAGTAGGTATTGTAAATACGCCATATCTTTACTTTAACCATATATATTTAATCAAAATAATTTCCATCTGAATCAATGCACTTTTGCCAACGTTCAACAAGCTTCCTTATTCCACCAGAAAAAAAATCCGAATCCCTGGACTCAATGAAATCACGAAAAGAATTTTCAATGTCGTCCTGGTTTTGAAAATTTTTCTCCCTTAAAAAGTTGTCCAGATGCCTGAAAAAGTGGAAGTCTGTAGGAGAGAGGTCAGGTGAATAAGGCGGATGTTGGAGAACTTCGTAGCCCAACTCGTGCAGTCATCGAAGCGTTGGTTGTGCAACGTGTGGTCTGGCGTTATCGTGGAGCAGGATCGGCCCCTTCCGATTCATCAATGCTGGGCAAAGACGTTGCAATTTTTGATTCATGCTGTCAATTTCTTGACAGTACTTGTCAGCAGTTATAGTCTCACCTCGATTGAGAAAGCTGTAGTGAATAACACCAGCATTATACCACCAAACTGTGACCATAACCTTTTTTGGGTGCAGGTTGGGCTTCGGGAAAGGTTTTGGTTGTTCATCTTTGCCCAGCCATTGGCTAGAACGCCTTCTGTTGTCGTATAAGATCCATTTTTCATCGCACGTCACAATGCGATCGAGAAATGGATCATTTTTATTGCGTGTCACAAGCATGGAGCACATTTCAAAGCGGCGATTTTTTTGGTGCTCGTTTAATTGGTGTGGCACCCACTTGGCCAAGTTTTTTACCTTACCAATTGCTTCCAAGTGACGTACAACTGTGGATTGGTTCACACCGAGTTCCGCCGCCATTTCTCGTGTGGTTTTGGTTGGGTCTTCTTCCACTTTTTACCTCAGCTGGTCGTTGTCCAGAGCAAGATGACGGCCCAGACCTTCCTTGTCTTCGAGGTCTAAATCTCCTCTGCGAAACTTCTGGAACCAACGCTGCACCGTGCACTCATTAATAGCCCCCTGACCCCACACTTCATTAATATTACGAGCCGTTTGCGCAGCGCTGCGCCTTAATTTAAATTCGTAAAAATAAATTTGACAAAAATCGCACTTTGACATTTTCGATTCAAGACCTTTGAACACACTGAACAAAACGATTTTACTAAACAAATTCATGCTTAAAGAGAGGGTATTAGATAAGGTTTGTTTTGGTATAATAATGATCAATGTTAGGATTAGCTTTGTTTACACAATTGGAATTAAGATATTGCAATAGAGGAAACCTGCATCAATTTCGCATCAGCCCGATAGATCTTCTGAATAGCTAATTTATTTGAATTTTATTTGCTGCAAGTATGCATTTTAAGAATGTCTGTCAATATCACAATCTCTAAAATATAAATATATACATATTTTATATCTATAATCTATAATCAGATGATGGGGCTCATCTTTTCGTCTATGGAGGACCTTTATCTAAAACAAAACCTAATTTTCAAAAATATTTTACCACCTTTGAGGTTATCCAGAAGGTGTCAGCTTTTGTAAATACGGGGTTGACTACAATTTTGGCCTTTTCAAAGAACTTATAATTCCTCGCAATTATGAATTCGAAAATTTTGTCTATTTTTAATTCATCATGAGTTCTACAGGTTTTAGCTTTTTGGAGTGACGTTCCTGTAACAATTTTCCTCAGTAAGCCATTATGAAAATATTGCAAACGTTTTTCGGTCGACTTAGCGACGTGCAGAAAGAGGGGTGCACCATATAGTAGAGTTGGGAGTATATTGGTTGTAAATATTGATGTCTTTAGTCAATGAGACAGACTTGATGAATTAATCAAGTGACTAAATTGGACGAATGTTTTTCTCACTGTCCTAATTTTTTATTAATTTACAAAATCTTTAAATATATGTCAAAGGTAACTCAGAGGTATCCAGTTTGTTTAGATAATTTAATTTCGCATTTTTTTTTATTATAAATTTAAAAGGAGACTTATTAAACAATATCCCAATCAAATAATTGGCTGGAGTATGTTTTATTTTAATAAGAAAAATCATGAACGTTTAAAATTTATTATACTCACACTTTTTTTTTAATTTTTTTTTTTATACAGAATTGAATATTTTAAAAAATAAAAAAATTACATTTTTTTTTTTAAAATGTGTCTTTACCAATCATATACTGTTACAAAAACTCTGCATTTTAGTTTCATTCGTCATAAATTTAAGAAGTAACCCTTGGCAGGCGTCAATAAACGATTAATTATTTATTAACTTAGTAAACTGAAAAATAAAACCCAATAAAAAAACTATCCTAAAACATAAAGAATGTTATTCGGATTGCAAAACATTAAAAATGTACCGACATCAATTATTAAACAGACGATGCAGAACCGGCGATACCACAACAGTAAACGAATTTGCGGGGCTGTATGTACTCAGGGCCGTTTAAGAGAATCAATGAAACAGGGACTTTTTTTTTTTAATCTAGAAGTAACTTTGGGTGTTTATGTTTAAATGTAATGTGTATGAAAAATAGCTTAGATAGCTATTACCTAGGTTTGAAAAGAACATTATTAATTCAGGTGATAATCGATATCTTAAAAAAATTGGGGAGCGCAACACACTTACTTACCTCCGTTGTTAAAGTATACTTAAAATTTTTAAATTCATTTTAGAAGATAAAAATAAATTACTTTATAATTAATTATATGAATTTCAATAGAAACATGTGTTTTATTAAATAATCAACTATATTTTTATCAACAACAATTAGTTATTTTTATCGCTTTATTATCACTCTCCATCAACTTTTACAATACCGTGTATAAGATAATATTTTTTATCTTCAACGGTATATTATACCATTGCTTACTTACTTCTATACTAGTTCAAAAACACAAAAATTGCATTAAAAATTGTTTTGCACTTTTCCCCGTTATTTGTTTATTAAATTCGCTCAATTTGCTTATTCAGCTGTTATTTATCAATGCTGTCGAGACGATGTGCCTAATTTTTTGAAATATACAAAATTAAAGGTAGTTTAGAGGAAGAAGAAAAGAAAATATCGGCATTTAAGCCCTGTCAGACTATTTCAATCAGAATGAAACCTACATGACGTTAAAGCCTATTAAATGTTAAATCGATATAGCGAGTTTAATTAAAATCGATGTTAAGGAGAAAATCGTAAAAAGGTGCAATATGCACGGTATAAAGATGCACGAAAATTTTCACGATCGCAATACTTTCTCCTACTGCATATTTCATATATAGGTAAGTGAATGTAAAACTAAACAATAATCCATTTTAAAGCGCTTAAATTACCGCTAAACAGGATAAAACTAGGGATAAAACTTTTTGTAACAGAGGTTGACAATCGGTGATACGGTTTAATTCAAGCATTGCTCATGGGGGACCATTATCTGTTTTCACTCTATCACTCGGTGGGGGGGGGCACAAACCCCTCATCCTCCGTAAAGGTTTCACCCTCTCAAAAACTTTTAAGTATCTCTTTAACTTCTTCAGCGGGATCTCTCTTGTCTCTCTCCCTCTAGAGGCTTTTACCACCGTCCTTCGAATGTCAATATCCTGAGTGTTTTCTCAGCAACTTCTTCATTTCAGAAGGTAACTGTTTTTCATGGTTGATTCAACTTTTGTCATCGGACGTTGCAAACATGAAAAAAAAAAAAAAGAAAAACAGCAATCTATACTTAACGTTATATTTTATACCAGAACTTCTTTCGTACTTGATATTGTTATTGCAGACTATATTTTATAATCGAAACGTGAATTTTTAATGAATAGAAGTGCTTTTTCAAAACGCTTCCTCCATCTACTTAATTAATTTTAAAGATAAGATATAATTTTTACCTTCACTTATCTATATCTGAAATATATAGTAAAGGAATGTATTGCGATTGTGACAATTTTTGAATTCCAGTTTTCAACGGAAATACTCGTTTAAGGGTCCCCTGAGTCCAAATGACCAAGTCCCACAAAAAGGTGTGTGTGTGTGTGTGTGGGTGTGTGTGGTAACTCCCGGGCGAAAAGTAAATGCGTCATAAAACTGAAATTTCATGTTAAATACAAATATGCGCCCGAGATGTTAGAGAATCTTTTTCATCAAAATTAGCTAACAAGACTTTATACTATGTATTTCGCACCTTTTTAATATTTTCTCAAAAATGGCTCAAAAGATTTTTATTAAACTCACTATATCAATGTAAAATTTAATGTGCTATAATATCATGGAGGTTTTATTTTGATTGACATAGTAAGACTGGGTTTAAATGCGGATATTTTAAACTTTCGTCCTCTAAAGTACCAATAGTTTTATAGTGCATACATATTTTGCTATGCATTTTTTGTAATTGGATAGCTAATCATTTTAGAAACAATATATTATCTAATATACGAAATTTTAAAGGTTAGTGGAGAGTGATGAAAAGCCGATGAAACTAACTGATTGTTTTTGATAAAAATATTATAGATTATTTAATAGAACACATGTCTCTTTTGAAATAAAAAAATAATTATTTCGTCAACAATTTGTTTATATCTTTAAATGTATTAAAAAAATTTTAAATTGATTTTAACAACGGAGGTAAGTGAAAGTCGTGTGTTGCGCGCCAAAGATTTTTTTTCGCTTAATCTGATTGTGTAGGAATCCATTATACTAATAAAAATAATATTTTATCATATTACATTTTCAAAATAGGTACTCTATTTAAAACATTTTATTGATAACAGTTGTACAAGAGAGAATACTGGACTGGGAAAAGAGAGGTATGAAAAAGCTGGAGAATTATACACGGGTAGAGAGATAGGGCAGGTGCAAAATAGCCTGTGTATGCACATTAGGGTAAGACCGTAGCTGCGGCGGGAATATGTGCATATTTGGCGGGTAATGTAGTCTTCTGGTCGGGGCTTATCAATGTATAATTTACTGGAGGCCCCTGGAGAACCCTCCTCCGGCGTATATCACCTTTATCGTTCCAGTAAGGGTCCGGCTGGAGAAGGCACCTCTGGATATATCTCTTTTTTTTTTATACATCTGAGGGCTCCTGTATTGGTGAGTAGGACCCGCGGTCGAATCGCTGATCAAATGGATTGTTTTGTCTGTAGCTTATTGGATCACCTCTTCGCAATAAAATTGGTAGTGATCTGAATAAAATGAGAGGATGTAGCCATGTATAGCAAGCGTTTATCTACAGAATATATATGATAATAAAAAATATACGTGATCTAGTGTTATAATCTGAACTTACACATTTTAAATATATATGATTGATATACTTAAATGTTTTTTATCTAACTTATTACAAGTTTTCACTTTATGTTACCTATATGAAATATCTAGTAAGAAAAAAATACGGTCATCGTAAAAATTTTCGGATTCCAGTTTTCACCGGAAAGACGTGTTTTAGGGTTCCCTTAGTCTAATGGACCAAGTCCGGCAAAAAGGTATGTGTGGTTATTCTAGCGCGAAAACGAAAAGCCATAGGACTTTTTTTTTTAATTATTTTATTTAGAAATAATACAATCTGACACAATCTTGGGCAATGAGTATTAATGCTATAAGAAGTCATTCATTCCTTATGTACAGTAAATAAAAAAATAAAATATAAATTACAAAGAAGAAGAAATAGTGATAAAAATAAAATAAAACAAATAAATAAATATAATGTTGGTATAAAATAAATAAATAATAATAATCTAGGTATAAATAATAATAATCGTGGTTGTAGAAACTGAAATTTCATATTTAAGACAACTATACTCTTGAGATGCTACTGTAAATTTTTCATCAAAACCAGCTTACCAGAAGAGCCACTTACTACTGTGCATTTTGCAGCTTTTTACGATTTTCTCAACGGCTCTAACGATTTTGATTAAAACTCACTATATTTATGTTGAATTGGATGAGCTTCAATATCATGTAGGTTTCATTCTGACTAAAATAGCCCAACAGCACTTAAATGCCGATTTGTTAGAATTCCTAGCTCTAAAGTAACTCTAATTTTGTAGATTTTATAAAATCTACCATATCATCCTTATCGGCCTTAGGAATTAGCATCGCTAAAAACAGCTAAATATGTAAGTGGAATGAATGAAAAGGAAAAAAGAGCAAACATATTTTGTAAGCAATTTTTGTGTTTTTGAACATGAAAACAGTAACAGAGATGTACCGCTGGAAAGCTAAATATTATTTATTTAATCACAGTTTTAGGTGTCATGTACAACAATAACAGTAACAATCCAGAAAATGAATAGAAACCGCCCCACACAACAACACATCTCAATATAAAAATAAGAATTCTGATGAAATAAAGTTGCCAACACATTATCACCTCTTGCTAATTGAAAAAACGCCGAGCAAGAGCGAAGTGGTATAGAACAAGATATCCTGATGGATTTTGTCTGATGACAAAACTTACTGCAGCAAACCGACAAACAAACTCAAAACAGAAAGACGGAAATTCAAAACTAAAAAAAGTCAGAACTTTACAGAACACCTAACAACTTCAGACCGATCTTTATAGATCACCACTGCACTATTATATCACCACAACTAAAATACTAAAGCTTCAACCATCTACTTTAGAACTGGACAAGATCCGACATGGACAAATTCGGTGAACACCTTTCCAGAACGTTCACTTCTCATCCTGATATTCTCAGCCCAATCCATATTGAACCTGTCGAAGCAGAATGAACTGTTCCTTTCCCAATGTCTCTTCCACCCAAGGCGTTTTACCCATCTGAAATCCCTACTATCATTAAAAAATACATTCCAAAAAAGGTCCTGGCCACGATCTCATCACATCTCACATCCTAAAAGAGCTCCTTCAGAAAGCATTCCTTTTCCTCACACATATATATATAAAGCCACACTCCGCTTTACCTATTTTCCTGTCTGTTGGAAGCACTTTATAATCAAAACTATACCAAAACCCACGAAGACACTTAAAAGTCCATTATCCCATCGTCTTATTTCTCTCCTAACTATTATTGGAAAAATTCTAAAAAATACTCCTTTATCCTATCATTGATTTAAATCATGTGATTTCTGACCACCAGTTTGGATTTCGGTCTTCTAATTCAACTATACAACAGTGCTGGTAGATGTAATATATTCCACATTGGAGCGTATATGTATTGCACTGGAGCCTTATTAAAACATAGAACAGGCTTTTGAGAGAGTTTGTGATCCAGGACTGCTTAACAGACATCGCCCATTCCGCTCCCCAACGTATTCCCTTTTAATCCGTCCCTATTTAACTGTTAGAACCTTCCAAGTAAACCATAATCTTTCCTACTCATCTGTATTCAGTCCGCTGGTAGCACAGGTTACAGGATACTTCCTGGGTCCGATCCTCTACACGGTGTATAAGCTGATATTCATCTATAAAGACCTTAATATCCCATATGTTGCAAACTTGACCCGATCTAGGTATCATTCTTTTCACGGCTAACTCCATTTACACTTTAAATTCTTGCTTCCTCTTCGATTTCATATAATCCTCCGAGGGGTCTCAAAAGAAGTTGGCTGCGGGACCTTCTGATTTATAATTTTTATTGGAGTACTGCTTTTGGGTAGTGCTTCTACATGTATATTATTTACTAGATGTATTTCTTAATACAGTTATAAATATCAATAAGTATATTGAAAAAAAATCAGAGGGTCATAGGGACTACTAATAGAAGTAAAAACTATATTGGAATCCTCGGTTTTTCCTGGATTTGTGTTAGGAAGAAGAGTACGTTTGTACGAGTAGATTATTTTTAGGATGCTTATTTTTTATTATTGTTTCATTTCATTGTAAAACATCATTATCTTGTAGAGATACATCATCTTGCATTTCATCATTATAATTCAAATTATCCTGTTTTAGAACATTGATACATCAATTAATGATTAAAATGTATGTGTTATTCTTAGATCTATACCGCTGGTTTTGCCTGTTAATTTATTTATTTTCTATACCCTTTTCTCTTTCTCCTCAATTGTTAATTTTTTGCCTTCAGAATTTTTTCGACTTGATTATTGCATTATTTTTCTATTTAATCCTTTATCGCTTGCATCTAATTTAATTGTATTCTTATTCCTACTTTAAATCCAAAATTGCAAATACAACGGGATATTTGACTCAATGAAGAGATGTTTCCCTTTTATTTATTAATAAAGATATATTTAATTTTGTAAAAAATTTAGATATAGTTGTTCACTCCCTTATTTGATAACGATCTTTTTCTAGAGTCCTTTAAGTTCACATTCAAATACTTAACCTCCTGACCTGAGATCTATTTGTTCAAAAGTGGTTATTATTTGAGACATATTTTGGAATATCAGCTGGTGTGTAGCACTGATAAATGGGCAACACAGAGATAACTTTAGTCTCTCTTCCAGTCAAACAAAGTTGTTATTAGTAATAAACTATACTTTATTGTGGGTTGTTTATGTGGTCTTAATTAAAATCTGTATCATTAAAATTAACTTAATTTTCAAATAACAAATTCCTTTGTTAATATGATAAAGATATTCATTTAAATTTCGTTTAACTACGATTTAAATGTTGTTAATAAGATAAGCATGTTTTTGTGTCGTGTGTCTAAATATTTACCTGTAAAGTGATCTTTTAGGAATTTTTACAAGTATTGATATCTTAGTGTAGTTAGTTTAAAGGTCAGTTCTAAGACATAATTTATCAACCATGTCTTTACTCATTTCATTTACAACTTATTTTAATTCAAATAAATACTAGCTGACATTCCATTCCATCATCGCACTGTCCTCAATACTTATGCTGATGACACGTGTGTCTTATCCGCCCATAATGATCCAACTACTGCATCCCAAACCCTTCAGTCCTACATCACAGCCATTGAAGAATAGTGTCAAAATTGGAGGAATAAAATAAATCCCTACAAATCCCACCAAATCACCTTTACCCTTCGTCGCAAACCGATGACTTCCTGCCCCCCCCCCAGAATCCTTTAATAACATTACCCTTACTTCTGTAGAACAAATCCAATACCTAGGTCTCCATCTTGACAAGCTCCTTACTTGGAATCCTCACACAAGACCGATACGACAAGAAACTGCTCGAAGATAACGATTACTACAACACTTACTAGACAAACGTTCAAAACATGCAGTACATTACAAAAGACTCATCTACATCACAATTATCAAACCTATTTGGACATATGGAATCGAGGTTTGTTGCTCTAACCATCTAATTCCTCCCGCATCCAGTCCTTACAATCCAAAATCCTTCGCAATCAAAAATCCTGAATACTCCTTATATCGTCACAAACTCCTCCATAATGACCTAAATATCCCATTTGTTGCAGACATAGCCCGTGATAGATACTCCTCTTTCCATTCTAAACTCCCTGCCCATACAAACACACTTGTCTGTAACTTATCTATCTCAGATATCCCTGATAACCCTCCAAGGCGACTGAAAAGAAGGTGGCTTCGGGACCTACTGTCTTAAAATAGTTAGTTAAGTGCTATCACTGGGTAGTTCGTTCTCAAGACATTTTAATGACTTTTTATTTTCATACTACACATTTACTTATTGTATTCTTTAGTACAGTTGTAAATTACTATAAATAAATAAAAATAATAATAAATACTAAAATACCAATATTATAAATATCGATATTTTTTACTTTCACTTACTATATATAGTAAGGGGAAGTATTGCGATCGTGAAAATTTTCGAATTCCAGTTTTCAACGGAAATACACGTTTTAGGGTCCCCTGAGTCCAAATAACCAAGTCCCGCAAAAAGGTCTGTATGTGTGTGTGTGCGTGGTAACTCCCAGGCGGAAACGGTAAGTCCTATGAAACTGAAATTTCATATTTAAGACAACTTTACGCCTGAGACGTGACAGAACATTTTTCATCATAATGAGCTTACCAGAAAAGGCACTTTATACCATGCATTTTGCACCTTTTTTCGATTTTCTCAAAAACGGTTCCGACGATTTTGATTAAACTCGCTATATCGATGTAAAATTTAATGTGCTTTGATATCATGTAGGTTTTATTTAGATAAAAATGGTCTGACAGGGCTTGAATGCCGATATTTTAAATTTTCTTCCTCTAAAGTACCTTTAATTTTGTAGATTCAATAATAATATCTAGATTATCTTGTTAACGCTGATGAAAAACTGGTAAATATATAAATTGAATAAATTCGATACCCAACTAAAGGAGAAAACAGAAAAATATTTTTTTAATGCAATTTTTCGTTTTTGAACATAAGAGCAGTAATATACATGTATGATATACCATTGGAAAGCTAAAGATTTTAGAAAAATTATCATCTCATACACAAGCTTTTAAAAGTTAATAGAGAGTAATGAAATGAACATAAAACTAACTGATTATTTTAGATAATAATATAATAGATTTTTGAATCAAACACATGTTTCTATAGAAATTTAATTTGATTAATTCCTTAAAAATTTCACGTATTTTTATCTCTAACTGCATTTGAAAATTCTTCATTGATTTTAAAAATGGAGGTAAGTGAAAGTCGTGTGTTGCCCGCACCAGATTTTTTGCTGATATTACACTGGTGTTGATAACATTCAAATAGTTGAAATCGGTATTTCTAGGGGATAGGTGTACTCAGACCGCTGCGCGTGGGCCAGTCTACAGCGTGGGATGTCAGCATGTTATTAACAAAGCACCCGTGACTGGAAATCAAATGTTTTTTCTTTGCTAAAAAACGTATAACGTCCATAAAAAAGTTTTTACTTCAAAAAGATGGATGAATTTCAATTCAATTTAGAAGAACAATACATGGAATTAATTTTAAATGACCAACGAAGTATAAAGTAATGTGTCCGGATTCGTATATTATTATTATTTCATATTAATCTTAATATCTTGTTTTTTCCCGAACGAGGAAAAGGGTTTAACACATTGAAGCTCCGCGTCATCACGGTGTTTAACCCGCGGGAAAATAACCATTTTGAGCAACCTCGAAGCTAGGTTAATTGGACTTTAA
Organism: Piezodorus guildinii; assembly: GCA_023052935.1. NCBI lineage: Eukaryota > Metazoa > Arthropoda > Insecta > Hemiptera > Pentatomidae > Piezodorus > Piezodorus guildinii. The sequence goes on along the minus strand of CM041293.1, from coordinate 149,621,173 downwards.
TATCGCCTCACATCGTCCCAACTTGGGGGCTTTATATTGGAAATATGTTGGCCTCGGGAAATTCCAATATTGTGAAAAGTTAAGCTCCCCTCTTCCCCAGAGGAGACAAATTCAACTGTCTCCCGCTAGACAGTTTCCATACAGAGCTTATATAACGTCAGTATCCAAATTCTTTTTCGCAAGAAAGATTCTCGGGTCAGATTTGCTTTCTTTTTTTCAATTCCTACTATGAATCAGAACAAAAAATATAATACAAATAAAATCTTAAGCGCGCAACACAAGACTTTAACTTACCTTCGTTGTTTTTTATTTATTTAACGTCTCTATATGCTACTATGGCTAATTGGACGATTCTACAGTGGGAGTTCTGAATTTCGCCTATCCAGGTTTTATTGGGATAGGGATCATTAACGAATGCCTGAATGAATAGGGATCACCCATAGCGTAATGGCTAGCATAACAGCTTTCTATGCCGCGGGCTAAAAATTGCGGGTGGTTCTAGGATTTTTTAATGGGAGTAAAAAATCCTGAGTTATGCCGTCCTTCGGAGGACCCGAGCCTGTGCGATGTCAGGTACTCGTTAAAGATCACTATTCTAATAAAACCTGGGTAGGCAAAATTTAGGACTCCTACTGTAGCATCATCCGATTAGCCATAGTACCATAAAAGTGACGTTAAACGAAATAAACAAACAAACGAAAGCCTGACATCGCACAGGCTCGGACCTTTAACGTCCCCTCTGAAGGACGGCATAACTAAGGATTTGTTACTCTCATTAAAACATTCTAGGACCACCCGCTGGTTTGAACCCGCGACCTTTAGCATAGGAGGCTGTTATGCTAGTCACCCAGCTACAAGTGATCCCGACCTTCGTTGTTAAAATCAGCTATAATAATATAATAATAATAAAAATAAAAGCCTTTATTTATATGTAAATACAAAGTTATTAATAATCTCCATTATGTATAAAAAAACAAAACAAAAAAATGAATATTTACATATAGACCTTCCCAAAGAATGGGAGATTAGAGTCTTTTGGGCGGAGACTAGCCGAACCTAAAACTTGAGTTGCTGGCACTTAGTTTTCCATAACACTCTGTCTTGTGCGTGTCTCATCCACAAAGAACCTTCCTTTTTTTTCAATTAGTCGACCCAGCGCTTGCGTTGTCGGCCTCTGCGTCTTTTTTTATTGATAGGGATCCATTCGGCAGCTCGCTTTGCCCAACTGTCTTCTGTTTTTCGCATGAGATGTCCTGCCCATGCCCACTTCATTTTTCTAGCATAAGCAATAGCATCTGCGACATTTGTTAGTTTTCTTATTTTATTTGCGTTAATTTTGTCCCGCAGGAAGATTCCTAACATAATCCGCTCCATTCTTCGTTGACATACGTTTATTTTCTGTTCTAAATTTTTTGTGAGTGACCATGTCTGGCATCCATATGTAAGCACTGGGATGATGCAGCTGTTAAAAGCTAGTGCTTTATATTTTATTTCCAGTTGGCTTTTGAATATAATCTTGAGGCTCCAAAATTTTTTCCAAGCCTTACCTATTCTGGACTCTATTTCTTTTGCGTCTCTATTTACAAATGATATTTTTTGTCCAAGATAGTAGGCTTCTTTGGAAATCTTCATGTCTGGGAGTTGGTGCTTAACTATTTCCGAAGACCCGTTGGTCATTATTAGAGACTTTTCAGGGTTCAATATCAGACCATGGAGAGAGCTCTTTTCTTTTAGTTCATTAACCATTATGACGAGTTCATCCTCCGAACTTGCTATTAGGACTACGTCATCCGCGAATTTCAATGAATTTAGCTTCGTTCCATTGATAGAGATTCCCATATCTTCCCAATCTAGGGCTTCGAAGATTCGTTCTAATTCTGAAAGGAAAATGGTTGGTGATAGTGGGTCTCCCTGCCTAACTCCTTTCCTAATCGGAAATGTATTGCCTTTCCTTTCCATTTCTATATATCCTTTGTTATCAGTGTACATCTCTTCTATTAGTTGGACATACCCTTTGTCTATTCCTCTACGTTCCAATGCTGTCCCTATATTATTGTGATGTATACTATCAAACGCTTTCTTGAAATCTAGGAATCCCAAATATATTGTGAAATTATATTCGTTCGCTTTCTCTATCAACTGGTTTATTGTAAGCAGATGGTCTATTACTGACATGTTCTTTCTAAATCCTGCTTGATCTTTTGGAAGGCTTTCGTCTATTGTTTTAAGTATTCTAGTATTTATTATTTTAGAAAAGAGCTTGCAAAGGTTGGAGCAAATTGAAATGGGACGGTAGTTATTGATATTTTTTCTGTCACCCTTCTTATGAATTAGAATTATCTTTGACATTTTCCATTCATGTGGTATTTCTTTTTTCTTAAGAATTTCGTTAAAGACAAAACAGATTATCCTATTTAAGTTATCACCTCCGGATTTCAGAACTTCGTTCGTTATTCCGTCTTCTCCAGGGCATTTGTTATTTTTTAAATTTTTCGTAGCTGCTTCTACTTCATTTTCCATTATTGGTAATATCGTATAATTTGTTTCATCGTTCTTCTTTTTTATTTTGGTTAGGTATTTATCTGAAGAGTACAATTCCTTAAAGAAATCTGAAATCGAATCTATGATCTCTTGCCTATTGCTTTCCATGACTCCTTTCTTGTTTTCTAAATTTGTAATCCAGAATTTATCCTCGTTTAGTTCGTTTCTAATCCTTTTTATTGATCTACTATTGCTAAGTATATCAACCATTCGTTGTTCTTTAAATGATCTTAAGTCCTGTTTGATATGGTGCCTGATTAGTTTATTTAGGTGGGACTTATTGGAATTAGGTGAGTTTGAAATCGATATTTTTCTTTTTTCTATCAGTTGTAATGTAGTCTCGGACAATTTTGAGCGATAATCCTTGGGTTTGTATGATTTTAATTTAGCCTGAGTAGATGCTTCCTGAATTCTGTTTCTAATATCTATATACAATTCTTGGATATCATTGTGTTTTATGTTTTCAATATATCTTCTTATTTCTTCCATCTTCTTATGCAGACATTCGGTATTTATGTTTCTTACAACTGGTGTGGAGTAAAAAGGTCTGCTTTTCTTCATTTTATCCAGTCTTAGGGTGGTCCTGATCATTCTATGGTCTGAGTTGAAATTTATATTTGACAATACCTCGCAGTTTTTAATTATGTCAATTTTGTTACTTAGGATATAATCTATTTCAAATTTCGATCCTGTAGGAGACTTCCAGGTCCATTTGTTTTTTATTTTCTTTTTGTAAAAACTATTTAATATTTTAAGCCTATTGCTATGAGCGAAGTTGATGATGCGATCACCGCCGTCGTTACGCTGGCCGAACCATGATTTCCCCATGATGGATTCTTCTCCCGGTCTGTACTTCCCCACTCGACCGTTCCAGTCTCCCATAACTAACAGAGTGTTCTTAGGGCCAACTTTTAGTTCATCTACAGTATTTTGTAATTCCTCGTAGAATTTTTCTTTTTCGTTCATTGTTGAGGAAGCTGTTGGAGCGTAGACCTGAATAATAAATAGACTTTTATTATTAGCTATTTCTATAATTAACACAGCTATTCTTGAATTGACCTCTTGGAAATCTATTATTTTTTTACAAAGTTTTTTGTTTACTAAAAATCCCACTCCAGCTAAACTTTTGTCCGAATGAGTATGGATGAGTAGCATACCATCTTTCATTTCTGTGATTGTTTTAATTTTTCGCCTCGTTTCCGCGAGACCGATTACATCCCACTTTAATTTCTCAATCGCCAACTTAAGTTCTGCCACTCTATCTTCTTCCAAAAGAGTTCTTACGTTAAATGTACATACTCGTATCTCATTATTATTTTTTACCTTATCCTTAGCCGATTTATTACCTAGTGAAATTCCTTTTTGCCTTGTTTTTTGCTATGTTTTATTATTTTCGTACTGTTTTGTTTCTGTATTTTTCGATATTTGGTCGAATTCTAAACGAGATGTACCAGCTTGATTTCCATTATTAAAGTAACGATCAAGACTACTTACCCTAGGTTTAATGCTAAAAGGTGTTTTGTTACTTTTTTTGCTCGGTTTTTTAGAGCCAGGTGAGTTTTCTTCTTTGCTTCTTACTCTTTTCAGGCTGGCATCTTGTTTAGTCTGAATAAGTTCTTCCAAAGAATATAATTTTCCTTCAAACAAAAGTTTATCATATCTAATGCTTGCTTTATACCCTTGTTCTTTCTTTTCTAATAGATATGGAAATAGCTCTGCTCGAATTTTTCGCACTTCTACTGGTAGATCTTCTTTAATAACGATGTGATTGTATTCTTCTCTTAATTTTTTCTTGGCTTTTAAAATATCATTTCTGAGAAGCACGGATGTTAGGCTAACAAGGGAGAGAGATCTAAAGTTTTTCGTTTTTATAGTTCTGATATTGGTTATATCATATAACCTTATATCGCTCACTAGAACTTTCAAAATCTGAAATATTTCACGTTCTTTATCTCTCCAATTCTCGGATTTTAAGCCTGAAATTATCACGTTCTTTTTTCTCTCTTGATCAATTATTTTTTCAATTTTGGATATTCTAGAATTATTTTCTTCCTGATCACGGTCGCTGTTTTCTATTATTTGATTTATTTTCTGGTTTAAGACGTCCAGAGTTAAAAGTTTTTTGAGAATTTCGTCTAGTTTTTCCCCAGAACTCATTTTTGTTTATTTGTTTATAACCTTAGTAGTAAATAGTACGTACCTGGTTACAAAAAGCCAGCTGACCGGGAGGCTTGTGGTGGGGGTCGGCCGGTCTTCGCTTGCGCACTGATAACAAGGCCAATTCACCAGTAATAGTATAATCAATTTATTCTTATTACTGCAAAAGTATTGATCCAATTCAGATAAAATTTCACAGACTTGTTCACTAATACACAATCTACAACTATGACAAATTTCACTTAAAACGGTGTAGAATTTCGAAATAGATACACGAACGATATAGAGGTGTTGTTCTGTCCACGGCTGCCGAGCAACTCAAGCAAGAAAGATTCTCGGGTCAGATTTGCTTTCTTTTTTTCAATTCCTACTATGAATCAGAACAAAAAATATAATACAAATAAAATCTTAAGCGCGCAACACAAGACTTTAACTTACCTTCGTTGTTTTTTATTTATTTAACGTCTCTATATGCTACTATGGCTAATTGGACGATTCTACAGTGGGAGTTCTGAATTTCGCCTATCCAGGTTTTATTGGGATAGGGATCATTAACGAATGCCTGAATGAATAGGGATCACCCATAGCGTAATGGCTAGCATAACAGCTTTCTATGCCGCGGGCTAAAAATTGCGGGTGGTTCTAGGATTTTTTAATGGGAGTAAAAAATCCTGAGTTATGCCGTCCTTCGGAGGACCCGAGCCTGTGCGATGTCAGGTACTCGTTAAAGATCACTATTCTAATAAAACCTGGGTAGGCAAAATTTAGGACTCCTACTGTAGCATCATCCGATTAGCCATAGTACCATAAAAGTGACGTTAAACGAAATAAACAAACAAACGAAAGCCTGACATCGCACAGGCTCGGAACTCCTTTTAACGTCCTAAGGACGGCATGACTAAGGATAACAAATCCAAACAACAGTAACAAACTCTCATTAAAACATTCTAGGAACACCAGCGGGTTTGAACCCGCGACCTTTAGCATAGGAGGCTGTTATGCTAGTCACCCAGCTACAAGTGATCCCGACCTTCGTTGTTAAAATCAGCTATAGAAGTTTAAATAAAATACAGAATAGAATAGAATTTATTTAAGTGTCTAGTTATTTAAGGTTAACTGTTTATTATTTTTCATTGTACGGCGAATGTTTTCAGTTTGTTTTTCAAGTTGTTAATTGTATTTGTTTGTTTTTTTATGTTTTATTTCAGTGTCTTTTTTCTATTATGTATCAATTAAATGATAAAATGTATTATTTAAATAGTTTACAATTATTATTTTTCAAGTTTTTCTCAAGAGCCGAATATATGGACATTTATTATTAACTAGACTCATGTTGGCAATTGAAGAGATTTACAATTTGAATTTATTTGTACAAGGATGTAAATCTAAAACAAATAAATAAAATACAGTTAGAGTTATAAAAATTCTAGACTTGTCATAGAAAGGTTTTTTTTATTAAATAATCTATAAAATTATCAACAAATATCGCTAAAATGAATCCTTTTAAAATCACTCAGCTTTATTTAATACAATTTTGTGCGCTATTCCGAAATATTTGGCTTTTAAACGGTTTTTCAAACATCTATATCACAGTTCTTCCAAAAAAAAAAAAATATATATATAAATTAGATAAATATGTGTATTTTCTTCTTATCTATAAAATTAAAGGCACTTAAAAAAAAAAGATATTTAATATACCTGCGTTTTAATTCTGTCACACTATTTTATTCAGAATGAATCCTGAATGGTATTAAAGCTCATTAAATATTACATGTATAGCGAGTTTAATCAGAATCATTCCAGCCTATTTTGAGAACATAGTAAAAATTTATCAACTGCATTGTATAAAGTTACAGGTTTGCCTATCTTGTTTGAAAGCTTTGTATCATCTTAGGTATGTACAATACTAAAATATGAAATTTCTCTACTAAACAACTAATTGGTTTCAAGGTAGAATGACCAGGTATACACAGACACACTCCGACAATTTTGCGGGACTTAGTCGTAAGGACATTCAGCGGAACACATAGTTCCGGTGAAAACTTGTATTCGATATTTTTCCCGGCAGCATTACTATATATTTCCTATATAGATAATTTAAATTAATAAAGAAATTCTTTAAAGATAAATCGAATATTTTTAACGTATACGCATTAAATCATCCCTTTCGGAACTAAAGTTCCCCATTTTTCAAAGTTTTCTTAATCGACTTACTCAAAACTTCTCGGAATTACTCTTTTATTATTACAATTTCGTTTCCTCTAATTATCGTTCCCAGAGGCCAAAATCATTAATACAATATTGTCGGATACGAGAGAGAGAAAATTAATGGGAAAGAGAAAAAATGTGAATATATTAAACTTTCAATTCAATAAAAATACCTGAATATTAAATGGTAGTAAAAACGCCTCTCTTCTTAATTGAAATAAAAGAATAATTATTTTTTAATTGATTGAACGATGCCTAAAATTGTTTATATTTTTGGGATAAAGAGTTATCCATTTATATTTCAAAATTTTAATATTCTTACCAAGGATGGAACCGAGTAAGAATCGATCACACATTTATCATAGAAGCTTACATTTAACTAAGGTTTGTAAATATTAAATCTGTTTTTACTGAAGTTCTTGAAGCACATAACTTTACAGTCCTCAATGACATTTTGCAGTAAATATCACTAACTTTTTGAAGATGTTTATACTTTATTTTAAGTATTTTATTATTTATAACCTTTAGTGAAGTTGAAAGTGTAATTCTTCTATGAAATAAATAATATAATCATAAATTTTTAAATTTCTTTTTGAAAAAGTATTTGCTTTCATTTATGAAATTTTAATTTTAATAATAGCAGTAACTTATTAAACTGTTTTTTTTTTTTTTTAATCCAACAATATTGTGATGAAATTATTACAATTTTTGTAAACATTTTTAGCACTATCCGAACCATCGCATCTATCGTTAGAATCACACTGCCATCTACATAGTATTTAATATTACATAGATAATTCCTGTACAAAAATAAAAATAGAGCAAAAACAGTTTTAAATTAAAAATTAATTCTATAAAATCTTCTTATATAGAAATAAAATCTATAGTATATTTCCTGTATAATAAATATCTTTAAATTATGTTTGCTGGTTATTGATATATGAATGTGAGCAATTTAATGTTTATATGATTCATTGTAATTTTCGTTCGCTCTTCATCGGCGCTTTTTATTTGTGACAACAATTTTTAGAAGTTAGTAATTAGTTTTCTTACACTTAACAAATTGAATATATTTTTATTTCTTTAATACAGTCAGACATCGTATGTTCATTTGGGTTGTTGACGGTTTTTGGAGAGAAAGTGTTTTGAAACCACGAAGATTTCTGGGTTGGTTGTATGGAAATTACTTACCAGTTGTTTGCTTATTCGACATTTCTTTGATATTTTGTGCATTGCTTGGAGTTAAAAAAAAAAAATGAAGAAAAAAGACAAACAAAAAATGTCAGAGCAATTGCATGGGGAACTCAGGAAGCTAACCTTCTAGGATGATTTTTGATTTTGTTTCACTTTTCGGAGCGGATGTGTGAAACCCGAGGTTGAAATTGTTTAATTCATTTTTCACAAGATCAAAGTCCTCGCTATTTTGGACGTATTGGGTAGTTTCACATAAGATGTACGTTTTTATAGTTTCTGAAATACATAAAGGATTTTGCAGGTCTATGTTGTTTTTTTCCGAATGTTTACATATATAAAGAAAACAGTTACTAATCCTCTACCTTTGTATTATAAACATTAGCTTCCCAATCAATTACCCACTTTTTAGTATAGCTCCAAATATGGACATGGAAACACGCGATTTTCGAGTAATATTTTTGTACGAGTTTAAACTCGGCCATTCAGCAGCTGAGGCCGCTTGAAATATTTGCAAGGCGTTGGGAAAGGTAGTGTTAATGAACGGACCATTCGCCGTTGGTTTGCTAAGTTTTCAGCTGAGGATACCGACTTGAAAACTTGCCCCGAGGAAGAGCCCCGTCCGTAATACACAACGATGTCCTTAAACATACAGTAGAAGGAAACCCCTACCAAACAGTTAAAGGACTCTCAGCACAACTAAATGGAAGTGCGTCTACCGTTTCCAGACATTTAAAGTGTATTGGGAAAGTAAAAAAGCTCGATACATGGGTACCTTATGATCTCACTGAGCGGCAGCAAGACCCCATGTTTCAAAACACCCTGCAAAAATTGAAAGAACTGGGCTACGAAGTTCTTCCTCACCCACCATATTCTCCCGACTTGTCTCCAACAGATCACCACATGTTCAGGAATTTAGACAACTTCGTCAAAGGAAAACTTTTTGAAAATGATGATCAAGTGAAAAGTGCGGTTTCAGATTTTGTTTCACTTCAGAGATCAGAGTTTTTCAGTTCGGGGATAAAAAAGTTGGTGTTACGTTGGGAAAAATGTGTAGAAAAAGAAGGTAAATACTTCGAATAAAATTACCTTGTTTTCATATCGTATTTTTAATAAAAATCCTTTACCTTGAAAACGGACATTTCATGTGAAACCCAATATATTGAGGTTTTGTTCATATTATATTTTAAATTAATGTCTTTTACTTTTGATTTCAAACTATTGACAACACCGATCATGTTGTAAGAGGAATTAACGATTATGGGAGGATACTGATTTTTATTCTGTTCATGGTTTATAATGATGTTTTTTAAGAGTTCCGTGTCTTCTTCATCTATATCGGATAGTAAATCATAACTATTAGAGGTTTCAATATTAAACTTACTTCTTTTTTGTTTCGTGCTGGCTATCCGTTCTGTCATAGTTCTGCCTTGGTCCCCGATCGGGGCAATCTAGATTGCACTTCTTTGATGAGTGTGAACAATTTTAGTAAAAATTAATAGCACTGAATAAAGAATAGTCTGTAAGACTTCAGAAATGAACGCTACTGCTGCTAGACGTGGACTATTTTACAAATATGTTTTTATATGATGAACCTTGTTATAAGTAATAATAATAATAATAATGATATTTTTAATGTAGATTCCTCTGACATCTAATATATATATAAAGTCATAATTTAACAACTTAAAAATGCTGATGTAACTTAGTTAGCCAAATGTAAATCCATTAAAGTTATTTTAAATTGTTAGAAGTTTGTTGATGTTAGAAAGGCTTACTAAACTCCAGCTAGGTGCTAATTAGTTTAGTACTTACCTTCCTTATTACTTGTGGATTATGTTTTAATTAAAATATTTATTGCAGAATAAAAGGATTATGTATTTCATGAACAATATTGAAAAATCCATATAAACAAGATTTTTTAATCATCTTGACGAACAAGATGTATTTAATCGAAACGCTTTATAATAGTTAAAGGAGAGATAGAGAACAAAGGCTTAAATTTTTCGATTCAGTAATGCTTAACATTATAATATTATCTGTGATGTGTAGTAAATAAGTTTCATTACGTCGGATTCTTATTACATTATGCCTTCTTTCTGTTATCTGATTGCATAGTAACTTTATTTACTTAAACAAAATTATTTTCAAATTATATGAAAAAACAAAGCAAAAAATTATCATTGAATTTAACTGCAATCTGTAACAATACGATTTGAGAGTTTGGTATAGGAACATTCTTTTTCTCCTTCTTGGTGCATTTCAGCATCTAGCAATTTTTACAGCCATCGCGGTCCTCAGCTATCGTCCTCAAATCACTCAGCGTCTCGTCACCCCGGTTTTCCGCAATTTCACCCGACCACGTTTTTCGAGGTTGACCTTGGCCTCTTGTCGGTCGGTCTTGCTGCAAGAATTTTCGAGAATTTTCCACATCCTCATTGCATGGCTCAACCATTTGTGCGCTTTACTTTCCATATATTTTAACAGTTGAGTCACTTTTACATCTTCTCTAATCCGTTTTTTTTTCGGATTTGGTCTCTTCTGATTCGGCTAGCTACTCTCTATAGATATATCATTGTGGATGCAGTCAGTCTGATTTTATGCTAATCGAGAAAGACCCACCTTTCGCATCCGTAAAATAGAGTTGGAAGGTACAGGGTGTTGTATATAGTCATTTTTGTTTCATTTTCCATCTCTCGTTTCCCTATGACAGTATTACAGATTTGATAATAGAGGCCATTAGCTTTTTCTATTATGCTTGATATTTCATGGTTAAATAGTTGTAATCCTCATAGGATGAGAACCATTGTCTTTTCTACAGTTTGAAATGCATAGGAAAAAAATTCGTTATCAGTGCATAACTTAAAGATAACAAACAAACTTAACCAATTTTGATTTACGGTTTTTAGCTTTTGCCGATGATTTAAAACAGAGTAGGTAGGGGGAATAGCGCTCATTCGGTAATGGCGCTCACCTTCATACCTCTGTCAAAATATTGGGTTGTGTCACATGAAATGTCCGTTTTGAAGGTAAAGGATTTTTATTGAAAATATAATTGATAAGATATGAAAACAAGATAATTTTATTCGAAGTATTTACCAATCTTTTTCTACACATTTATCCCCGAACTGAAAAACTCTGAGCTTTGAAGTGAAACAAAATCTGAAAAAGCACTTTTCACTTAATCGTCATTTCAAAACGTTTTCCTTTGACGAAGTTGTCTAAATTCCTGAACAGGTGGTAATCTGTTAGAGACAAGTCGGGAGAATATGGTGGGTGCGGAAGAACTTCGTAGCCAGTTCTTTCAATTTTTGCAGGGTGTTGAACATGGGTATGCTGCGCTCAGTGAGATCATGAGGTACCAATGCATCGAGCTTTTTACTTCCAATACACTTTAAATGTCTGGAAACGGTATATGCTCTTGCATTTAGTTGTGCTGAGAGTCCTTTAACTGTTTGGTAGGGGTTTCCTTCTACTGTATGTTTGAGGACATCGTTGTCTATTACGAACGGAGGTCTTCCTCGGGGCCAGTTTTCCAAGTCGGTATCCCCAGCTGAAAACTTAGCAAACCAACGGCGAATGGTCCGTTAATTAACACTCTCTCCCCCAAAAGCTTGGCAAATATTTCTAGCGGCCTCAGCTGCTGAATGGCCGAGTTTAAACTCGTACAAAAATATTACTCTAAAATCGCGTGTTTCCATGTTCATATTTGGAGATATACTAAAAAGTGGGTAATTGATTGGAAAGCTAATGTTTATAATACAAAGGTAGAGGATTAGTAACTGTTATTTAAATACGTAAACATTCGGAAGAAAACAGCAGAGACCTGCAAATCCTTTCTGTATTTCAGAAACTATAAAACGGACATTTATTTGAAACTACCCAACAGTACGTAGTATCACGGCACGTTTTGTGAAGGAGGCCTTAGCGGACAGTAATGCAAGCGGACTTTCAGGCCATGTCAAGTTTATTTGTTTATGGCCATGTTGATCTAATTTTTCGTTCTAGTGGTTTTTGTCGATAAGTCTAAAACTGTAAGCTTTTTTAATTTTTTTTTTCTTAGATAAACTATTCTATTTTATGATAATGCAATTAATTGTCACCGATTCTTAATAAAATCAAGTAAATTACTTCAAAACTATTTGGAGTTATACCGCTCACCCAAGCGCTATTTCCCCTTGGTGATTCTTTCTGGTTTATTGTTGTAAGTATGCCATGTAATCGTGAAAAGACCACCGCTAAAGTGGCTTGGACCGAAGAAAGCCTTAATCTACTAAAATTGCGATTGAATGAGGGTATTCGATACGAAAAGACGCGAAACAATATAACATACCATTTACTACCTTGAAAGATCGATTAAAAAATTAAAACAGTTGGAGGCCAAGGGTAGGCCGCATTCCCGTTTTTAGCTTGTAGCAAGAAACTTAAATTGCTGAACAAGTCCAGATGTTGGAACCCTAAGCGGCAATACTCAAACTCAGGGGCAATGCCGCTCAAACATGTTTCTTTTCTTTTTTTTTTAACATTTTCCTACTTGTAATAGGTCAAAGATGAAAGCTTTATAAGATAACTAAAGACTTTGTTACATTTCATGATTTTGAGTTATTATAAATAATAAAAAAAATACACATTTTTTTCCTTAAGTGAACGCTATTCCGCCTCTCTCCTCTAATAATAAATAAATGTTATAATATTAATGGCAATTTCGTCGGTAATTCATTTTTCGTCACGATAATCTCTAAACTGGCCAGACAGAGTTTTTTTAAACATGAACGACTCCACATTCAAACTGCACCCGTGCGAAGAAGGGACGGGTCCACTTTTGGGATATATACATATATATATATATATATATATATATATATATATATATATTATTATAATATATATATTTTAATTATAAACAATATTTTATGTATATATATATATATAATTATATATATATAAATATATATATATATATATATATATATATATTTACATAAATATTGTATGCGGGTGAAGGGAAGAAGCCACTTTAACTCACAGTATGGTAGAATTCATATGAGACACATTCCAGAGACCACATAAAGCACGCAACAATAGTCAAAGTAGAAAAAGATAAATGAGGAGGTGATTAAATGTAATAATACAATTGTTCAAACTAACCGAAGAAACGTTATTTAAATTTTAGTTAAATTCATTAAATTGCTTACACCTGAGTTTATGCTATCCTGATAATTGCCAATTTAACCCATACAATTATTAAAGTACATAATGTTCCCTAAGTTGTTTCAGGAGCATGTACTAATTCAACTAATCCCACGAGACGATAAAGAGTCTGGGAATTCGAGAGATGTGTGGATTAGTGAGCTGGGTAATTAGCCCAAGAGCGACCGTTCATATTGACATTCCACAGGTGACTCAGGGCAGGTATTAAATTCCACAATACTACTCTCTACCAACCTCACCGCAAATTAAACTCTGACCTTCAATCTCCGACGGGGAATGAAACGCCAATCATTCTATGATGAGATGTGTCGCCGCCCGGAGTAATGAGTCCCAGGGAATTTTCTAAGGAAGCTTAAAGGAGAGGAGTGTTCCCGTCATGTGTTAGTAGAGCGCGTAATGAGAAGTCTCCAACGCCGCTTCTCTCTGGAACTATTTAAATGTCGGGTATTCAAAGTTGAGAGCGGCGCGTAATTACTCATTGCGTTGCATAATAGTGTAAGGGTCTGTAAGCGACTGCGAGTCAGGAAATTTATCAAGCGTTATGTACAAAACTTACTGCATGTCGGAACGGCGGCAATGCGTACCGCAAAGACTTTCCTAAAAGTAAAAGAATAGATCAAAAAATAATACTTCATTCGTATGAGAATCCTTTAAAAATTGATACTGTTATAATAACATTTAAAAGAAATTAAAAAAAAAAAAAGTAAAGAAATATATATATATATATATATATTATAATATATTTTATATTATATTATAATATATATATATATTTCCCCCACACTGTCTTGTATATTATTGTTGTGAATTGTAAGATGAGATTTCCTGTTTAGTAGTCTGTATAACTTGCCGAATCTGCGGTTATTATCTTTTAAGTCTTGTTTGTTGGTTCCATGTAGTCTATTGTCCAGGGAAAAAAGCCAAGATACCGGACTGTGTCTGAGGTAGGAAGCGGTATGGAATTGAAATTAACCGTTGGACAGAATTTACGGCGCGAGGTGAAGTCACGTCACGTGTGCATGTGCTTTTTTTTACCTTAATACGCCACTTGGGAAAACCAAATTTTTGTGAAAAATGGGAGCATTGTGGACGGAACAAAGGAAGCAGGAGATTCTGGAAGAGAGGAGGAAGAAGGCAAATAAATGAAAATGTGGAATCGTGAGATATTCAAGTCTAACACTGTTCATAATGGTAATAATGATGGGAATGAATGAATGTATGTGTATAAATAAATTAATTTATTAATATTATATTTATTCTAGACCCGGTACCATCCGAATTATCCAAATTCCATCAAAAACTTATACACCTTCCTAATCCTCTGCACAATCTATATCCAGCTCCATCCACCCCTACAATGTAATCATTTACACTGGTCAGATTCTCCTCTCATGTACTGTATGTTTGTGCCTAAAGCGCCCTAACCGGCCTCCACTAGTCCATACAAGTGACCCGGCTGAGAGAGAGGCGCTGGGATCATTGGGATTATGCTTTCCCCTTCATGTATACATATACATAATCTCTCTCCTATTTAATAAAAACAGTTCTACGTATAACAAATATTTCTGATCACTTGTTACTAATATTTAAAACTATAATTTTTTTTTATTGTATTTCCCTACTGCCATCATCTTCGTTCAAAATCAACATTATAAATATTTAATAAATAAAAAACAACACATAGTATGTCTAAGGGGGTCTCTTTAAACAATATTCGAGCAATACATGACAATAAATAAATAAGTACGAGAAAAATTCTCATTAACGACTAATTTTACTTCCAAGAATATTCCCAAATTATGCGTATGTATATTTTTATAAATAGTTCGGAAAAATAGCTTCCACTCTTAACCTGCTTACCCCTCCACTTACGAAATCTTGCATACATTATTGCAATCTCAATTCTGATAAATTAAATAAATGATGAAAAAAAAAATTATTTGTTCGTTAAATAATTAAGTACATATTTCAGGAAATGTAAAATCAGTATCACATATCGTTAAACAGTCTAGATTTTCAATTTATACATAGTAACATTCCTGTTTTATTCAAATCCTCTAATCACATGTTCCCAACATTAATGAATAAAATGGAGGACAAACGACGGAGTTTAGAACGGCAGTGGATATATAATTGAATGTTTTATAATTGAAGTTGTTAGGGAAGTTGGGGAGCCGGTGGGTGGGTTGGGGTCTGCTTCAGGGTAGAACTGTTCCAAGGTAGAACTGGTTACAAAATTAGGTAATTATTGTTAGTTCTAACCACTTTGCCCCGGGCTACGGTTTCACAAAGTATGGCCGCTCTTGACGTATAAAAGAGAGATTGACTTTTCCGATATTTTAATTTTAAAACCGTCAATTTACTACAGAAAGTTCATTTATATTACTATTATCAGACCCATCTGGACATGTGGAATCGAGCTGTAGGGCTCTACTAAACCATCTAGTTCCTCTCGCATTCAATCCTTCCCTTTGCTCCTTATTTTGTTACGAAAAAATACATAATGACCTAAATATCCCATTTGTCGCTGAACTATCCCGAAACAGATATGCCTCTTTTAATTCTAAACTTCCGCCCTACAAGAATCCTCTCGTACGCAACTTATCATTCCCATCTATTCCTGACAACCCTCCGAGGCGATTGAAAAGATGATGGCCTCGAGACCTACTAAATTAAATTGACATTGTAGTGCTACCACTGAGTAATTTATTCACAAGACACGTCCATAAGCGTAAATTGTAACATTTTTTATTACAAGACAGTTGTAAATATTAATAAAATGTTAAAAAAAAAAAATCGTCAATTAAACCTTTCTTTTTTTGGCTCTACCTCAGAGCTTCAATGCTATATGGAATGATCGTAAATGTTATTAATTAAGAATACTGAGGAGGAAAATGTATTAAATTGTCATTTAATGCTAACATAAATTAATAATAATAAGCCTTTGTTGGCAGTACAAAAGCCATTTGCCTAACCTCTAGGAACTCCTCTGCAAACTACTCAAAGGATTCCTAGGTCCCTGCAATTGCTGCAGTCGACAAGGATGATAGGTCTGGTCAAGAGATAATCATACCATAGGCGTCACCGAATATCAAGAATATAATTAGCCACTTATTATTTTATTTTATTTTTTTTAATCAAGGCTGGACCAATAGAAATCACCAAAAGGCAATTATTCATATTTTAAAACCGTATATGTTTGAGCTATTAAAGACACTTTTCAATTAATTCGGCAAACCAAAAAATATCATACATTTTTTCCGTGTTTTTTTTTTTTACGATTTTCTTTCCGGGGTTTCCTAGCTAATTGTAAATATTGTACATACGTATGAATGTGACATGTTTTGTTTAATTATTTGTTAACTTCATTTATTTTTATACATTTTATCTACAAATGTTGTTTACGTACATTTTATATACGTTTATTTAGTTTGGTTTCACTTTAAGTAATTGGTTTTTCCTTTTTGTTTAATGTAATATATGATATATGATGTATGTATATGATCCTTCAGCGATATTATATTAGTCCATTGTGACAAATTGTAATACATACGAATAAAATAAAAAATAAATAAATAAAAAAAGGATTAAATTCGCTATATCGATGTAAAAGTTTAATATAAAATAGGTTTCATTCTTGCTAAGAGGGCTTAATTATAATATTTTGTTCTTTTCTTCTTGAGTACAATTTATTGGGTTGTGTCACATGAAATGTCCGTTTTCAAGTTAAAGGATTTTTATTAAATATACGATATAATATTATTCGAAATATTTACCTTCGTTTTCTACACATTTTTCCTTACGTGACACCAACTTTTTTATCCCCAAACTGAAAAACTCTGAGCTTTGAAGTGAAACCAAATCTGAAAACGCACTTTTCACTTGATCATCATTTACAAAAAGTTTTCCTTTGACGAAGTTGTCTAAATTCCTGAACAGGTGATAATCTATTGGAGACAAGTCGGGGGAATATGATGGGTGCGGAAGAACTTCGTAGCCCAGTTCTACCGCACAGTGAGATCATGAGGTACCCATGTATGGAGCTTTTTTACTTTCCCAATACCCTTTAAATGTCCGAAAACGGTAGATCCACTTGCATTTAGTTGTACTGAGAGTCCTTTAACTGTTTAGTAGGGGATTCCTTCTATTGTATGTTTGAGGACATCGTTGTCTATTACAGACGGAGGTCTTCCTCGGAGCAGGTTTTCCAGGAGGTATCCCCCGCTGAAAACTTAGCAAACAAACGGCGAAAGGTCCGTTCATTTACACTACCTTTCCCAAACGCCTTGCAAATATTTCTAGCGGCCTTAGTGCTGAATGGCCG
This sequence comes from Piezodorus guildinii, assembly GCA_023052935.1. Lineage (NCBI taxonomy): Eukaryota > Metazoa > Arthropoda > Insecta > Hemiptera > Pentatomidae > Piezodorus > Piezodorus guildinii. The sequence continues at coordinate 149,603,541 of CM041293.1, read as the reverse complement.
TGTTTAAACTAAAAAAAAAATATTACTCGAAAATCGCGTGTTTCCATGTTCATATTTGGAGGTATACTAAAAAGTGGGTAATTGATTGGGAAGCTAATGTTTATAATACAAAGGTAGAGGATTAGTAACTGTTTACTTTAAATATGTAAATATTTGGAAGAAAACAACAGAGACCTGCAAAATCCTTTATGTATTTCAAAAATCTATAAAAACGCACATTCCATTTGAAACAACCCAATATTTTGTAGATTCGAATAAATTAACTATATAAAAAACGATTAATTAAAAGGGAAGTAAGCATGATTTAATAAATCAGATTAGCTATTATTTAATTATTTATCCAAAGTTTAACCTTATTTGTGAATTATTTGTTGCTTTGTATATTTTATTAAATTCAATCAAAATTTTAAGTGAAGTCCTGGAATTGTTCCAGGAAGCAGAACCTCCAGGATAATGCGGTAGAGAATTCCTGGAAGCGGGTTAGCTGATTGATGGAGCTTATAGTCGATAAGTGCCAGGCATTGTGTTAAGGAATAACTAATAATATTCTAAATCTCCTAAGATATTCCCTGGCCTTTGAAATTTATTAAGATATAAATTATAAGATTTTTTTCCTTTTCGCCCTCAGTAATTTAAGCTCTGAAATATTTTCCTTAGCAGATTTTTGACCTACATAACCTCCATCATATACAAAAAAAACTATCTTAACAGCCAATGAACGATCTTGAGTACATTCAGGGTTTCATGTTGTTTCTAGGCCAAATGCAGGTTACTTTATGGACAACACGACAGGGTACTACTTCTACTACCGGTAACAATGACGTTTGCACGGACGGAAGTAAGTCAGCAATAGTATTGTTTATGCGTGGTGGTTCCGAATTACAGCTTGTAGCAATGTCCAACATCAATATAAGTTTTTTTTTTTGTTTTTTTTAGATAGATAGATAGAAAAGTCTGTTTTTATTTTTCAAAATTACTTCAAATAGCCAATAAACAAATTATGGAATACAATAATAAAAATCAGACACACTACATGGTCTATTGACCGTCCGTGGAGTCTGTGTTTATTAACAAAATTACTCTTTAATCTATCAATATAAATAATCAATAACGAAATAAGAAACAAACACTTCCCATGTTATTTATATACTAAAATTAATTCACAAATAGTAAAATTCACAATTAGTTAAATTTAATTTAACAAATTTACTCATTTTTAAATTCTCTTGTTAGTAACATTCTATAAGAAAAAGCCGATCTGGAGAAATTAACTAACGCCAGCCAATCTTTTCCATTTATCAACTCTAAAATTTGATCCCAGGTTAAATTTTTAGAATTAGACTGCCTCCAGAAATCTTAACGACTGAACGCAACACATCCGTAACAGGATACATTGTTTTTTTAATTTTTTTATATAGTAATTTATAACTGTACTAAATAATACAATAAGTAAATATGTAGAATGAAAATAAAAAGTTTTGAAAATGTCTTAAGAAAGAACTACCCAGTGGTAGCACTTCACTAACTATTTCAAGACAGTAGGTCTCGTGGCCACCTTCTTTTCAGTCGCCTTGGAGGGTTATCAGGGATATCTGAGGAAGATTAATTACGGACAAGTGGGTTTGTATGGGCAGGGAGTTTAGAATGGAAAGAGGAGTATCTATCACGTGCTATGTCTGCAACAAATGGGATGTTTAGGTCATTATGGAGGAGTTGATCTATATAAGTTAGAATCCGTTTTGTTCTAATAACCAAGCTGGAAAATTCGCTGTGCTGAAACTGAATGAGTACATGACAAATGAACCTATTCAAACCAACGCACGTATCACTATACATACTGACAGAAAAACTGTAATGGACTCTGCTAACAATGTACACATACATGATCAGTTAACAGACAAATTAGGCAAAACTTATTACATCTTAAATAGATAGGGAAATGAGTGACTTTAAAGTGGGTAAAGGCTCACGCCAGGATCATGGTTAACGAACGGGCAGATAAACTCGCTAAAGATGCAGCTTCCAGTAATATGTTGCCTTCCTAAGATACCGCACCTCTATTCCATTTCAGGAGGGACATGACATCTGATTTTGTTGCAAGATGGGACCAGATGTAGGTGACCTCTCCAAGTCTCGAAGTGTACATAGATTTATACCACACATAACTAATCACAGTACACGGAAACACAAAACATTATCTCAAACGATTTAACCTAATACAAACAGAATTATGTGATGAAGACGGACAAACTCAAAATTTTCAACATATAATTAAGATTGCAAAATATTTGACAAACAAAGATTTAATTTAATTAAAAAACATTGTAGCTACAGCGCCCTAACTCAGCCTCCACTGGCTCAGACCAGTGATGCGGCTGAGATAGAGGTGCTGGGATCTCTTGGATTCCGCTTTTTCCTCCACAAGTGGAGGAAAAAGCGCTTGCTGGGGTCCCTTTAGCAATTGTATATATTGTATATAGTTATGATTGTGTGTAAGATGTTTATTTATTTGCCAACTTTTTATTTATCTCGATAATAGGTTTATGTTTCGATTTGTTTTGTTTTTTATTTATTATAATTATTTTATTGTATATATTTGAATTTATGTTATATTTTATGAAATTTGACCATTATTATTATTTTCTGTATATATAGTATGAATGTGGTCTCTTATCAATATTATTATTGTTCATTTTGTAACAAATTGTAATATATCTCAATAAAAAAAAATAAAAAAAATAAATAAATAAATAAAATAAAAAACATAACACTTAAAAACGGAAATTGGCCAGAGACGAAACAAAATTTGTTTTCTAAATTCAAGACTTACTCCAATTCATTAAAAATATTGATTTCTAATCACTGACCAAAGATGGGCAGGGTAGGTAATTCTCACATTTTTTTTACTTAAATTTTATTATATTTAATATTATTTACTTTAGTTTTTTTTTTTTACTGTTTTATTTTATTTTTAATATCTTCTGTACTAATTTTAAATGAATTACTACTTTCATTTGTAAATAAATATCATGAAATTACCATTCATGTAGTATACGTTAAGCTATGGAAATGATTTTATAATAAACGGTCCTTAAAGTGGGGTTACCATGCAAGGAAAAAATACATATACACGAAGAAACCACAATAAAGATAACAAGAGTGAAACAGCACAGGAATAATAGAAAAATATAAACACCACATAGTATTCAGCTTAACCAAAATTTTGATTTTGAAAAACCTAAATTTTGAGAAATACAAAAAAATAGTTTTAATAGAAACAATAATATATATATATATATATATATATATATATATATATATATATATATATATATATATATATATATTTATATGTACAAAAATATAAAAAATACCATATATTGTAAAATAGATTCAAAGCACATTAGTTCTCACTATGCTGATGCCTTAGACAAGTTAAAATTGTAAGTCTTGCATTGTTGACCTATGTTTATAAATAATTCAGTTTGTATCTTCTACAATAAACAGGATAATCCTAATCCATGAAGGGCCAAAGATATGTGAGTTTGGATGGTTGTTGTACCCTGTTGGTTATTTTTTTAAAAACAAAAGGCCCCCTAAACAATGACTCGTTAAATGTTTATTGAAATAAACTGTTTTTGGAAGACATAGAAATTATAATATTATATATTATATTATAATTATTGGAAAAAAATATAATAAATATATATATATATATATATATATATATATATATATATATATATATATATATATATATATGCAGGTGTTAAGGCGTTAGTGCAATAGTGTTTTTCACCTTAGAGCCCAAAAGAACCCATCGAAAACGTGCCTGTTTATTATTAAGATGTTTCAGGTAGACTTATATATTTATAATGGACTGTTGCGCGATCATTTTCAACGTTTACCTTCGTTGAAGAAAATACCAGCCTATAATCGAACGATATTAATATGATAATACATTGTTTATACACCGCTAACTCCCTGTTTTGATTATATGACGCCCATACAAACCCAACAGCGAGGAATAAATTTGTTCTTGAGGATGTTTACATGTGGGGGAACGCATTAATTCGGCATCCTCTTAAGGAAATCGGGAGGTAAGCCGCTTTCCACCCTCGGCAATTAAAAGCGGCGAGGGAAGATATGATTCCCACCGAGCCCCAAACCCCTCTCTGCAGATAATTAGTATAGATTTGTACTCGGGTTAATTCCTGCTTAGAGCTTGGGTCCTGACCGCAGATTCCAAGGCTTAGTGTTGTTCCTCATTATTGGTATTAGGAAGGCCAAATCTGAGAAAGTCACATCATTGACTGATGAAATTTGAGGCTAGCAATATGATAATTTTAAACACCTCTACATAATAATTTACAATTTAGAAATACATTACGATAAAAGCCTAGTAGTAAGCAGTAGGGGTGGGCATAATCGAATGATCGTCATAATCGGATGATCGGACTTCGATGATTTAAATAATCGAATAATCGAATGATTAATATACTTTCTCAGAGGCAATATGGGAAAATTCCCGTCTCTAAGATGGCTGAGGTGGCTGAGCCTAGGTGAAAATGTGCATATAATTTATGTGATGAGCAAAAAAAAAAAAAAAAATGTCGTTCGATTATCCGAGCTCCTTATACTCCCTCGATTATCGTTAAACAATTCAGTTCGAATTAATCCCATAATCGATCCATTCGAATGATTGAAATAATCGAATGATCAGATAATCGTCATTCCATTATGTCGACCCCAAGTAAGCAGTCTGTTGATTTGCTTAACTTTTCACATTAATTTCAGTAAATTGAAATTTTTATGGTGTGTGGTTTATTAATATACATCAAATGCTTTGTGATTTCTTATAACGATCAATAATTGAAATAGTAGGTGAAATATTTCCTATATTTACCTGCTTCATCTAAGCATGTGTCTAGTTTAAGCCAATTCGTCCCATTAAATATAGCTCACCATTTTGTCTGGTATAACATCATCTTTTTCAAACATTCTTTCTTTAACACTTTCAAAACTTGGAGAATTCTTTAAAAAATGTGAAATATCCTCCGGGAGGTTAAAATCGCACATGAAGCATACACATATTCTATCCTTCTTCAATGGTTGGTTGCTAAGTCGTAGCATTTCACCTCTTGCTCTGAATATTAAAAAAAAATGTTTTGGGGCTAGTCTTATAATATAATGTATGAAATTCACAACTCTTGGCGCTGGCTAACATTTCATTTTTAATATTCAATTCACCGCTGAAGCTCCCTTCCTCTTACCGTCCTATAGCCCTTTTACCCATTATGGGGAAAATCCTGGAAAGACTAATCCTTAAACGGCTCTATCCTATCCTCAAGACTTTTCAGGTAATCTCGGACCACCAGTTTGGATTCCGCTCATCCCACTCTACCATCCGGCAATGTCATCGTGGGGTGGATGTTGTCTCATCAGCATCGGTTGAACGAAAGACCTACTTTAAACCATGCATTTTGCATCTTTTTACGATTTTCTCAAAAAAAAAAAAAAAAAAAAAAAATTTACCTTTTTCGTTTAAACTCATTTAATCGATGTGATATTTAAAGGGCTTTAATACCATATTGATTTTCTGTCTGAAAAAGCTTAAATGCCGATATTTAAAATTATCCTCATCTAAAGTACCTTTTATTATGTAACTTTGAAAAAAATAGCAATATCATCTTGTTAGCATTGATAAAAACCCAGTAAACCTGCAGGTTGAATGAATTCCTTATCTAAATAAAGTAGAAAAGTGAAAACACAATTTTTATCTGAAATTTTGATATTTATGAACAAAAATACAGTAGTATAGATGTATAATATACCGTTGGAAAGGTAAAGATATCTAAAAAAAAAGATATACTAGTATATTGTAATACAAAAAATCGTGAGAGTTAATGGAGAGTGATGAAAAGCCGATAAAGTTAAATTATTGTCGAAGATAATAATGTATCAGATTATTTAAAAAAACAAAACACAATGTTGTAACTCAAAGTAATTAATTGTTTACCAATTTATTTTAATCCCTAAATTTATTTATAAATTCATAAATATATTTAAACAAGAAAGGTAAGGTAATTTTTCCTAAATCGAATCTAACAATTTGTTTCTTACTTGTCCTATTCATATCAATCTTCTATTATTTAACAATTTTACTCATAGACCAGGCATATGAAATTTTTATGATGAAATACTTAATTATTTTTTTTTTCACTTACTATATATAGAGAGGGAAAGTATTGCGATCGTGAAAATTTTCTAATTCCAGTTTTCGACGGAAGTACACGTTTTAGGGTCTTCTGAGTCCAAATGACCAAGTCCCGAAAAAAGGTCTGTGTGTGTTTTTAATTCTACCGCTAAAATCATCAGACGTACAGAACTGAAATTTTATATTTAGGACTATTATACGCCCGAGATGTTACAGCAACTTTTTCACATAATCGGCTAACCGAAAGTCCTACCATATCCCATGCATTTAACACCTTTTTACGATTTTCTCATAAACGTCTCTATCGATTTTGATTAAACTCCCTATATCGATGTAAGATTTAATGGGCTTTAATATCATGTAGATTTTATTCTGATTGAAATAGTCTGATGGGGCTTCATTGCAAATATTTTAAATTTTCTTCCTCTAAAGAATCTTAAATTTTGTAGATTTAAAAACATTAGGCACATCGTCTCGTCAGCATTGATAAATAACAGCTGAATGTGCGAATTTTATTAACAACTAAAGGAGAAGGGATCTTAATAATTCTTTATGTAATTATTTCACTGATTGGCCTCTTGACGGCGCTGTCATCGCTGTGACCAGACGTCTCGCTTCTGGCGGGACATTCCCGATTTTTCAAAATTTTTGTTAAATTCTACGTTTATGAAAATCATTGTATTCCGTTCTAAGACTCCTCCAATTTATTTTGCGTTCTAAGAATCATAGGGCTACGACGACTAACATATTGCTTTTGCTACCCAGTTGCATTGTATTTGTCTCTCAGATGATACACTTCGTTTTCGTACTGCATACATTTTTTTAATTCTCATAGACATATAATATTGTAATTTATTAAAGAACAATTAGATAATCACAAATTAATTTAAAATTTGAATTTATCTTAAAGAGTCAAAACATATAATTATAAGTTTTTCAACAGTAAATCAGATGTGGACATCAGAAAAATCAAAATTAAGTGTTTAAACTTTTAAAGCCATTTTATGTGTCAAATGTAATTTGACGAGTTCTCGTGAAGATGTTTTGAAATATTTTAAAAAATGAAAACAATTTAATGAAACAAATTCATTCAAATAGAAAATATGTCAAGGAATGAAATATTATACATTTTGGATATTTATAAATTGTACTTTTGTTAAAAATAGAAAAAAAAAATTAGGATATTATTTTATTTCGTGTGAAAATTTTTTTGTTGATACCCCCCTCCCTCCTTCAGAGTTGTCCTGTTTTGCCCATGTAAAAATCTGATCACCTTATTCTAACATGGAGTGATGAAAAGCCGAAAAAAACTCTGAATTTCCTAGATAATATAATAAAATATTATTTAATAACATCTTTCTATAAAAGTCAAATGCAAATAATTCTTTAACAATTTATTTTCGTTTCTAAATGTGTTTAAAAATTCTTATATTGATAATCATAACAAAGGTAAGTGAAAGTTGTGTGTTGCGCGCACCAGATTTTTTTTTTCTAGTGGTTATGTTTGAAGATCAAGCTCTTCAAATCCTAGCATTTAAGACGATATATCAGATGCTGATGTTGATAAAACACAGTTGCCAATTTCCTGCCGAAGTGGAAGCAACTACGTTGCTACGGACTCAGGAGGAAATTGAGTTGAACACTAATCTATTAGTTGGTCCTTGTTTCAACATGAGATCCTTTTGTATTCGACAAGAGCCTTATCAGGCACGTGTCAATATTACTTCCAATTTTCAGAAACAATCATTTAAAAATAAAATTTCCTTATACAAGTATAAAAAGGTTTAAAGGAAATTTGAGATCGTTCCAGGTTGATTTTTCTAATGATAAGCATTAAACCACATGTACAAAATCTGGTGACCACTAAACACGACTTTCACTTACCTCCAGTTGTTAACATAATTTTTTTTTTTTAATACAGTAAGAGATGAAAATAAATAGTTAAATAATTAATTACATTGAGTTTCGATAGAAACATATGTTGTATTAAATAATCCATATATTATTATCTACGACAAGCAGTTAGTTTTATCAGCTTTTTATCACTATCTGTTAACCTTAACTGTTTTTTTTATAACACAATATTTTTTAAAAAATCGTTAGCTTTAACATTATACATGTAAACTACTGTTTTTTCAATGTTTAAAAAAAAAAAGCTCATACAAAAATATGTTTGCTCTTTTCACCTTTAGTTTAATATCGTATTCGTTTAACTTATCTGTGTGTTTGTTCATTTTTTGTCAATACTACAGAGATAATATTTTTTTTCTTTTCTTTTTTATTTTTTTGGAAGTTTTTCTTAATATAAACACTTAAAAGAGCACACATTGACTTCCATTTGTCACTTAATCACTTTATTTATAAGCTTTTCATATTTGTCGACGTTTCGGGGCTGTTTCCCCATATTTAAGACTTATTTTTTCATTATATAAATGATTTTTCATATATCACCCATCATTTTGTTACATTGCTATTTGTTATTATTAAAATGAACACCAATAAGGACAAATAGCAGTGTGCTATGAAATAAAATGATAGGTAATATATGAAAAATCATTTATATAATGAAAAAAATAAGTCTTAAAAATGGGGAAACAGCCTCGAAACGTCGACAAATATGAAAAGCTTATGAAATAAAGTGATTAAGTGACAAATGGAAGTCAATGTGTGGTCTTTTAAGTGTTATATTTTTTTTTTTTTTTTTGTTTTTTATAAAATATACAACAATATAATATCATGTTAAAATCATTGTATAAAGTACTTTCTCTGCTTCGCAGATTTCGATGACAAAGTTGTTGTAACATCTTGGCCGTATAGCTGCCTTAAATATTGAAATTTCAGTATCATAAGACTTATCGTTTTTGCGCTAGACTTGCCACACACACACACACACACACACACACGGGACGTGGTTATTCGGACTCATAGGACCCTAAAACGTGTATTTCCGCTAAAAAATAAAATTCGATCGCAATACTTTCACTTACTATATATTTCAAACATAGGTACGTGAAAGTAAAATTGTTGTTTCTTTTTTTGTATTTAGTTAATAGAAAAACATCTGATGAATCTATCAGAGAACTTAACTATTCTCTTATTATCTAAATTTCGAAATTTTCTTTTGCCACCCAAAGTAAATACGATGGTTCGATTAAGTATTACACAGTAGAATATATCCCTCGAATATTCGCCTAAACATTAAAATAAATTGAATTTGAAAATTCTATGAAGACAGTTGCCATTCCGCCAAGCTAATTAAAATTATAAGTCGCTATCAAATTCTCCACATTGCTTGGCTTGGTTAAAAATATAACCTTAATGAAAATACTAACATCATTAATAAACTTATTAGGAGTCTTCCAGAAATTTATCTAATCCTTGCTATTTCGCGTTGGATTTGCTAATGATATGTTCTATTAGATTATGTTTAGTGTATAAATTAGTGTATATAAAATATAATGAATTGAATAATATGAACTTTTATGAAAAATATGGAGATTTTCAAGGAAATCTACAAGGAAAAATTTCTACAAGATAGGGAAAAGGAAAAATTTCAGTTCATGGAAAAGCTAATTTGACCTGTTCCAGAAAAAAACAATAGTTAATCGTTTCATTGTATTTTTGTTGTAGATATAAAAGTTCAAAGAATTATTTTCAACTCTTTAAATCTCCCAATTCTTTAACAATGACTTTTTATTTTATTTTTTTAATAAAATGGTTAAAAGCACTGAGCTGATGTACGTCCTGCGAGTTTGACTAATTGATTGCGGAAGAACCGCATTAAATTTATTCGTGGAAATTATGGATTGAAATTGTTTACATAAAAATTAGAAGTATCGCTATTGAACTTTCGGATTGATTAATATATATTTTTTCCTATATTCAAAAAAAATATATATAATAACATTATAATTATAAAAATGAGTGAAACCATTAAAGAATTAATTAAATGGAATTTCTACAGAATCATGTGTTTTAATAAAAAATCTATTATATTATTATCTAAAATAATCACTTACTTTTATCGTCTTTTCATCACTCTCTATTGACTTTTAAAAGCTTGTGCATGAGATAATATTTTTTTAAAATCATTAGCTTTCCAACGGTATATTATACACGTATTTTACTGTTCTTAAATTAAAAAACTAAACATTGCATTAAAACATTATGTTTTCAGTTGTCACCTTTAGTTGTTTTTCAAATTCGCTCAACATACATATTTAGCTCTTATTTATCAATACTAACAAGATGATAAAGTTATTTTTATAGAATCAACAAAATTAACGATACTTTAGAATAAGACAATTTAAAATTTCGGCATTTAAGCCCTGTCAGACTGTTTTGATCAGAATGAAACCTACATGATATTAAATTTTACATCGATATAACGAGTTTAATTAAAATCGTCGGAACCGTTTTAGAGAAAATCATAAAAAAGGTGCAATATGCATTGTATAAAGTGGCACTTCTGGTTAGCCGATTTTTATGAAAAAGTTTTTGTAACATCTCGGGAGTATATATAGTTGACTTAAAAATGAAATTTCAGTTTTATAGGACTTTTCATTTCCTCCCAGGAAATACCACACACGCGCGCACACACACACAAAGACGAACACACACACACACACACACACACACACACACACACAGATCTTTTTGCGGGACTTGGTTATTTATACTTAAGGGACCCTAAAACGCGTATTTCTGTTGAATACGATGTTGTGTACGATCGCAATACTTTCCTTTATATATATCGTTAGTGAAAGTAATAATAACATTAAAATTATCATTATAGTTAACATGTAATTATAATATTTAGAGGGATACTGGATAGCAGAAGTTGTACGCTACTCTCAATGGAAAGGATAATACTGAGGAGAGTAAAAGGACTGTATAGAGACTGTCAGCTTAACAAGCATCTTCACAGTTTTGGGTTGGTGGCCTCATTGACTAGCGGGTTCTGAAAGAGTGAAGATGAAACTGCACATCATATGATATGCAGTTGTCCAGAGATTGCCAGGACACAGTTTTATCATTTCGGCAGCAACCGTATTATAGATCCTACATATATATGTTGTGTGAACTGATTTACCCGTATAGATTGGTCAGAGTCACCAAGGATATAGGCCTGTATTAACAGGAGAATGAGCGGCTCACAGTAAGCCTAATAAGTACGCAAGATAAGTCAGAAAAAAATGTTATTATAATTTTTAATAAATCATATATATATATATATATAATATATATATATATATATATATATATATATAATATATATATATATATACCCTCTTTCGTTATTTGTTCTCTTTAAATGTTCTTTCACACATATATGTTGCAATACACTCATTTTATTCCTTTTGAATATTTTCAGCCCTGATTGTTGATGACACAGAATGGGGTTCCAAACGTAGGCCGACAAAAAAGAGTAGACATTGTAACGTTCACGCTCTCGCTCACAGGAAGCGCTAGCGGCGGGTACTTGGTTCACCAGCCGAATAAGTGAAGACGTGCTATTTAATAACATTGTATATTTTAACTTTCTGATACGATTGTAAATATCAATATTCATGAAGCTGTATCAAGATAATAAATAAACCTTACGAGGTATCTTGAGACACTAGTCTGGAAGAGAAACTCTTGCTATTCACAGAATACATTGTTTTATCAGTATCGCAAGAAATAGCTCAGCTCTTCAGAACCCCTACCTGCTTCTACCAGGTGGTATCTCCCTAGAGAGGGTATCTCTGCGTTTGTATCCTAATTGTGCTCTAACTTTATTTTACTTCTTTCATATACCTTCTCTACGTATTCCTACCTATTCCCCTCATAGGAGGGAGTGCATGGCATTTATCCAAGTGCACCTATGAGGAATTCTATCCGCTGCTGTTGTGCTTCTAACACATGGGGCATATCTTTCCTAACCAGTCTCCTCTTCTTATTGGTAGGTGCGGGTTCGTTCCCTATCTGGCAGAGTAACCTTATCCCTTGCGCTGCGGCACGTTCTTCTACCATGACGAGCATCAATCTACATCTTACTCTCTTCCTTACATGAAAACGCATTGTCGAAGTGTGACCCTTCTCACCTTTTTAATAACCATACCACAAATAAACTATTAGTTTCTTTTACTGATCGCTACCCCGGATAAGTTCCTTCCTCGGGTTCTTAACGGTCACGTTATTATATCCTATATTTATAATAGTTTAAGAATGAAATTATTATATATTGGCTCTTTCTATATTTATTGTTATTTTTTTAATCAGAGAGAAACAGTTCTTTATTAAGTAATATTACAATAAGTCCAATTAGGACTTTATTAATAGTGATAAAGTACAACATTCATACTATACATTCACACGATGTATAAAAAACAATAAATTTATTTAATAATAATACAATAAACATATATACAAAACAAAATCAATAAAAATAGTATACAAAACAAAATCAATAAAAATATTATACAAAAAAAATCAATAACAATATTATACAAAACAAAATCAATAAAAATATATACAAAAGTCACTCATACCCATGTACAATCCTCAAGCATACAGCACGTGAGTAGAGAATCTAGCCAATGCTAGAACTCCATTATACATGTTACAACAGATCTCGAGGCCACTGCCGTTTCAATCTTCTAGGGGGATGGTAAGGATGTGTGGAGCTGGATAAGGATTGAACTAGGAGATTAGGGTGATGGATAAGATTCTGATAGAATTTAGAGAATTTTGATGGTATAAGGTCTAAAATAAATGGAATATTTAGGTCGCGGTGTAAGGTAAGGTTTGTTGTGTTATTAAAAGGCAATATGTATTGGAACGCATGTATATTAACACTTGAAATATTACAAAACGCAAGCTTCACTATTTCGTTAATGTGAGGAAACTGTTATTATCGTGATAATGTGAAAACTATACGACTGGTGTGGCACAAGATTTCCCGTTGCAATAACGTCATCAAAGCATCGTGTTACCCCGTAGTCACGCCTTCAGAAGTTTTACATCAAAATATTTTACTACACTTACCTACACTGATTATTTCTATCCATCATCATCTTAATAGTCAACCACACATCTTCAATATAATTATTTTATAGCATTATCAATATAAAACAAATATCGATGAACCATTCGGCCCATTTCGTAGGTGCGGGCTGGAAAATATAAATCAACTGACTCCGAACTGTGGAAGTTAACTCTCCCCTTTGTGTCTCAAACTTAGAAGAACTCGAGGGGCAACTAAATCAGAGATAAGGGGAAAATCCGAAGTTTTTATTGCTAGTAAATCAAACTTTAATTTATAATTCCTTGTGAAGGTTTTTACTTTTTGTCACTTCTGATTAAGGTGAATTTGTGGAATATATATTTTTTTTTTTTTAAATATAAATTGTTAGTTTAACATTTAAACAACTCACAGTCTAAAAGTGTGAAATAATTCTGTTAGATTTTAAAAATGTAACAACTCAACAGAGGAACTGTTTCGACACAACTGTTTGCTATTAATTATTCAGTCTTAGCTTAAATAATAACGTTTATCATCATAATAAGATACAAAAAAAATTCTTTACTGAAACCAACCTGAACATATGACAACAAATAGATTTTTTTTTTTTTAAACATATTTATTGATATTTACAACTGTATTATTATATACAACAAGTAAATGTGATGGACATTGTAAACTGACATGAGTTGCATGTAGAGACGCTACCCATTGGCAGCACTCTAAAAGTATTTTAAAATAGAAGGTCTCGAGGCCATCTTCTTTTCAGACGCCTCGGGGGATTGTCAGGAATGGAAGAGGATGACAGAATAGAAACTAGTGGATTAGAGTGGAAATGGAGTTTTTCATGGAATGATTGATACCTGGTTCGTGCTAATTCAGAAACATATGGGACATTAAGGTCTTTATAGATGAGCTTATTCGTGACAAAGTAAGGAGCGTTAAGGATTTTACGAAGGATTTTGGATTGTAAGGATTGGATACGAGAAGAATTCGATGGTTTAGTAGAGCCCCATAGCTCTATTCCGTAAGTCCATATCGGTCTTATGATGGTCATATAAATAAGTCTTTTGTAATTAAGTGGTAGGTTGGAACGTTTGTCCAGTAAGTGTTGAAGTAGTCGAAAACGTCAGGCAGTTTCTTGTCGTTTTAGTCTTGTATGGGGATTCCAAGTTAGACGTTTGTCAAGGTGGAGTGCTAGATATCGAATCTGTTCAACAGGGGCTAGTGGAGTGTCATTAAAGGATACTGTAGGGCAGGAGGTCATGGGTTTACGACGAAGGGTAAATGTTATCTGGTGGGATTTGTTAGAATTAATTTTAATCCTCTAATTCTGGCACCATACTTCAAGGTCTCGGATGTGGGATTGAAGAGTGTGGGAGGCTGTAACAGGATCATTATCTACTGATAGCACACACGTGTCATCAGCATAGGTGGAAAGGAAAGTGTTTGGATGGGTTGGGATATCAACTGTATAGACTGTATAAAGAACGGGTCCTAGGATACTGCCTTGAGGAACACCAGCAGATTGAGAAAACAGGGAGGAATAGGAACTATTGTGATTTATTTTAAAAGATCTATCAGCGAGGTAGGATTGGATAATTAGAAAATAGGTAGGAGGGAGGAATAGACGGAGCTTGTAAAGCAATCCCGGGTGCCAGACTCGGTCAAAGGCCAAATAGATTTTAAATATTAAAATAAAAAAGCTGTCTTAATACTCTACTAATTTGTTTAAAATTGCAGAACGTTTCGGCCTACCTATACCTCATTTCAGGGGTTATTCAGTCAGACTTTACTTTTCAAAAAATACCAAAGGACATTTATCACGAAACTGATATTTGACAAGTTTGTATTCACATCATTCAGTGTTATCAATATATTCTATTTTATTTTATCTAAAGAACAGTCAAGCCTTTTAAAAACGCCAACTAGAAATGCTATTTTTTTCTGAAGGTACTAATTAAACATTTAGTTTCATTCAAAATCTAAAACATTTCATTCTGTAAGTTTATTATGTTGTAATTAATATTGTGGAATTTCTATATTCTAATGCAAAGTACGAGGCATGTTTTTTTAAGTAAGTACCGTTTTGGAATTTAAAAAATACGTGCAAAGATGTCGCAATAATTTTATTGTTACATGAAAGCCTGTACCTTAATTGAATTTTCTACATAATTTCCTTGTCATAACGTGGCACCAGTTTTTGAATACCCTCCTCAAAAAATTCTGCCGCCTGACTTGTCTTAAAAAGACGTGGCAAGTTGAGTAAGGGTATCGTTTTGCTGCATGACAATGCCCGTCCACATGTGGCTAATCGGACCTAAGATCTCATAAAATCATTTAAATGGGAAACTCTAGATCATCCTCCATACAGCCCTGATCTGGCGCCCAGCGACTACCATTTGTCCCTGCACTTGAAGAAACACCTGGGCGGTAGGCGTCTTCAAGACGATAAGGAAGTCAAAACATTTGTGATGCAGTGGTTAACAAGTCAGGCGGCAGAGTTTTTAGAGGAGGGTATTCAAAAGCTGGTGCCGCGTTATGACAAGTGCCTCAAAATTCATGGAAACATGTAGAAAAGTAGATTAAGGTATAGACTTTCATGTAATGATAAGATTATTGAGGTATCTTTGCACGTCTTTTTTTAATTCCAAAACAGTACTTACTTAAAAAACATGCCTCGTATCAAATAAGTTGGTTAATTAACATACTAAAGAGAGATTTTTCGCTTACTGTAAGATTAATCTTCACAGTATTAATTTTCTAAAGTATACTTGATACTATCGACAATAACATTGAATGAGAATGAAAATTATATTCTTCCTTTTTTTTTTTTAATAATAGGACAAGCAAAAAAAAAAATACACTCTCTTGTTTTAGCTCAAAATATGAAGTATCACGTTTTTTAAGAAAGGCTAACAATTCGGGAATAGTAAAACAAATTTTCGCAAAAAATAAAATAAATTAAAAAAAACTCGGACTAGCAATAGTAGAAATAAGTTCCTTTGAACTTACCAAACTTGAATTACAATTTTTATTAAAAACATTTGACGGTATAACAGGTTTTTCTTTCTTTGAAAACCAATTTTTTTTTAAATTCGCCACAAAAATACGATTCGAAGCAACGATGATCCTAACACCTAGACGTTGATATATAAGCTGGTTATTCTTAAAAATGATTAAATTCAATAACTCAGTTATTATTGAAGGTAGAGAAGAAATTGTTAGTGTTTTTAACCCAAAAACCGTGAATAATTATATAAAAGAGAAACAAAGAAATAAAAAAAATTGAAATTTTACACATAAACACGCACATAACTCAGTTATTTTAGACAATAGAGAAAAGTATGTAGGGAGTTTTATAATCAGTAAAGCTCTATAAAAAAAATAAATTAAAATCTAAATACCAAGTAAATATTCAAGTAACAAATTATAATAGAAATGATTCCACCAAAAATCGGTCATTTTAGAAGATACAGAAAAATCGAAAAGACTTCGTGATCAAGACAACGTGATGAACAAAGAGAACATATAAGAGATGTGATTCCCTGAGAACTTGGTTATTATTGACGATATAGAAAAAATGTAAGGTGTTCTGGATAAAGGGAATTTTGATTGAATTATTTGAATAAAAATCGAAAGAAAAGAAAAGAAAATATCAACGCAGTTTACTATAAATGCTTTTGGTTTATTATTTTCAAAACTGAACCTTTGTAGTCTGCCAAAAAAAAAAAAAAAAAAAAAAAAAAAAAAAAAAAAAAAAAAAAAAAAAAAAAAAAAAAAAAAAAAAAATTGGTTAAGAACTAGCAGAGATACAGCGTTTTGAAATCATATCAGTAGTGAAATGATATGATCCTTTGAATTATTGCTTTTCATATGTATTAAATGCTTTCCACAGCTATATAAACAGTTATACCCTATTATTGTTATTTAAAAATAATAAACTGTGTAATAATTTGCAGCATTATTTTAACAGTTACTTACACCTCGTTTGCCATCGCAAATTCAATACATTGTCAAACTTACTAGTATTAACAAGGTGCCTTATATATTGTCAAGAAGTGAAATGCCTTCAGAAAATGTGTCTACCTAAAATGATAACAGGATTTCAATTTTATGGTTTTCCTTTAAAATTAAATTTAAACCTTATAAGTTTGTATTCTATAAAATTGTGCAATACTATATATATATATATATATCAGTTTATTTACATTCTGGTTTTAACTTTTAATTAAAATACTTCCTTTCAGCTTGATAAAAATTAAAATAAAGACTTACCGATGCTGAATTGAGTGAGTATCAATTAGAATAATGAACCTACCCAATCAAAAATTAAACTTTAGAGTAAATCCGAAATAAGTAAAATGTTTCCTGTATGAAGGAACTATCAGAACAAAAGCTCTATGTATAAAGAGAGAATGTTAGGGTCACTCTTCCAAAAGGATTTAAAACAGTGAGTGGAAAAAGGGAGTAGTCAAATGGACAGGTCACGTTTTTCTGTGTAGCAACCAGTGCATTTATTCCAGGAATGTGAATAGATTTTTTTTTTTTTTTGGGTGATTTTTTTATTTGTTGCCTTTGTTAACTTCATGAAAGGTTGAAATAAACAAACAAACGTGTCGGTTAATCTAAATACTGACTCGTAAATAATAGATGTATCGACAAGAGAAATATCGTGTCACAAAAAGCAAATTTTACATGAGGAGGCAAACACTTGTAACGTTACTGTTTACACCCAAATGTCCTGGTTTAGCATTGAAATATTCATTTTGGGAACATAATTTTTAAAGGCTTTTATCAACTGTAAAAAAGAGGGATTTTAGATTATTAACATCTGTATATATATTGTATACTTTATATTGAACACGTGTGTATACACGCAATATTTTTATTTTATACACATTTTAATCTAGATATATTTCTATTCACGCATGTCACGTGGTTGAGAATCAGTGAATGGGAATATCAATAAAGTTGATGATGAGGCTGGAAAGGCATGATAGAGTGCTTCCTAATTCTCATTTATATTAGGAGGTCCCTCATCCAACTTTTTTTCAGCCTTCTGCGAATTAACAGACAATTATTATTATTAATAAATATTGCTCGTTTCTGTTTAGATATAACTAATAAAAGTAACTTTCTTTTTCTGGCCCTTCCTCACGCTTTCTAATTTATTATCCTCTGAACCTTAAAAAGGCTCATATGCCCCTTTCTGTCACAAAAGACAAGCCATAAAAGTGCAAGGGCCTTTTATCGCCCTGTCATTTACAATTGTCACATGATGGTTGTTACCCCCTGTAACTTGGGTCCAAGCCTAGAAACCTAGGACCACCTCAGGAGCTCACCCACCCCCAATCTTCCTTACCTAGTACCTATCCAAAGGACATCCGGATTAAATCAATCTCTCTTAGTGAGTCTCAAGGTAGACATCACACTTGCAAAATATGAAGAAGAATATAGTCTATTTTAAGTATTTTACTGTTGTGAGTTCGTTAATTTGCGAGTGTTGTCGGAAATATTGTCAGTGGCCATGTTTGTATTAATGTATTAGTATGTCAGTGCTCTCTAAATGTTTTCTTTTGTTTTGTTTTTTTCGACAATCTCCAGGGTCATGTCCGCCTTTACCAGCTAGACACTGGTTAGATGATTATAGGAGTATAGTTTAGATCTGGGAGTAAAGATGGTGAGATTTTATGAAGCGAATGATGTTAGTTATATGAGGAGAGGAATCAGAGAAAAGAAGAGACAGATCGGTGAGGAGATTGCCTACGGTATATTGTAGGCATTGTGTGAGAATATGGAGTCTTGAGAGAGGAACGTGACATGACCGACAGAGAGGCGGAAGTGGAGTGGGCCATGAGATAACCGTGGGTCAACCGAGAGTTTCCTATACGAATTCGCGCGAGCACAACCTCTTTGCGTTGATACAGGCGGCACGAGGACCCCTGAGGGCCAAAACTGGGCCGAATATGTCGAAGCTTGCTCTAAATGTTTATTGAGGATCCGAATCTGTTCGTTGACCCCTGACATGTGAAGTTGTGTGTGCTAACGTATGTTGCTAACGTAACATGGTGGATTAGTAATATTTCTAAAAGATCTGAATTGAAAAAATTTGAATTTTAAGTGTGTTTGTCTTTTTGACAGTCCGGTATATCTGTCAAGCGTAAGTCTAAATGGGCTTCAGTTAGTAAGAGTAAGTGCGCAATGTATATTTAAATTTTAATCTCTTAGAAGTACTGAGTATAATAATAATAATAATAATAATAATAGGCTTACCGAACCCGAAGGTTCGATGCCGATACCACCAAACTTCGCCTGCACAGACTCGTCCAATGTTCACCGGTCAAGCCCAAGCTCCCGAGATCAGCCTTAATGCAATCCTCCCATCTCCGCTTCGGCCTACCTTTCGGACGCCTACCAGTCGGTTCAGCGAATACCAAATTTCTCGGAATCCGTTCCTCACTAAGTCCAACAACTTTACGCGCCCATTTGAGTCTCCGCGATGCTATCAACTCAATTATATTCACAGGATACAAACTCCGCAATTCCGCGTTGTGCAACCTTCTAAACTTCCCAGTGGCCTCATCTCTCTTCGGACCAAATATTTTACGCAGTACCTTATTCTCGAAAACCTTAAGCCGTTGTTCATCCTTCAAAGTAAGCGGCCACGTTTCGCATCCGTAAAGAACCGTTGGAAGAATAATAGTTTTATAAATTCTAACCTATAAGTTTTTAGACAGAAGCCACGAGCTAAGTGATTTAGCAACTGAATAATAACACGCATTTCCCACCTTTAACCGGGACTTTATTTCTTCCCGGATTTCATTTTTTCTTGTTATCATTGAACCTAAATACTTGAATTTCTCTACGTGTTCAAAAGTATGACCTGAAATATTAATATCTTCAAGATCGCCACCATTTCTGCAACTAATCATATATTTCGTTTTATCAGTATTTAATTGGATAAGACGAAATATATGAGATGATATAAATATATGAACTGAGTATACAAGTTTTAATCTTTTGTTTAGTGTTATCTTTTGGTTATTTATGCGGGCCCTATGTCGTTGTTCTCTCGAATGTAAAGCCGATATATTATTGCGTATTTCTAAGGAATTTGATGGTGTCAACATATAACGGAGGGCAGGTTTCATGTCCAAGACTGAAAGTAATATGTTGGGATTTGTCTAGGTTAAGTCGAACTTTCCAAAGTTTGCACCAGTCGTAAAATCGTGTTAAGCGGTGTTGTAATGTCTGTGAGTCGTGCGTAGGATTGATATGTTTTGTTATGATAGTTATATCGTCTATATATGACGCTGTTTCGGAGATGATTGGCATTGCGTTTGTGTATATTATGTAACGTTTGATGCGCGAACGGATTCTTCCATCCATCCAAGACTGGACTGATTGAAGAGATTTCTGTGCCTTGGCAGACCGAGATAAGTCTATGGCAAGGAAAGGGCTGAATTATAAGATAGTAAAGGTAGGAGAGAGTACAATCTTTAGTTTGAATAGAAGTCCCTGATGCCAAGACCTGATCATATGAATGACTGACATCCAGAAATACAGTCGCATATGATTTCTGTTTTAGCGCTTATGCAATGTAGTCAGTCAATTTATGTATTTGATGAATGGTTGAGTGTTTTGTGCGGAATCTGAATTGTTGGTCGGGTATTGGTTACTGTTCCTAAGTTTCTCAAGACATCTTTTGTAGAGTAGTTTCTTAAAACTTTTTAAACGAATCAGGAGGAGGCAGACAAGTCTATTTGAGGAAGGGATGCCTGGGTTTTGTTTAGTTTGTGGATCATTGTGATGTCTCTGTATTTGAATTTTAGACAGGTTTTATTTTATTGGTAAAATAAAATCAATAAAATTTCATTAGTAATATAAGATACAATCTTATTTTTCCTCCAAATCTGTATGCTATTCCAGGAGAAGCTTAGAGTTTCAAACTATCTCAGGGTCTGTGTCAAGATAGTTATTTATTCATTCTGTTATTTTCTAAAATATTCTAACTCGTGGATACACTTATTCGGTTCTGCCATTCTTTAATCACATACAAACAAAGGATCCCACATGTTCCTCACCGATTTTTTAATTTTTTTTTTACATTCACTTACTTATATGTGAAATATAGTAAGGGAAAGTATTAAGATACTAAAAATTTTCGAATTCCAGTTTTAGACGGAAATAAACGTTTTAGGGTCCACTGAGTCCAAAAAACCAACTCCCCAAACCAAAAGGTTTGTGTGTGTGTGTGTGGTAATTCCCAAACGAAAAGAAAAGTCCTATGAAACTGAAATTTCATATTTAATACAATTATACGCCCGAAATGTTACAGAAACTTTTTCATCAAAATAAGCTAACTTGAAGAACCACTTTATACTATGCATTATGCACCTTTTTACGATTTTTTTAAAAAAGGCTCTGACGATTCTGATTAAACTCTTTATACCGATGTAAACTTTGACGGGCATATATGATGCAGGTTTCATTTAGATTGAAACAGTCTGACAGAGCTTAAATGACAGTAGTTTCAATTTTCTTATTATAAGGGATTTTCAGTTTTGAAGATTCGAAAAAATTTACCATTTCATGTTGTTAGCACTGATAAAAACGGCTATATATACAATTCGAACGAATTTGATAATTAAATAAAAGAAAAAAGGTTAAAATATTTTTAATGTATTTTTTTAAAATAACAACTATAATATATATGTATAATATACGATTGGAATGCTAACTTTTATAATTCTAAATGTTGTAAACTGTAACGGAGAGTGATGGAAAGCGGATTAAAAACAGCTAATTGTTTTTGATCATAATATAATGGATTATATAATAAAACAAATGTTTCTACCGAAAATCAATTTAATTAATTCTATGAACTTATATCATCTCTTACATTATTTAAAAATGCTTAAGTTGATTTTAACAACGGAGGTGAGTGAGAGTCGTGTGTTATGCGCACCAGAATTGTTTAGGTGAAACTAGGTATTAGACTGTGCAAAATATTAGAGGCCAGAGATTCCCAATAGTCACATAAATAATTGTTAGTTTGCGCGCGGATGAAAAAAAAAAAAATTAATAAATCTGGTACTAGTGAAGGTATAAAAATACGTTTGGTGTCAAAATCACCCTGATATAAAGAAAACTAATTAAAAATAAACTGTAAATATTTTTAAGTTTTATGCTTGCTGATAACCCTTAAAATATATGTAATCTATTCATATAATTATTTAATAGTCGTGGAGGATAAGAAGCCTCGACCTCAGCAAAAAACGTGGTAAGGGTTTGTTTAGAGTGATCACTTCCAACCAAATGTTTAGATGATCACTCCTTTTAGTAGTATATATGTGGGCTGTATGAAAAATATAACTAAATGAATGAAGGCTGGACCTAGATAAAAAAAATCACATTATGGGGATAAAATTATTTATATTATTAAGAAAATTGGTACATATTTAACTTAATGGCCAGGTGTTCATTAGACCTGGATTAGTAAATTGTGCTATTGTAAATTATAACATGTGATAACTTATGTGGTGGAAATCTGCTGCTGTCCCATGTTCTGAAAAGGTGAACTTGTTCTTCCTCTCTTCTCCTCCCCTTTGGCCAGGGGGTCTTTTAACTACTACTACTACATGTTGGTTGAAAGGAACCAAACCTTGAGAGAGAACTCGAGCCAACTGTCTGGCACAACCAGCCAGGACCTGCAACTTCAGTTTCTTTTTCGGCCACTAGGGCGCTCTCTTTCTTCCTTTGGGCGCTCAGGTTAATTTAACAGGCCGCTAGGTGGCAGTGCGGTCGAATATTTCTCTTTTCGGGTACCCGAAACAGGGTTTTTGCAATAATTAAAATATTTAAGACATATACATAAGAGCCGATTTTTATACCTAACAAATATACATGCTAAACTTCATAAAAATCGGTCTACCGTTCCGGAATTTTGATCACAAACACCGTGACACAAGATTTTCATATGAGATTATTTAAAAGATTTCTCTCTTGAAACTCAATGTAATGAGTTCTTATACAATTTATTTTCACCTTTATTTAATGTCTTTATCTGTATTTAAAAATTCTTTAATCGATTTCGACGGAGGTAAGTAAAAGTCGTTTACCAGATTTTTTAAAAGTTGTATAGAGCTTACATAATCTGTGTAGTAAGAATTATAATAATGGTGAATGGTATTATTGTTTCAGAAGAGAATGGAACCTGGATCCCTCCCTTTAGGGCTGGAAGCATATAATGCAGGGAGGGATAATCCGCTTAGAAACCATTAGGTGAATACATCTACCGGATCTCAGGAATCATAAAAGATCATTATGGCTTTAACTTAAAGGAGCATTTAAGTCTAGGAAAAAATATGCAATCTAAAAAAAATTAAATAGCAAAGCTTAGGATTTATATGGTTTCTCTACTGAAAAATATGTGTTTAATTAAAGGGATTTCATAGGTAATTATTGAGGATCATATCCCGAAATTAATATTTATAATTATATTTATTATAAGGGACTTTAATTGACATTTTTCCTATAAGAATTCTTTATTTACACAAGGAATTAATTCATCGACCCTTTTTTTATATTATAATTTTGTTTTAATTAATTCGGGTTTTAGGTCTTTAAACTAATACTCCTTCTTAATTTTTTTTATTTGGACGTTTCGATCCTCCGTCCATGAATACACATAGGATCCTTTTCAACACTGCAACAAAGAATTTCATTGAGCACCCCGGCACACCTCTCAGACTAACACAGGGCATATATATATATATATATATATATATATATATATATATATATATATATATATATATATATATATATATATATCGGGTCACGATGTATATTCGCGATAAACTCTTTTTTTTTTTTTTTTTTTTTTATTTATTCGTATGTATTACAGTTTGTCACAATGGACCATAGTAATATTGCTAAAGGATCCCATTCATACGATATATACATTATAAACAAAAGAAATGTCAAATTACATAAAACAAAACAAACTAAATAAACGTATACAATAACAAAATTTGTAGATAAAATAAGTAAAGTTAACAAATAAATAAACAAAAAACAAAACATGCCACATTCATTCGCATGTAACGATAAACTCTAAAATAACTGAACCGACATTGATTAAACTTAGTAAGCATCTGTTATTTGGTACAACTTAAAAGATAGGATAGTTTTTATCTATTATTATTACTATTCTAAATGGTCGAAAACATTTTTTTTTCCTAAAACAAAAAACAAAATTTGTTTAACTGTGACAACACTGGTTCCCAGTAACCCTCCTATATATTTACATATGTAATTATTAATTCAAATATAAGTGTGTTTTGATAGTCTCTATGCGTTCTTATTTATAAAATATACATTCACTCCATAGTTTCCAGTAATAATAAAATATTACTATAAGTTACCAGAAAAATTATAAGTACTCATTTGAATGACAATCTTGAAATAAACTTTGATAAATGTAATAATTAAAAATATGATATTTATATTAGTTGAAAATTTAGAATAATGGAGTAGTTGTTGACTGTTTTGACTATGTGGTAAAGAAGTTGGTTGAGGGTGCAGCCACCAAGAAAAGACACCAATAAGAAAAAAAATATATAAGTGTGTTTCATTGGTAGTTTCTTTGTTACCACATTTCCAAACAACTGCTCCATCATATGCGTTTTATAGTTACTACTCATAAACGCATTTATGCAAATTTAAATAAAGACAAAAGTAAAATATTCGCGAGCAAAGCCGACCATTTTTGGTTTTTAAATTTATATATAGTCATTTTAGTAATTTAGTAGTAATAATTTTTTGCCCCCCTCGATAACTGATCAATTAGCACTTGGTAAGTTATCCCTATAGGTCTACTGGCATCACTTCTAACCCCAGCACTTCAAAAATAAAGAAGTAGAGATGGGACCGAAGCCAGTCTTAGTCTAAGATCCGAACTTGAAACTATCTGCACCGAGCTGATAATAGGATGAAACATATTTCATAACAAATTTAGTATATTAGGAAATATGTTAAGAATGGGTTGCCTAAAAATATCCTGGACAGACTATTTTTAATTATTTAAAAAAAATATATTTTTAATTAGATGTTGCAACATCATGATAATAAGAAAACTTTTATCCTGTAATTTGGTATTTGTGTAAAAAATGGTCCTGTAATTTTATATGGTATATCAAACTTTCTTATATTCAATGTCCGATTACGTGCGGTTGCAATGTTGGGTCCATTATTATTACAGGCTATACTCAACTCGGATCTCTGTCACGCATTTTCACTCGCGCTAAAATCTTTAAAATTCGGCAGCCCAGATTAGGACCAATTTTTTTGCAGGCAATCCTATATCAATGTGTTCGCAAATAAAACAACGCTTGTATTGATGTAATTTTTTTTTCTATTATCAAGCCGGTGCAGTTAACTGATATCGACATACACGCTTTTACCTGACAACCAATAGTTTGTCAAGGAAAGGATAAGGCAAACCAACGGCTGCACATTCTGTACCTTGATACAAGTCAGGGTAAAAGTTTTCTTATTATCATGATGTTGCAACATTTAATTAATTTTTTTTTTAATAATTAAAAATAGTCTGTCCAGGATTTTTTTAGGCAACCCATTTTTAACATATTTTCTAATCTACTAAATTTGTTATAAAATATGTTTCATTCTATTATCAGCTCCGTGCAGATCGTTTCAAGTTCGGATCTTCTACTATCTCCTCTTTCTCTCACACAATAAGACTTCTTTCAATCCCTCCACAGTTTTCTGCCATTATTATTGCTTATGCATCAAGTGTAGTAGTAACCTTTACAATTATTACTTTTTACTATCTCAGTGTAACTCATGTTTTTCTCATGGAAAATTTTACGTGCCATGCATGGGTAAAACATCCATTTTGTTTGTGTTAGCTAAAGATGGGCTAACAAAAAATATTCTTCACGCTACAGGATTAAGAGATTGATATCGTTTGCTAGTGTTTCTGTCGTAATAAATTAATCAAATATAAACTTTTAAGGAATATATTATAATAAATTAAAAAAATTAATGTCTGGGATTTTGTTATTTTTATATTCCTTCATCGTTCACAGCGCTCCATGCCTCTTTCACCCATCTACCACATCCTTACACACTTACGATAAGTTAGTTATTTCTTTTCTACTCTATAAATTTCCGACAAATAATTTATAAGGCAAAAGAATGTCAGTAATTCCTAAAAACATTATGATATCAAATAGTGGCGCGACTTCATATTTTTTGAATATATAAAATAAAACAAACTTTTGTTAAACTTAACACAAAATTCTGAAAACAGTGACTTCATTGTACTTACAAGATTTCTAAAAATCTGAAACCGTGATTTGTAAATCTTTTAATCCGTTGCATTATAAATCAGCATAAGTCTTGAATATTATATTATCTGCATCCTTTATTAGTCGTTTCATAAGTAATTTCTGTTTTCACAGAAAACGTTTACAGTTTGTTTTTTAAATCAAGGCATATTGACTCAAAATATTTATTCTCAGCTTTTAAATATTTTCTATAGTTTTATAACCACTAAAAAAATAGGTCTTTCCTTTCCTCATCCATCCTGTGTAAATATTCAATCCAATTTACATGTTGCATCCTAAAGAAATTTGCTAAGGGTATTCAAGTCGTTAACCGAAAATAAGTTTCAAAATTTTACTTTCAGGATGTTATCCGAATCCATGAACAGATGAAAATTATTTGAACGATTATGAGCAAGGAAGGAATTTATAACACTTATCGTTTAGTTTCTTCTTTGTATATTTTGAAACAAGATGTCTAGAGTTGGCGTGTTAGAGTAAAGGTATCTTCCGTTTATTTAATTAAAGTTGTGCTTTGATAGATTATGCTAATGATCTCTGCAATGTGATGATAACGATGTGGATGTGATGATTTCACGTCAGGATAAAAATGAGAAATGAATTAATCCAACGATGGACCATCCGATGTAAACAATAATTTGTAATATGCATTGGGAAGGCATAGCAAAATAAAACCATTTTCCTGAAAATTAATTAAAAAAGTTATTTCACAAAACAAGTTTGATATTGGTAAATGTATAAAATATTCACCAATAAAAAAATTATGATTGAGGCATCGTAAAATATACTGTTTTTATAGTTTTATACTCTTTTTATTGTGCCATATGCGACACACATTAAAACTATATATTTTATTTCTCTGCATTTTATTTCTATTCCAACCGCTAACCATAGCCCTTCATAAAGTAAATAGCTCCGGTTTATAATAAAATTGAATTGGATATTCTAAACAGATTATTGTTTTTTGTAGAACATACAGCACAAATAAATGATATATTGACATATCAAACATAATTAAAAATGTCAATATGTTATTATTATTTTGTCTGCTGACTTCTAGAGGATTATATATGTGAGTGACAGACGTCAGTAATAAATATATGAAATAGTCTAGTTAATGTACACTTGAAAAAATAAAATTGAACGATACGAAAGAAACATTTATTGATCAGAAATATTTATTTATTTATTTACAATCGTTTTTGTTTGAGTTTTAATGTTATTTGCTATCTGCAAAAAAAAAAAAAAAAAAAATTGCAATCGTTTATCTTGGCTCGGAAATAAACTCTCAAAACGACCTCTCCCAGGAAATCAACTGAAGAATTGCCGCAGCCAATCTAACCGATTTCGGGCAAGCAAAATACTTTAAAAGTAGGCACCTCTCAAACAAGGGCAATATAGGTTTATATAAGACTCTGGTTCGTCAAGTTCTTACATACGGATTAGAGGCCTGGGCCTCTAACAGAACCAATGAAAACATGCTTCACTTGTTTGAGATAAAAATATTAACAAGAATTTTATTCCGGTTCAAGAGGGAAATACCTGAAAAAGGAGGAAGAAATAGGAACACTCGAGGTTGTATAACAGTCCTTAAACAGACTGTAACAGTGGATTAAAATACATTGGTCTAGGAGCTTCATGTCAAGCGAAGAGTGGGCAGGCAAAATGTGAGGTGGGCTGGCTCCGTCGCTGCGGATGCACGTGTTCTCCTGGGCGTTAGGAGCTGGAGAGATGCAGCAGCAGATAGGCCAACTGGGCCTTGACCTGGTAACGGGTTGTTGCGCCAAATATGTATATGTATGTATTTACTTTGACTTAACCGTTGTTTTCAGCAAATATTGTATGAACTTGTCCTTTCTCCTTTGGAATGCGAATGGTGTTAGAAATCACACTGACGAACTTACAGCTTTATTGCAAGACAAAAACGTTGATGTAGCACGTATTACTGAAACTAGACTAGTTAAACAGTTCTTCAACATACCTCAATACGTAACATACCGTACTGACCACCCAGACGGAAAATCCCATGCCGGTACTGCTGTCATTATGCACCAGTCCCTCTCCCACCACATACTATCAGTTCCCTCCCATGATTTCCTACAATGCACCGCCATAGTAATCAAGACTTTTTATTTTCCGATCACCCTCGCATCAGCGTACTGCCCTCCTAAACATTCCATCTCCAACATTCTATTCGAATCCTTCCTCAATTCCTTAGGAAACCACTTCATTCTGGGTGCAGACATGAATGCTAAGAACCAACAATGGGGTTGCAGATCCACGAATTGTCGTGGGCGGAATTTTCAGTCTGCACTCAGCTCTAGACGTTTCAACCTCCTGCCTCCTGACTCCTCTACCTACTGGCCAACTGATCCTGACCGTAATCCTGACATCCTTGACTTCTTCATCCACAGCGGATTAGGCTCCCTAAACATGTCGGTGACTCGCCTTGATGAACTGTCCTCTGACCATAGTCCATTGCTCCTTAAAGTATCCCTAATTCCTATTCCTAAACCCACCCCACTGTCATTTATCAGAGGACCAGTAAACTGGGACCTTTTTTGCCAAATCCTGACCAGTGATATTAACCTCAGAGTGAAACTCAAAACTCCAGATTACCATGACGATGCCGTAAACTCCTTCACCATCGCTATTCAACAAGCTGTTTGGACTGCCTCCTCTCCGAAGCACTCCCAAATAAGTCATAACAAAAATCATTTACCACAAAACCTCATAGAACTCATCCGCACCAAACGCCGATCCAGATCCTTATGGCAACGCACCCGTCACCCCACAGATCGCCGCTCCTATAATGTTTATTGTAGACAATTAAAGAGGGAGCTGGCGATCTTCCGTTTAACGGGATCCTATTGCATAGGATTGAATGTGAAATTAATATTTTTAAATACTACATATTTATAATACTAAACATCATTTAATGTCAAAAATTCAATTGAAATTAAATTTCAGAGTTTGATTATTAATGTAATTTTTTTTAATGTAACAAACACCATAATCAATTTTTATTACTACTTGTGGGTAGAAATAGCCCTATCCGCAAGGGGATTTCCCCCAAAACAAACAAATATCTCTGTCTATGTGTACATAACACTATGTAATAATCAACATTAGTATTAACATTACAGTATAAACATAAAATATGGAATTTAGGATTATGGTTTAATCGACTGAATTACCTAGAATTGAGCACTTTGCTTTAGGTTTAGTGAATATTTGAATTTTAATTCACTTTATATAACACACAATGTTGAGAGTTCTTTTAGAATATACTCTTTGTTGTTCGGAATGTAGATATTTCGTAAGAAGAAACTATATTTAAAAAAAAAAAAAAAAAAAATTCTTTACACCGTAGGCAAATTCCTTCACTTATTTTTTTCCGACTGAATAATAAAAGAAAAAAAGTAAAGGTCGGAAAGATCAAAGTACGAATTCTCTAAATTATTCTCAATGACATTAACGAAACAGAAAACTCTGGTAGCAAAGAAAAAATTAAAAAAAGGGGTAAAAAAAAAATCCCCGCGTTGGTATACGAGCACAAAGAGAAAACTAAAAGACTCGTATAACGAGACAGAGGGAATGCATAAATTGCTGACTTAGTTTTATTTTCCGTGTAATTGAGCTGATTCAGGCAGTTTACTTTCCCTTCCAGAGGTAAGAGTTGGTCGTATTTCCTCGCAGGGAGGGAAAACCATTATTTTCCAATTTCTACTTGATACCGCTTCCACTCCTTATCACGAAAAAGGGAATTTAGGCCACGTAGAAGGAATAATACATAAAAGAAACTAATGCTTATAATCTAGGATGGTGTAATTTTGGAACTGTACCAGATAATGAATACTTAATTATTCCTGTTTACAATCTCCATGGGATCAGCCTTCATTCTTAATTACATGAACTGTGATTAAACAAATTAATTTATTTTTATCCTTTATATTACAATGAATTACTGAGAAGTAGGGATAACAGACTTATAATAATTATTATTAGGGGAACCACTGAAAATACACTAGTATTAATCATTGTGCGGTTTTACGGTTACACCGCACACTGCGGCGAAACACCAAATTATTGGACATTGTAGCATGGCCAGACTGTTGGCCGTACGAAAAAAAGTTACCATTCAATTGACAATAAAAAAGCAATAAAAAAGGTTATGCAATAAAAATGCTTTAGTTGGTCATCAAATTCGTTCATCTTGTATGTTTACCCGTCCTTCATCAATGTCAATAAGATGATATGGTTAATCTTTTAGAATTTTCAAAATTAAAGGTAGTTTAGAGAAAGAAAATTCATAATATCGGCATTTAAGCCCTGTCAGACTATTGCAATCAGAACAAAACCAACATGATATTAAAGCCTTTTAAATTTTACTTCAACAAAGAGAGTTTAATGAAAAACGTTAGAGACGTTTTTGAGAAAATCGTGAAAAGGTGCAAAATGCATAGTATAAAGTGGCTCTTCTAGTCAGCCGATTTTGATGAAAAAGTTGCTGTATTATTTCAGGCATTTTGTTGTCTTAAATATGGAATTTCATTTCGTTTATGCGCTAGACTTACCACAAACACACGGGCACACACATAGACCTTTTTTCTGGACTATGTTTTTGGGACCCTAAAACGTGTATTCGAAAATTTTCGCGATTACAATACTTTCCATTACTATACATTTCATATATAGGTAAGTGACAGTAAAAGTACTTACCCTATTATAAAGAGGATTCTGAAGAATCCAGTCACCTTAAAACCGCATTAGAAACAAAAAATAATTACGTGCTTGAATCTAGCAGGTCTTACAGGACGGATCTTAGGGGTTACGCAAAATTTTATCACATATACTACACTTTATAATCTTTTAACCAAAATCACTTCAAATTTTTTAGATATATATATACGTATGTATGTGGGTATTATATATAATAATAATAATGAGCGTGATGAGGACAAAGCCTGTATGGGTTTTGGTAGTAGGCGTTTTTGCAAGCGCTCCTTAGTTCTGAGAACTATTGCTATCTGAAAAGAAAATCATGGCAGTGTATTGATAGTATGGTAGCAAGTGCTTGGTCTTGACCAAGAAGGATGAAATGACCTTCAAAGTTTGGAAAAAAAAAATTCCTTACAAAAATGTCGGCCTAGTCAACGGGTACAAAAATGGGAGGATAAGATGGAATAGTAAGCTTAAGCAGCTGTTTGGTGAGCTAAATATAGAGGACATCGTCATGAAAGACTTTGGTGGCTGGCTATATGAATAATAATAATATAATAATAAATAATAATAAAAGCCTTTATTTATATGTAAATACAAAGTTATTAATAATCTCCATTACGTATAAAAAAACAAAACAAAAAAAATGAATATTTACATATAGACCTTCCCAAAGAATGGGAGATTAGAGTCTTTTGGGCGGAGACTAGCCGAACCTAAAACTTGAGTTGCTGGCACTTAGTTTTCCATAACACTCTGTCTTGTGCGTGTCTCATCCACAAAGAACCTTCCTTTTTTTTCAATTCGTCGACCCAGCACTTGCGTTGTCGGCCTCTGCGTCTTTTTTTATTGATAGGGATATATTCGGCAGCTCGCTTTGCCCAACTGTCTTCTGTTTTCCGCATGAGATGTCCTGCCCATGCCCACTTCATTTTTCTAGCATAAGCAATAGCGTCTGCGACATTTGTTAGTTTTCTTATTTTATTTGCGTTAATTTTGTCCCGCAGGAAGATTCCTAACATAATCCGCTCCATTCTTCGTTGACATACGTTTATTTTCTGTTCTAAATTTTTTGTGAGTGACCATGTCTGGCATCCATATGTAAGCACTGGGATGATGCAGCTGTTAAATGCTAGTGCTTTATATTTTATTTCCAGTTGGCTTTTGAATATGATCTTGAGGCTCCAAAATTTTTTCCACGCCTTACCTATTCTGGACTCTATTTCTTTTGCGTCTCTATTTACAAATGATATTTTTTGTCCAAGATAGTAGGCTTCTTTGGAAATCTTCATGTCTGGGAGTTGGTGCTTAATTATTTCCGAAGACCCGTTGGTCATTATTAGAGACTTTTCAGGGTTCAATATCAGACCATGGAGAGAGCTCTTTTCTTTTAGTTCATTAACCATTATGACGAGTTCATCCTCCGAACTTGCTATTAGGACTACGTCATCCGCGAATTTCAATGAATTTAGCTTCGTTCCATTGATAGAGATTCCCATATCTTCCCAATCTAGGGCTTCGAAGATTCGTTCTAATTCTGAAAGGAAA
This sequence comes from Piezodorus guildinii, assembly GCA_023052935.1. Taxonomy (NCBI): domain Eukaryota; kingdom Metazoa; phylum Arthropoda; class Insecta; order Hemiptera; family Pentatomidae; genus Piezodorus; species Piezodorus guildinii. The sequence goes on along the minus strand of CM041293.1, from coordinate 149,570,675 downwards.
ATGGTTGGTGATAGTGGGTCTCCCGCCTAACTCCTTTCCTAATCGGAAATGTATTGCCTTTCCTTTTCATTTCTATGTATCCTTTGTTATCAGTGTACATCTCTTCTATTAGTTGGACATACCCTTTGTCTATTCCTCTACGTTCCAATGCTGTCCCTATATTATTGTGATATATACTATCAAACGCTTTCTTGAAATCTAGGAATCCCAGATATATTGTGAAATTATATTCGTTCGCTTTCTCTATCAACTGGTTTATTGTAAACAGATGGTCTATTACTGACATGTTCTTTCTAAATCCTGCTTGATCTTTTGGAAGGCTTTCGTCTATTGTTTTAAGTATTCTAGTATTTATTATTTTAGAAAAGAGCTTGCAAAGGTTGGAGCAAATTGAAATGGGGCGGTAGTTATTGATATTTTTTCTGTCACCCTTCTTATGAATTAGAATTATCTTTGACATTTTCCATTCATGTGGTATTTCTTTTTTCTTAAGAATTTCGTTAAAGACAAAACAGATTATCCTATTTAAGTTATCACCTCCGGATTTCAGAACTTCGTTCGTTATTCCGTCTTCTCCAGGGCATTTGTTATTTTTAAAATTTTTCGTAGCTGCTTCTACTTCATTTTCCATTATTGGTAATATCGTATAATTTGTTTCATCGTTCTTCTTTTTTATTTTGGTTAGGTATTTATCTGAAGAGTACAATTCCTTAAAGAAATCTGAAATCGAATCTATGATCTCTTGCCTGTTGCTTTCCATGACTCCTTTCTTGTTTTCTAAAAAATGGCTATATGAAGAGGATGCCAAATGAAAGGCTACCAAATAAGAAGACAAATGACAGTCCGGCAGGAATCTGGTGTGGGCAACACACGACTTTATCTTACCACGATTGTTAAAATTAATTTAAAAACTATTAACTGAAATTCATTTTAAAAAATATTTTTAGCTAATTTTAATAAAACGTTATTTCATTTTCGTTGAAAACATATGATTTAGATTAAATAATGTAACTATATTAAATTCTTAATTAGTAATAAGTTTATTCCCTATTCGTCCTTCATCATATAATTAATATGATATGGTTAATCTTTTGGAATGTAAAAAATTAGGGTAGTTTAGAGGAAGACAATTTAAAATATTGGCATTTAAGCCCTGTCAGACTAATTTAATCAGAATGAAACCTACATCATATTAAAGCCCATTAAATTTTACAACGATATAGCGAGTTTGATTAAAATCGTTGGAGCGAAGAAATCGTAAAAAGGTCCAAAATGCATAGCATGAAGTGGACGTTCTGGTTAGTCTATCTTCATGAAATGTAGCTGTAACATCTCGGGAGTAAAGTTGTCACAAATATGATATTTCATTTTCGCACACATTTCCGTTTTCTTGCTGGACTTACCCCAAACACACGGACAAACCGACCTTTTTGCGGGACTTGGGTTTATGGACTCATGTATAGGTATATTATAGGTAAGTGAAAGTAAAAAGTTTGAGGTGACTGGACAATGTAGATGACGATATTTGGATCACGAAACAGATTTATTGATTCTTTCATCAGTTCGGAACATTACCGTATTACTCTTGCTACATAGTTCACCAAGTAGATACCTCTGAATGAACTTTAAAAAGGAAACAGCACAGAGATCTCCCCAAAAAAAAAAAAACTTTAAGGCAAGACTCACTATTAATAAATTGACTAAGCTTTCAGTGTTTTTCGTCCAAGCTGCCAATACTGTAGAAAGAATACAGTTTTTTTTTGTTTGTTTTGTTTTTAAAGAAATTTCATCGATCTTCATATACTGTTGGAACCAGCAACAACTCTTATCCAAGATTTATAAATATTTTTCAAAAATACCTGTATCAGATGAATTCGGATAGAGTAAAATAATGATTTCGTTTCCATAGGGCGGTAGCAGGGTCATTTTCTCCACCAGTCCCAATCAGAGCTGTTTGTATGAAGGCAATTGCTTGCTCGTGCCTTATTTCATATAAATTGGGCCCCTATACAACTTCTGGGTTCTGTCACTTCGTTCTACGGTCAAGTGTCAACCCTATAATTCTCTTTTTCTACCTTAGATTTCGTGGGGATTTAAAATTTAGACCTAAATAAAATTATGCAAGAAGCTTTGAAAAATTATTAACACTAATAATAATGGCAAATAATATGCTTCTTCTATTATTTCATTTACTGGATTTAATATAATTTAAACTTTAGATCAGTTAAATACAATAATTTATTCAGAAATTCTATATAAGAAAATGAGGAGGATAAAAAAACAAAACATAATTATTAATGGATTTACCATCAACTGCGATGAATGAGACGAATTAAAATGAACTAGGAATGACTATTGATTATAGATAATCCATATATAATAACCGAATTTCATAATAATCATTTTCAGAAATTTTGTCAAAAGTTTGTTATAAGTGATTTCTAAAATGGTTAAAAAAACTTCCTTAAATAAATAAAAAAATCTTCATTACATGTTATACACTTACAAAAACACAGTTATTTTTGTTGGTCTGGAAATACACATAATACTTTGGTTTGGTAAAATTTGCATGTGTTTAGTAGCAAAACAGTACTAATGTGTATTGTGCATTTCTGCGTATATATTGGCAATTCTACTATGATCAGTTAAATTCTTTCATACGTAGCTCTAATTTAGATAAAGATCACTAAGGTGTAATTATATGTCCTAATTCGTGTATAGAATAATTTCAGTGTCAATCGACTCCTTGTGATACAACTGATGCAGTAAATGTAATCTCTAAAAAAAAGATTAGTAGGTGGAATACTTAATCCACTGAATGATGAATCCATTATTTATTTCCATGCATAGCTACATGGAAGTTTTGGAAAGAGCGCCCATTACTTCCCTTGCTGTTTACAGGGAACTGTTGTCTAAGGTACTATTAGCTATATTTAAGCAAAAGCTTTATTTCTTTACTGACGGGCAGCTGCTCCCATTTCACAAGAAACATAAACAGAAAAAATAAATAAATAAAAAATAAAATACAATCAGTACTAACAAAAAAACTCTGGTGCACGCAACACACGACATTCACTTACCTCCATTATTTATATCAATTCAAGAATTTTTAAACAAATTTATAAACGAAAATAAATTGTTAAAAGAATTATTTAAATTGATTTTAATAAAAACATGTGTTTGATTAAATAATATATTATATTATTATCTACGACAATCAGTATGTTTTATCGGCTTTTCATCACACTACAGTTAACTTATACGATAGCATGTATAAGATAATATTTTTTCTAAAATCTTTATCATTTAAACGGTATATTATACATGTATATTACTGTTCTCATGTTCAAAAACAGAAAATTGCATTAAAATATGTTCGCTGTTTTCTCGTTTAGTTAAATATCGAATTTGTTCAACTTATATATTTTCCTGTTATTTAGCAATGCAAATTGACGATATGTTTAATTTTTTGAATCTAGAATATTGAAGGAACTTTAGATAAAAAATTATAAAATATACTGGCTATTTAAATCCGAATGAAATCTACATGATTTGAAGCCTGTTCAATTTTGCATTTAAATTAAAATCGTTAGAGCCGTGTTTTAGAAAATCGTAAAAAGGTGCAAAATACATCATATAAGTGGTTCTTATCGTTGGCTGATTTTGATGAAAAAGTTTTTGTAACATCTCAGGCGTATAGTTGTCATAAATATAAAATTTCAGTTTAATAGGACTTTTCGTTTACGTGCGAGAGTGACCACACACACACACACACACACACACATGACTTTCTTGCGGGACTTCGTCAGTTGGACTCAGGAGACCCTAAAACGTGTATTTCCTAAAACTGGAATTCGAAACTTTTCATAATTGCAATACTTTCCCTTGCAACACTTTACATAGATAAAATTAAATCTTCATAATAGTCTAGAGCCGTTAGCTACATTAGTAGACAAATGTTTTGTAAATTGACATTAAAAAGTCAATAAGGTAAAATATTTTATTTCCTTGTCGGAGAAGTCTAATAACAGGAAAATAATATGGGATATTTCAACGAAACGCACGTGTACAAACGCTTTCCAAATGATTTTCCTCGTACTGAAACTGGTTATTTTCTAACTTTGTTTTTTTTTTTTCTGGTAGACATTTTTATGCTCTACTTTGTGCACATTCATGCACGGTCAAATCAATTATTTCTGTATGAAAACTTTGAATAAATGTTCGAAAAATCAATGGCTCACACTGTCCAAATCAGACTTTGCCAACTTAAACGTTGTACCCAGTCAAGTCGCTGGAAAGATTTTAGTGGTTTGGTCCATTGCGTTCATACATACACTCTATAGTTTCAAAATACAGAATTGCAGGTTTAGAAAATGGTTATATCCGTTTCAAATAAATAGAATTAAAATGTCCAAGGGGTTTTGCGTCATTGGCGCACCCAAAACGGTTTCAGCGCCGTGTTCTCCTTTCAAGGCATAAAAAGGCGGAAAAAGGCTCGTAAAAGCCGTTATGCTTCGGTAAGCCGACCAGAGGTTACAACCGCGTTCTGTATCTTTCAGTGTGTGTGAGTGGGAGTATTTTTTTGGTCGTCATTTGTCACACCCACTCTACCTCTGCTAGTTATTTTTAATTGATTATTTTTTTATTTTAGTTCAGCTTACTGCGTAGATTGATATAATTCTTTATTTTGATACTTTGTTTTGGAGAGAAAACGTTTTGGAAAACCTTCGATTCGTCATTGACGCACCCGTCATTAGCGCACCCAACAGAAGGCGCGAAAATGATAAAACGGTTGTTTGTTTTTTTTTTTCCTTTGAGGCTACTGCTCTGGTATGAAGAAATATTCTGTTTTACACTTTATCGTACTCAATCGGGTGCTGATCGTATATAGAAGCGAATTTTTTAAAATATTTAACAGATGAAAGAGGCGAGGAGGACTGTCTTGACCCTTTTAGACGTTCAAAAACCTTCGAGAGATCATTCCAAAAATCATTGGCTCACCGACTTATCATTGGCTCATCACTAGATCGTCATTAGTCCACTTTCTTGTACGTTTTGCTGAGAATGACCCATATCGATAATGATAATCAGAATGTATGAAGATCATTGCTTGCTCGTGCCTTATTTCATATAAATTAGGCCCCTATACAACTTCTGGGTTCATTTGGCTTGGGGGACATTTCGTTCTACGGTCAAGTGTCAAAATTTTAACTGTCTTTTATTAACTTAGATTTTGTGGGGATTTAGGGAAGTATAAAGCCTGTTACATATTTAAGTCTATTGAAAATGTAAATATCATATTTAACAGAAAATTTATATTTATTAGGAAGGATGAGATGTTATTGATAAACAGGTTAAACAGGAATAATCCTAAGTGGGGACCTTTTGGAACCACTCACCACTCTAACGACTCTTGTGTAAATACCCTATGAAGCTGCCTATGGACAGAAGCCAGTCAGAAATGTGTATCCAGATGGACACAAAGGACTAGGAGGACAAACAAACAGGCAAGATCGCCAACTGCTATAACAACAAGAGGGTTTCATCAATTAGTAGAGAAACCGGAGGGATGTGATTAGAGGGCGGGGAGATAAAAGCAAACACTAGCTAATCGCCTTATTTGTTCTTCCACTTGGCTGTTTCCTCAGCTCTCCTGTTTACTGATAGTCACCCCGTAGCACTTATGTGTCCCCATATATCTCTCTGTTTGGACAGTGGCTGGGCAGGTTCAGAGGTCTCGCCTCATCTCTCCCAATGTTTTCATTATCCAAATCATTTTAGCGATGCTCATCAGAGGATTGACCAAGCTCAAAAAGGAATCCAAATGCAGGAGGTTTAGAAATTTTTTTTGTGAGGGACATTGAAAAGTAAACAATAAGTCGTTAGTGCCGGAAATTCCATGTTTGAGATAGCTATCTGCATAATACAGCAACTTTTTCACTAAATTTGGCTGACCGAAAGTGCAAGGTTATGCATATCATTTTGCACCTTTTATAGATTTTTTCAAAAATTGGAATAATGATTTTAATTATTGCTATATCAATGTAAAATGTATTGTCTTTAATATCACGTAGGCTTCAATCTAATTGAAATGGTCAGACAAGTTTTTTTTTTTAATTATTAATTAATATTTACAGCTGTGTTATATAACACAGCTAATAAATAGGCTTAAAGAAAATAGAAATGAACAAAACTTGTAGAAAAACTAACCATTGGTGGCCATCTTCTTTTCAGACGCCTCGATGAGGTATTGCAAGGGAGAAAATAAGTGAAACTGATGTATTAGAGTAGGAATAGAGTGTGTGTAAGACATATTTAAATGCCATTATTTTTAATTTTTTTTTTAATAACTTCTCACATGGAATCCGCACACTAGACTGAAACGACAAGAAACTGCTCGCCACTTCGATTACTTTAACACGTACTTGACATACGCTCTAACCTTCCACTTAATGAGTTGAGCTTTGGGGCTCGACTAAACCATCAAATTCTTCGCGTATCCAATCCAAAATCCTTCGCAAAATCCTCAAAGCTCCTTATTTTGTCACAAATAAACCCATCCATAGAGACATAAATGTAACATTTGTTGCTGATCTAGTCCGAACCAAATATTACTCCTTCCATTACAAACTCCTCTACCACTCTAATCGTTGTTTCCTCTTCGATTGATCCTGAAAATCCTCCGAGGCGTATGAAAATAAGATGGCCTCGAAATCTTCTGGTTTAGAATAGTTACAGGAGTGCTATCATTGGGTAGTTCATCTACAAGTCTGTTTCATGTAATTTTTATTTTATCATATTTACTTGTTTTATTATAAAGTACAGTTGTAAATTTCAATAAATAGTATTTTAAAAAAATTAACATTATAAAATAATTTTACCATATCTTTTTTTAGCATTGATAAACATCAGGTGAATACATAATTTGAACAAATTCGATATGTAATCAAAGGAGAAATAAATATATAAAACACTTTTTGAACGTAATAATGGTAATATAGAGATATATGATATATCGTTGGAAAGCAAAGATTTCAGAAACGAAAAATACCGTCTACTCGGAACTGTAAAAGTCAATGGAGAGTTATGAAAAGCTGATAAAACAAACTGATTGACAAGATAATAACACAATATATTAATTATTTATATGCGCGTTTCTATCGAAACTCACTTCAATTAATTCTTTAAACCTTTTACTTTCACTCATCTATAACTGCATTTAAAAGTTTTTAAATTGATTTTTACAATAGAGGTAAGAAAATTTCGTGTGTTGCGCACAATAGATTTTTTTTTTTTTTGACTTGATATTAAATAAGTAAATTTTGAAGAAGCCTGTTCACTTTCAGAATTGACTTTTACTCAACATGCTCCCAAAATGTATTTCAGATCACTTTAAATATAAGGTAAACATTAAAAAATTTACAGGATAATAATAAAAAAAGTTAAGATATTATAATAGATGAAAAAAGTAATAAAAATGAACGAAATCTGATGGGGAATTATTTAAAAATAGATAACAAAATGAAACCAAAGGAAAAAGATACCAAAATAAATGATCCAGAAAATAATGAAGAATCCAATAAATTTCACAACACATACCCAAAAAAATATTATTCGGTAATTTATATAAAAAAATTAACTAATTAAGTAGAAAAAACGTTTAAAAAATATGATGTAACCGAAATTAAATTCCGGTAAAAAACGGTAAATGGAATTTAAAAAATGTATACTAAAAGCAAAGACGAGATACCAAAACAAAAGATGACAAACGTCATATATAAAATAAATTTTAAAAATTGTGAAAATAAATCATATTATGAACAAACGTCACACTGACTTCATAAGAGAATACAACATAGACAAAACGGTAACTCGAAATCCAAATTGGCTACAGTTCTGTCACAACACTGCAATAAATATAAACACAATTTTGATTTTAATAATATATCAATCCTACATAAGGAAGATAATATAAATAAGAGGAGGATCATTGAATCAATATATATCACAAAAAAATTAGAAACAACAAACAGAGGTAGACAACCTGAACACTTTTTATGCAAGTACTATTGGGGAGCCCGTGGCTGAGTGGCTAGCGCCTAGTCTCTCATGATACAGGTTCTGAGTTCGAATCCCAGTCCCGGCGGGGCTTTTATAAGGATGTACCAAATTGGGGATTCACTCACAACCTCTCCACCGGGTATGTGAGAACCGTCAGCCAAAGTCAGCCGTGGCCACTCACAAAATTAGTCGTAGGGAGTGATGACCTAACACTAAAATTAGCATCGTGAAACGTGAGTGTAAACTCGCAGGAGTTTACACCGCGAGGCCCAGGGCCTACACCGCCTGTCGCGCCACTGAAAAAAAAATATTGACAGAATAAATATATAAAGCTTTTTTGATATCTCCACCAAGACGATCGAAAACTGTTAAGTAAGTTAATAAATACTTTTCTTTTCTTTTGGTATAAATAGATTTTCCATTTTTGATTTAATGATAAAATATATTATAATATTTTTGAAAACAGGTATTTTTGAAAAATGATTCTATTAAAAATTATGACGACACTGCTGATGAAGCGGTGAAATGAATCGATATATAACATGGATATGCATGGTAGGTAACGCATTTATTAAAAATGATTTATTATGTGTTGATATTAGATGTTAAAAATGTAAAATGCCATAAAACAATTTTAATTGATCACAGAGGCTTGAAAATGGGCCTAGAGGCTGAAACGTTGCAAAGTCTGAAAATTAAATAAATTTTAAAAAAATGTATCCAAGACTTCTTTTGTGGAGCGGCCTAATATTCATTGAACAAAGTAATCATTAACACATATATAATACATTATTCAACCACGTTTTCATCACACAGTGACTAGAATTGGTAAACTGTAAGTGGGAAGATCCCACGTTGGGTAGGGTAAGCTGCCAAATCCTCGCCGAACCTGATATTCAATTCCATCAAAGCCGATGATTAGACGTCATTCAATGAATAATATATACAGTCAGTGCTCCGTGTCAATATTAGTCATGTCAGAGTTAACTTAACTGTACACATTGATCTAGGCTCGATGCTAATATCTATACTTTCACATTGATCTCCATGTAAAGAGTAAAAATAATCTGTTCAGGATTTTTTTAGACAACCCATTCTTATCATATTTTCTAATATAATAAATTTGTTATAAAATAAGTTTCTTTCTATTATCAGCTCGGTGAATGTCGTTTCAAGTTCGCATCTTCTACTATATTTTATTCTTAAAACTATTGACTCTTCCCCGCTTCTCATGGGTGCAACTTTAATCTTGCATTATTCATATTTAAGAAATCACTGAAGGATTGAGGGCTTGTAGTAACGATATCATTTTAGTTTTAGAACATTAAAGCCATTATTTATGTTTAATATAAAAGATGATCAGTAAGATATTAGCAAGATAAAAATACAGTTAGATAAAAATACGTGAAACTATTTAAGAATTAATTAAATTGAATTTCTATAGCAACATGTGTTTTATTAAAAAATTGATTACATTATTATCTAAAACAATCACTAAGTTTTATCGGCTTTTTATCACTCTCTATTAACTTTTAAAAGCTTGTGTATTAGATAATAGTTTTTCTAAAATCTTTAGCTATCCAACGGTATATTATACATCTATATTACTATTCTTATGTTCAAAAACGAAAAATTGCATTAAAAAAGTATTTTTTCTGTTTTCTCCTTTAGTTGGGTATCGAAACTATTCAATTTATATATTTACCTGTTTTTTATCAGTGGTAAGAAGATAATATTGTAATTTTTATAGAATCTTCAAAATTAAAGGTACTTTAAAGGAAGAAAATTTAAAATATCGTCATTTAACCTCTATCAGACCATTTTAATCAGAATGAAACCTAAATGATATTAAAGCCCATTAAATTTTACATCAATTTAACGAGTTTAATCAAGATCGTCAGAACCGTTTTCAAGAAAATCGAAAAAAGGTGCAAAATGCATAGTATAAAGTGGCTTTTCTGGTTAGCTCATTTTGATGAAAAAGGCTTTGTAACGTCTCGGGCGTATATTTGTCTTAAATATGAAATTTCAGTTTCATAGGACTTACTGTTTTTGCCCGGGAGTTACCACACACACACAGACATACACACACACACAGACACATACACAGACCTTTTTGCGGGACTTGGTTATTTGGACTCAGGGAACTCTAAAATGTGTATTTCAATTTTCACAATCGCAATACTTTCCCTTACTATATATAGTAAGTGAAAGTAAAAATGTTTTTACTATTTTTGCTTTATAGAATAAGTGGATTGTAGTAAGGTTTATACTTAGGAACCCGGATCCCATGAATGGATTTTTGGGAAACTGATAGAATATATCCAATATATTTTAACACCAAATGCTAAAATGTTGACATGTTAATTTTTGGTAATGTCGATTTTTTAATTTTTAAAATAAATATTTTTTTTTTCAGGAGTATTTTTTAGGAGTAATATTATTTCTCCTGAAACATTTTCAGTAGCGTATATTTTATATAATGCTTGGTAGTAGAATAAAAAAAGCTCTTACAACGGTCAATGCTGAAAATACATTGTATTGTATGATGTATTAAACATGCATACGGCAGAGCGAGAATTGCGCATATTATTCTGCAGCTGGCTTTATTCAAGTTTGACTTTTAAAAAATTTATGTGGCTTTATTCAATTTTTACTTGAAAATACCTTCAAATCCAATATTGACTCTGCAGAGTATCATCACAAAAATAATATTGTTGAAAACATGAGACAACTACCAGTTCCACAGACTTTAATAAAATGATTTTTTGCACATGCTTAACACATCGTAAAACACCTTGAGGGAGCAGGAAAAGTTACACAGAATACAATGTCTGTTGCACTAATTCAATACCCATCGGCCAAATAAATGAAATATATGGCGACGAGGATTATAAAAATGAGACAAAGTAAATTTTGTAATTTTTATTAATATAATACATTTTTTTGTCAAACAAATCATGTATTTTATTTATTGGTAAAGTATACTTAACCTTTCATTCTAAAAGTAATTCTAATCATCTGCTCTACTTGTTTGAAATTACGAGTAACTCGCATCACCGTCAAAACTTTTAATTTTTTAATTTCCAGCTTATTCCATATTACATGAAAAATAATACTAAAATAGGTTTCAAATCATATTATTTTAAATTTTAGTTAATTTTTATGAAAAACTAGTGCAATTTAGATCAGCAAATTTTGATAGATAAACTTTTTTTTTGATGATTTAAAAAAACAATCGAAAAGATTTAAAAAAATCCATTCATTTAGACCAGGTTCTGTGGTTTTTACATTTTCTGATCTCATGAGGGTCCAATAAATATTTATTTACCAAGTCCAACAACCATAGGTCTAGAAAAAGTACTATGGATAATACCTATAAAACCTTCAAAGATGGTAACGGTACAAGGGTTTTTTTTTTTTTTTTTTTAATTGAATCGATTTATTTTTTTAAAACAGCAGATAGGGTACATATTGGGTTGATGCAAAATTAATGCAGGTTTTTAGTAGGTATTGTAAATACGCCATATCTTTACTTTAACCATATATATTTAATCAAAATAATTTCCATCTGAATCAATGCACTTTTGCCAACGTTCAACAAGCTTTCTTATTCCACCAGAAAAAAAAATCCGAATCCCTGGACTCAATGAAATCACGAAAAGAATTTTCAATGTCGTCCTGGTTTTAAAAATTTTTCTCCCTCAAAAAGTTGTCCAGATGCCTGAAAAAGTGGAAGTCTGTAGGAGAGAGGTCAGGTGAATAAGGCGGATGTTGGAGAACTTCGTAGCCCAACCCGTGCAGTCGTCGAAGCGTTGGTTGTGCAACGTGTGGTATGGCGTTATCGTGGAGCAGGATCAGCCCCTTCCGATTCATCAATGCTGGGCAAAGACGTTGCAATTTTTGAGTTCCGAGTTCCGCCGCCATTTCTCGTGTGGTTTTGGTTGGTTCTTCTTCCACTTTTGACCTCAGCTGGTCGTTGTCCAGAGCAAGATGACGGCCCCGACCTTCCTTGTCTTCGAGGTCGAAATCTCCTCTGCGAAACTTCTGGAACCAACGCTGCACCGTGCACTCATTAATAGCCCCCTGACCCCACACTTCATTAATATTACGAGCCGTTTGCGCAGCGCTGCGCCTAATTTAAATTCGTAAAAATAAATTTGACGAAAATCGCACTTTGACATTTTCGATTTAAGACCTTTGAACACACTGAACAAAACGATTTTACTAAACAAATTCATGGTGAAAGAGAGGGTATTAGATAAGGTTTGTTTTAGTATAATAATGATCAATGTTAGGATTAGCTTTGTTTACACAATTGGAATTAAGATATTGCAATAGAGGAAACCTGCATTAATTTTGCATAAACCCAATACATATGTTAGAGTAAATTTAAAACTGCCTACAGTATTTTTATTTTTTCATTCAGTTGATGGAGTTACTAAAATTTCAAAGCAATTCTGGACTTAATTTTTAAGTAATTAAAAAATACAATTAATTGCTGTAAAAAGAAAAATCAGATCCGGTTTTCAATGTCAATTTTTAATTTAAAAAAACAATAATTCATTTAAATACATAAGTTTACTTATTTAAAATCAATTCAGCCTCTAGTCCTAACAAATTAATCATAAATGATTTTTCTAGATCTTGTTCGTAAATAAATTCCTTCACATTTTACAAGTGATTGCTCCAAAATGACTTTCGCTATGATTCCAGACATAAGTACAGCTCGACATGAAAATGTAAATAATAAATTTACACAGAGGCCTAAGTGATTGATGTATTGCAATATGCCATGTTTAGCAAATGGATCCTGTAATAGTCGGTGAAATTGCATGTTAGCGCTGAGGAACTTCAGTGATGACAATATTGGACGTCTAGTTGTAAGCCGGATGGCTGACAGGATTTGATACCTACTTGATATATGTCCATCCACAATATCTCTTCGATATATATTTTTCATATAACTATTTAAGGTCAAAGGACTTTCAAACCAGGTTACTAGTCAAATATTTCGTATAAACTAATTTGTACATTAAAAAAAAAAAGAAAGAAAATATATATATTCATATATGCAACTGTATTGGTTAAAAAAATTAGTAAATAAGCTGTGACATAAAGTACAGATAAAAAATATGAGGAGGAACTGCCAATTCAGGAGGTAGTCTACCGAACTAAAACTAAAAGGTCTTTAAGCCATCTTTTTTTCAGACGCCTCTGAACAGGTAGCAATGATTGAAACTACTGGGTAAGAATGGGTGTGCAGTTTGTCATCGAAGGATTGATTACTGGTTCGGGCCAAATCAGCAATATATTGTACGTTATGGTCTTTATGGATAAGTTTATTCCTGACAAAATAAAGAGCATTAAGAATCTTGGAAGGATTGAAGCCAAATTCGATGGTTTAACAGAACTCTAAATCTCAAATCCGTGAGTAAAGATAGGCCTTATGGTGGTAATATAGATGAGTCTTTTGTAGTTAAGTAGAAGATTAGAGCGTCTGTGCAGTGGGTGTTTGCCTAAGCGGGGCAGTTTCCATCTTTTGTGCTCGCTATATCCATATAAAATTAAATAGGCTTTAATATCATGTAGGTATCATTCTGATTTAAATAGTCTGACAGGGCTTAAATGCCGATATTTTAAATTTAATTCTTCGTAAGTACCTTTAATTTTGTTGATTGTAAAAAAAATAACTATATTATCACGTTACCACTGATAAAAACCGAAAATATGTAATTTGTGTTAATTTAAAAAACAACTAAAGGAGAAAAATTAAAAAAAAATTTTCAGTGAAATTTTTTGTTTTTTAACATAAGAGCAGTAATATACATGTATGAGATACCGTTGGAAAGCTAAAGATTTTAGAAAAAATATTATCTCATACACAAACTTTTAAAAGTTAATAGAGAGTGATAAAAATAAGATAAAACTAACTGATTATTTTGGATAATAATATAATAGACTTTTTAATAAGACACATGTTTCTATAAAAATTCAATTTAATTAATTCTTAAATAGTTTTACGTATTTTTATCTCTAACTGTATTTGAAAATTCTTTAATTGATTTTTAAACGGAGGTAAGTGAAAGTCGTGTGTTGCCCGCACCAAATTTTTTTGATTTATAATATATAATTGAATTATAATTAAGATTAATCATATTAAATAATAACAATATTTCAATGTTAGCTCCATAAAGCCATTAATACATAATTATAGATGTCATAATACTAAAAATGTCGCAAACGAAAATTCTAATCAAGTAAAATTAGCCGACTGAAGTCATAAATAAAGCCCATCATTAAATAAACATCATCTATAATTAATGAACCGCTTAACGAATCTACATTATAAACAGTTCTGGTTCCATAAATTATTTTAATTTTGAACAGTTATACTCATGAATGAATAAATATTATTAAAATATTTTAATATCATAAACATAACCTATTGACATTTTGCATCAATGACATATACATCTTATATATTTTTCAACAGGATTCATTGTAATTAGTTTTATTGTAGTAAAATGGGAAACTATTTAATTAACATTGAGTCAGTATAAAATAGATTTAAAAGAATTATTTTTATTTTTTAACTCCAAGCATTTATTTTTTAAATAAAGTCAAATTTAAATAAAAATTCTCCCTAAAGGCAGAAACCTAAGCAGTGAGTAATTAGGTCGGTCGTGCTATGAATCTCAATTACATAAGTCCTTTCCCACTCATGTTGTTTCCTTTAATAATGTATTTTTTTTTTAATAGCAGTTAAAGTTGTGAATTTAGATTTATAAAATATTCTAACTCTAATTAGATGTATTTTTTTTTTTTTATTCTACATCAAATCGCTTATATTTATAACAATAATCATTTAATTTTAGTTTCTTTACGTGTTTGGGATACAAGGGGTAAAACCCTTAGTTCTTCAACGCCTATAATTTTATTATGGACAACAAATTTATGAATGGTTTTAATTAAGTTAAATAGGTTTGAGAGAAATTTTTATAATAATAAATGAATACAAAAAAACTAATTAAGGAAACAATATTGGAAGAAATAATATGAAGGTATATTTATGACTCCGCGCCTACTTCAACCGCGTGCAATCAAAATGTAGTGTCATCGATGTTTAAAAATTGACTGTGACCAGTTTAGAAATCATCCCAGAAACGAAGAATCACGAGATAATATTATATATAGATAGATAAAAAAAGAAAAAAAATGGGGACTTAAGAGCAAAGTTATTCAACACTATCATAGAAAACCTCACATTAGAATGGAATCAAATGTATAAAATGATATAACAAAACAATTATGCCTTGTTACACGACATTATGCTGTGTATATAGAAAAAAATACAATAAAAAAACGGTTATTTTATTGGGTTTATTACTTTCACTTACAAAATGAAATGTGTAGTAAGGGAAAGTATTGGATCGTGAAAATTTTTAATTCCAGTTTTCAACGAAAATACACGTTTTAGGTTTCATTTGATTAAAATGGTCTGACAGGGCTTAAATGCCTATATTTTAAATTTTCCTTCTCTAAAGTACCTTTAATTTTGTCGATTCTTTAAAAATAACTATATTATCTTGTTACCACTGATAAAAAACAGCTAAATATGCAAGTTGAGCGAATTTGAAAAGCAACGAAAGGAGAAAACTAAAAAATTATTTTTTTAATGCAATTTCAGTTTTTGAACATAAGAACAGTAATATACATGTATGTTATACCGTTGGAAAGCTAAAGGTTTTAGGAAAAAAAATTATCTTATACTCAAGCTTTTGAAAGTTAATAGAGAGTGATGAAAACAAAATAAAACTAACTAATTATTTTAGATAATAATATAATAGATTTTTTAATAAAACACGCGTTTCTATATAAATTCAATTTAATTAATTCTTTAATGGTTTCATTCATTTTTATCTTTGACTGTATATGTAAATTATTTAATCGATTTTAAAAACGAAGGTACGTGAATGTCGTGTGTTGCCAAAAAGATTTTTTTTTCGTTTTACAAATGAACTATTTAAAATGGCTATAGAAAGTTTAATGTGGTTTCCAAGATAATCCCAGTTAATTTGAAGTGAAACATCTGTTTTCATGAAATAATCTTTAAAGTATAAATAAATAAATATTAATGTTAGTTTCTATATCTTTAACAACTTTCTATTTATTTTAAAAACTTACCTAAGATTCAAGACGTAATGCTGTTTCTAGAATCTTGCGTACTGTACAAATGAAACTTGTACGATACTGTACGGTGTCACCAATGAATCCTATAACGTCTTATTACAAACATTACAAATAATTCTACTGAAGTAAGAACAGTAAGATGAAGAGAAACCCTACTGAACTTCATAAATATTGTTAGGCACACTCACTAAAGATGACTTATTCCAATACAACGCAACCTATTTAAGGTGAAGATAAACAAAAAAAATCTGGTGCGGGCAACACACGACTTTCACTTTCACTTTCACGAAAATCGAAAAAAGGTGCAAAATGCATAGTGTAAAGTGGTTCTTCTGGTAAACTCATTTTGATAAAAAAGATTTTGTAACGTCACGGGCGTATATTTGTCTTAAATATGAAATATCAGTTTCATAGGACTTACAGTTTCCGCCCGGGAGTTACCACACACACACACACACACACACACATACTTGTCATATAACCTTAGATTAGTATCGAAAATAATCTTTCAATAATACTTCATCATATTGAGGAACTACCAAAATATATCTTTACTCGCGATCCGTATCAACAAACCTTCTTCGAGTCTTTGTTTACCGAACGAAAGGAAATATTATCTGAGTAAACAACAAACAAACATTGAATGTTTATGTCCACTGTTCAACTTGGCATGGAGTATAAATATATATTTTCAAAATAAATTTACTATCGATTGATATTATTTATTAAATATTGTTATTTAATATCCTATGTATAAAGTAAAAATAATAATCAGGCTTGACGGAACGGGTCTTATAAAATCTAAAAAAAGATTCTTAAAATAATTAACTTTAACAGAATATTTCTAAACCACAGTTGTATTTTGGTCTTTAAAAAAATAATGAATTTCTTCTCTATCTTCGATACGTAATTAAAGGGTAATATATATAAGCAAGATTTCAATTTTTTTTCATTTTTGGTTTTGTTTTTTTGTTTACCGTGCTTTACTGATTCTAAAATTCTATAAATACGTTTTTCTATCGTCAAAAATAACTGAGTTATGAACGTCTTTATGAGTAAAATTTCATTTTTTTTTTTTTCTTTTTTCACTTTAATATAATTGTTCGTGGTATTTTTGGTTAAACACAATAATAATTTTTTGTATCTTTAAAAATAACTGAGTTATTGAATAAAATCATAGTTAATAGGCCACCATTTTAAAACTAACCAGCTTATATCAACGTATAGGTGTTAGGATCATCCTTGAATGGAATACTATTTGTGGCGAATTTCAAAAAAATTGGTCCAGTAGTTTCGGAGAAATACCGCGGACGGCGTACGGCGGACAGTGCACAAACGGATTTTTGTTTTATTCGTAATTCCGATTCTACGCATCTTGAATCGTAAGCTCTCAAATGTTAAAGAGGGGTTAATTTTTTTTTTTTTCTTGGTCGATTACTGAATTTATAATTGAAAATATTAAACCAAAATGAATGAAAATATTTTCAAATTCCTAAATCTCGTCAAAGAAGGAAGTCAACGTTAATATTTATTCCGTTAATTATCTTCTTTCTACACCATTTGATGCGATTGACAAATTTAGGATTTTTTTTTGGAAAGTTGTATTAAGCGTTTAAGTAGAATGGCCGAGGGGTCTCCTATGATCAGAATAATTATGCTCTCGTGAGACCCTAGGTTGCACAGCTACGTATCCTCGGAAATATAGTGAATCAGAGGTGGAAAGTATAGTGTCGGTCAACGCCACCACCATTGGATGATACTGCTACTGGATTACTTTTAGTGATGTTGCTGCTATACTATGGACCGGTCCATATGTTCCGAGTAACAAAGGTTCGGCTAAACTAGAGTATTCGGCTTTCTTGCATATGCAGCTAAGATATATGAATTATTATCCCTCTTCTTCCATAGCTCCAGTCGACGAGGACATTAATTGGAGGAGGCATGGTGGTTTCCATGACATCAAACGCACTTAAGAGGAGCAGTCCCGGTGCATCTTCGTTCTTCGTAGGTTTCTGCTCACCTAGGACATTTCCTTCCACAGTATTTCATAGAATGTCCAAACTCCAAGCAGTTTCGACACTGTGCTTGGTATCCATCTTACTTGAAGGGAGTGACCCGAATCCAGACTTGTTTGACGTGTGAGAGGGCTTGAACCTCAGAAATCTTCACGATGGGATCCAGTATGAGAATTATGGCTTCTGTCGGGTAGCTCTGCTCACCTTGGTGTCTCATTAGTCTCTTTGCCATCCAGATTCTAAGGATTCGCAGCTTTATCTCCTCATTTGCAAGTCACTGCTGATTTCGAAGCCGTGAACATCAGACGTCTTTGACCTACTAGTGCCTTTTGGTTTAATACTGCACTTTGTCATCTTAGCGGAACAGGTCTATCACGGCTGCATAATCCAACTATGATTCGAGGTATAACCTCGTCCCCTTCGCCGAGGTGTTGGTGGTGAATTTGGCGGTTACTTTCACGTCCAACAGCGTAGCTCTCCAAGCCGGTTGTGAAAGTAGAGGTTTAATGATTACTAGTGGTGGCAACCAATTTTTAGGGTGGTCTTTAGACCTAATAGGCAAGTACTGGTTCGACAAAACCGTTCGGAAAATTCCAAGCTTAAATATGCGGCCATGCTCCAAAAAACCTCCCCTCCTTTAATATAAATGTTCAACATTTATTGAAATACATAACAATTATTAGTTGGAAACGCGCGTAAAGGACATTTATAATTTTACATGAGCCTAGTATTAATGCCTCGTATTTTGAGAGGTAGCTGGAAACAGCCAGCATGAAAAAATATTGATTCCTACAACCATGGATTTCAATTTATCTGAGAAATTGTTTTAAATTATTAAAACCAACCACGACTTATATCGCCACATCAACGGGAACGTGAAAATGTCTGTGCGAATAAAAATGTTGATTTAAAAAATTGATTAGGGTAGATAACGTCTAAGAAAAAAATGTTCAGGAACAAATGGAAAGGATGGGATGGATTAGAAATTTCTTTAGCGAATTTGTAAGACCACGAAACGGATGAACGACGTTTACACGTTGGAATTAGATATTAAAAGAAATCAAACAAACAATTTATGAAGAATATGTGTTCGGAATCGTACTGTGTCTATAGTGAGAATCACACTAAATTCGAAATTACAATAGATAATTTGATTGCCGAAAAGGTTTAGTTTTATCATAATCCGTCATCCAAATTTATCTAAAAACCTTACAAATAGTTTAAAGACGTATTTGAAAATTACATTACATCTCAAAAGGTACTAAATTCACATTTCATTTCATTCCAAAAATCAACCAAAAACAAAAAATTCAATCCTAAGTCACGCCACCATGAGGCCATAGTGCACCTGCAGATCACACCATATTCCTTGAATCTTATTCAGCAGTCCTATTAACCTTTATATACCCTGTCCCTTCTCCCAGGGATCACTCTCTTCAAGTCCTCGCAGTAATTACGGTACGTAATCTATGTCAGATCTAGTATAGCCATATTGTTATTATCAAGATTGTCATTATTGTCTTTTAAAGTGTTATTATCGATATTTTGTAACTTTTGAATAAATAAAATATTTTTTTTACAATAACGAGCACGAACACCAAAATTGGCGCCCGAACAGGGACTGCATATTTTTATCGCAGTTTTAAGAACCGAGTTTCCGCAGATCCGAACTTTTTCCGCAAATCCAGAATTAGGACTACCGCCTAGGATTCCTCACCTGTGAAGACTCAAGATTTTGGCTTACCTACCGAGGACTACCAACTTCGAGATCTTCAGATTCTGGACGAGTTCACTCACCCCGAGCATCTCGCAACGCAGGCAAAGTCTCTTATCTGCACTCAACCTTGGCCGGACTTCACTGTCGTCAGGTATCCAGCTCAAGGACAGATCTTCACACCCCGTCGAAGATTATTTTGACAGCGTACTCAATTTTTGTAAGTTAATTTCCTTTACTATTGTAATTTTATGTCTGATGATTATTTAAATTCTTTAATCCTGCGAGTAAATAATTTAATATTAACTACAAATATGGCAAGCTTTCAAATTAAATCGGCAGACTACGATCATATCCCTAATTTTAAAGAAAATATTAAGGAAGAAATTAAAAAGATGTTAGAATCCAAAATAATAAGACCCAGCAATTCCCCTTACAATTCTCCCGTTTGGATTGTCCCGAAAAAGCCAGACGCATCAGGAAAAAGAAAAATACGAATGGTGATTGATTACAGGAAATTAAATCGAGAAACAACCCCGGATAAATTCCCCATTCCTAATATTGAAGACCTTTTAGGCAAATTAGGAAAAGCGACGATATTTACAGCAATGGACCTTTGCTCAGGCTTCCATCAAATAAAAGTCGAAGAAAGTTCTATCCCAAAAACAGCATTTTCTACAGATCAAGGCCACTTTGAATTCCTTCGCATGCCATTTGGACTCAGTAATGCCCCAGCAACGTTTCAAAGAGCCATGAATATCATTTTTTCAGATTCTATTAACGTTTTAGTCTATATGGACGATATTATAATTTTTTCTGAAAATTACAAAGATCATTGGAAACATTTAGAAGAAACTCTTAAAAAGTTAGAAAAACATAACTTAAAGATTCAGCTCGATAAGACAGAATTTTGCAAGAAAGAATTGTTATTCCTCGGACATATTATCAGCGAACGCGGCATAGAACCTAATCCAGAAAAGATAAAAGCAGTAAAAGATTTTAAACTCCCTAAAAATGAAAAAGAAATTAAAAGCTTTTTAGGATTAACTGGTTTCTATAGGAAAATGATACCAAATTACGCAAAGATAGCTTCCCCATTAACGAGATGTCTTCGAAAAGATCAAAAGAGAAATCAAACCAGAGTTATATGAAAACGCTTTTGAGAAATTGAAACAACTTGTATGTAGTAGCCCCATTTTGCAAATTCCAGATTTCAATCAGGACTTTTTCTTAACAACTGACGCAAGTAATTTCGCCATTGGTGCAGTATTAGCACAGAAGAAAGATGGAAAAGAACTCCCTGTATGTTTTGCATCCAGAACACTTAATAAAGCAGAACAAAATTACTCAACAACGGAAAAGGAATGTTTAGCCATTATTTGGGCTTGCAATCATTTTCGACCCTACTTATACGGTAGAAAATTTTTCATATATTCAGATCACAAACCTTTAGAATATTTAAGAACGTGTAAAACACAGAACGCCAGATTAATTAGATGGAAATTATTGTTAGAAGATTTCGAATATGACATAAAATACATTGAAGGAAAGGCTAATAAAGTCGCCGATCATTTATCCCGTTACCCTATTGAAGAAAGGAAATTAAAAGAACCAGAATTTGATATTTTTCATACAGAAAATTCTCCTAATAACTATTCACAAGAAATCGTAGATTTATTACAAGAAATGGGAATAGAAGAAACCCAAGAAGAAGCTAACAATGAAAACTTAGAAGGAATTAATAATGATGAAAACATAGAAGAAAATAATAATGGTGAACACCAAGAAATAATTCAAGATGATATATCTTCTTTAGCAACGCAGCACTCCACAGAATCCTCCGATAACAGAATCTTAATAGTTGATGATAAATCTAGACCAGTAAATGTTGAGAAAAATCAAATAATAATAAAAAAGGGACACGCGAAAATTCAACGCGAAACAATATTCAATAATAAGCAAAGAACAACAATTGAATTTACTTGGCCTTATCATGAAAAAGATTTTGAAATAGAAGAAAAACTTTTAGAAATCTTAAGACCAAATATAACTTACGGCATATACTGCTCACCCATATCAGATTCTATAGAAAGTGAAAATAATTGGTATAATGCATTATTTAATAAAGTTGCATCACTCATTAGAGAAAAATTTCCCACAAATAGAATTAAAAGATATTATAAACTATTGCCAGATGTAAAGAACACGGAAGACCAGAAATTACTTATCCTTGATTATCATATCGCCAAGACATGCCACAGAGGTATAAATGAAACATATTTAGTTTTGAAAACCAAATTTTATTGGCCCAATATGAAAGATCATATCACAGAAATTATAAACAAATGTGACACATGTGGAAAAGGCAAATACGATAGAAGACCTATAAAACAAAAATTTAAAATTACTCCCACACCTGAGAAACCCTTTACAGATTTAATGATTGATACCTTACACATGAGTAATTATTACATTTATTTAATAGTAGATACTTTTTCCAAAAGAATATTTTCTTATTACGCAACGAGTTATAATGCCATAGAAAGCATGAAAGTATTGAAAAAATATTTAGCATATTTTCCAAAACCCCAAAAAATATCATGTGACAACGGAAGAGAATTCGACAATAACTTGTTTAAAGATTTTCTAAACTACTTAAATATTGAATTACATTATACAACCCCCAATCACCCTAACTCTCTTGGATTGCTTAATCGAGCAAGCTCTTCGTTATTAGAAATTTTAAGACTTATAAACATAGAAAACAAAGATGATAAAGAGGAAGATAAGTTAGAGCAAGCAACGACAGCATATAATAATTCCCTTAATCAAGATCTTAAAATGACCCCTAACGAAATAACTTTCGGTATCACTAATGAAACTTATAATGAATCCCCGGAAATAAAAGAATATCTTGTTCATGAGTACCATCGGAAAATGAAGCAGCTTTTCGAAATAACTAAGAAAGGTATAGAACAAAATAAAGAGAGAAAAATAGGCAAGTTAAATGAAAATAGAGAAGACATAGAAATCCCGGAAGATGTGTATATAAAGAGACAACAGAAAAAGAAAATAGATCCTAAATACGAAAAAGGAAAGTATGTTGATAAAAGATTTCAAAATAGAAATAAAGGTAGAAAGAAAAAACTCCACCCTGATCAAGTCAAACGACCGAAAAAGGTCACTAAGAAAAAGAAATCAAATAATAATAATAATAAACCTAGTACAAGTCAAAAAAACCCAGAAATAACTGATGAAGATATTGAGAATGTCATAAAAGAAATAGAAACGTCTAATGTTACAGGAGTCAGCCAAGATGACTTTGAGTTCGACGACGAATTGTTTCAAGTATCTTCTGATCGCAGCGCTTACGGTTCAGATACAGACCCTGCTAATACAAGATTTATCTGACGGACCAGGAGCATCCATCGTACAAATTAATCCATCTTTTATAATTGAAGATTGGTACACATTTTTACATTATAAGAATCTTACAAATTTAACAAGAGAAATTCAAACCCTTAAGATTAGCATTGACGTATTAACAATTAGTGATGAATATAAAACTTTGCATAATATTATTGAACAAAAATATAACAAGATATTAGAAAAAATTAATCATATTGTAAATATAAATCGGAATAACCGATCAAAAAGAGGTTTAATTAACGGACTAGGCAATGCTATTAGTTGGCTCACCGGCAATATGGACGCCGATGACAAAGAAAAGTATGATAATATTTTAAATAAAATCGAGAGAAATATGTATCACATAGAGCATAATGAAAATGTTAGATTAGGATTAAATAAAGAATTAACATCTAAACTTAATAAAGAAATAATTGTTTTAAATAAATATAAGGATAGTATAGAAAAAATGAATAATTTTACAGATTTAGCTCTTACTAAGTTAATATATCATGATTTATTAGCCGTATTAGATTTAGTAGAAAATCAATTAAATGATATAGAATTTTCCTTAGAACAATGTAAATTAGGAATTACCCATCCAAGCATATTAACGACTAGAGAACTAGAACAATTAAACATACCGTTCGGAGAACCAATCACAGAAAATGTAGAATTAAACTGGTTACTTAGCTCCACATTTTGTTCCCTATCAGATACAGGATTAATTTATTATTTTATTAAAATCCCTTTGAAATCATTGCCAAAAACAACTTATTATGCTATGTCATATCCAGTTACAAGGAATAATAAAGTCATTACTCTAAAGATTAAAGAACAACTAATCATTAGATTTAAAAATTCGTTTTACAATGGAAATTGTATTAAATTCAATAATCATCATTACTGTAAAGACATGATAGAGATTAAGGACAAATGTATTTTAGAATTATGTAAGAATATAGAATTAAATGATTGTAAAGCTGTAGAAATAAGAACAAACCCTATAATCAAACTTATACCCACATTACACCAATATTTAACCTTTAATATTAGCAATGTAACAACTAGTGTAACAAACACACAAATGTATCATCTACCATCTACTAGCCTCCTTAATCTTAATGAAAAAGAGAAATTTGTAAATATAAATGTACCACTTTCTTATGTTGACAATGTAAATATTCCTTTTATTTCCTATCATTCTGTTAATAATAAAACTATTGTATCAACAAATTTTACTTTTGAGGAATTACAACAAATAGACTTAAGTAATATAGAAATAGAAGAATTAGAACCTTATGATATAACTGTATCCCAATTTATTTCTTATATATTTTATGTAATATGTTTATATCTTTTATGCTATAATCTTTATCGTCAGTATTGTAAACTGGAATTACTGTGTTCTAATCCTTCAAATGATAATCCAAGTACCCATCCTCAACCACCTGAATGTTTTGATGGCAGAGCCAGAGCTTGGTTTCAATATTTACAGAATAGACAAACCGTCCCAAATCCTTAAATTTAGAGTTCAGTGGGCTTCACTCTCATAAGGACGGAGGAGTCACGCCACCATGAGGCCATAGTGCACCTGCAGATCACACCATATTCCTTGAATCTTATTCAGCAGTCCTATTAACCTTTATATACCCTGTCCCTTCTCCCAGGGATCACTCTCTTCAAGTCCTCGCAGTAATTACGGTACGTAATCTATGTCAGATCTAGTATAGCCATATTGTTATTATCAAGATTGTCATTATTGTCTTTTAAAGTGTTATTATCGATATTTTGTAACTTTTGAATAAATAAAATATTTTTTTTACAATAACGAGCACGAACACCAAAATTCTAAACGTTTGTTATGTATTTATTTACTAAACGTTAAAACTATATGAGCTATGTTTAGCCTAGTCTGTGTTATACATATATATATATTTATATCGGGTTGTAAAATAGGTGTATAGCGTTTGTAAATAATTCAATTTAATCCTCTCTGTGTTTATAAAATCATGTTTACTTGTTCAATAATGTTTAAATATTAAGGAAAAGGATTAATTATTGATCTTTAAGTGGTATTTTGCTTGCTAAAAATGGAAGATAAAAAACTCCATCTTTGTGATTTAATGATATTTTATTTCCGAAAAGGAAAATCACAGATAGTTACCAAAATCTGCAATGTGTTTGGTGGCTTAGAGAAAACACCTTCTGTAAGTAGTTTGCTCTGTTCAGAACCGAATATTGTGAATGGTTGTCCTTCAACTGCGGATGATAACCGAATTCAAGCGTAATTGATCAAAAATATTTAATTTTTGAATAAATAACAAAATCATATACTCAATTTTAAATATTTGTGAGAATTTGAAGTTGTAATTGAAATAGCTAGTAAACGACGCTACGAACTTATTTTGCAGCCCAACTTATGTATATATATATATATATATATATATATATATATATATATATATATATACTAGGCATGTTTTTGCCAAAGCGCTACTGTTGGCGTTCCGCGCATGCGCGCTGGTTACCTACATCTCTTGTCTACGCACTGACGGCATTACAGTCAGATTCTTCATTGTATACGTTGTTTACTGAGTTTTTAAGATGCCTCCGACAATCGTGAGTCCCGCTGATTGCGAAGTACGGGCTGTTATACGATTTATTAGTGCTAAAGGCGTAAAACCGATCGATATTCATCGTGAGATCGTTGATGTCCAATGCATGTTCACATGTGGCTAATCGGACCAAAGATCTCATCAAATCATTTAAATGAGAAACTCTAGATCATCCTCCATACAGCCCTGATCTGGCGCCCAGCGACTACCATTTATTCCTGCACCTGAAGAAACACCTCGGCGGTCGGTCTTCAAGACGATAACGAAGTCAAAACATTTGTGATTCAGTGGTTAACAAGTCAGGCGGCAGAATTTTTCGAGGAGGGTATTCGTTATGACAAGTGCCTCAAAATTGATGAAAATGATGTAGAAAAGTAAATTAAGGTACAGGCTTTCATGTAAAAATAAAATTATAGCGATACCTATATATATATGATGAGCGAAATAATTTTTTTATAAAATATCTAACAACTTACACGAAGACTTTCATATATTTAAAAATTGCATAAGGTAAATTTGATGTAGGCTAACTTTAATTAGGCCTAAGTCTAAATGAATCAAGTTACTAAATTATTGATAGTTGGAGAGCCTTTCAAAACCACAAAATGAAGGAATGTCTGTTGTTTTAGAGAGGAACATGGAAGATGTGGGAGTTCCATACAAACAACGTATTCTCAAATATGAATATGAATAACCCCTGACCCAGTTACTAACTCCCTGGGCGCTAAAACCCAGGAGGTTCTATGAATATTACCTAAATCAAATAGATTTTTTTTTATATATTAGAACAAAAAGATAAATAAACGAATGATTTTTTTTTCTCTTTTCACCAGTGGAATAATAACGCTATACTAAACTGTGAGAGACAGGTTGAGATGAACTCAATGCTGACGGGCAGATCTATGACAGCTAAATGGAGTTTATTCTCCATGTCGGGAGAGAAGAATCATTCTCACCTGCTCCTATATTTTATTATTAAGCAAATTGTATCAAAGCTCAGTCAATCGTTAGTCGCGTTGCTAAAGAGCATATATATAAAGATATAAATTTTATAAATATATAAGTTTAAAAAATATTATCAATATCA
Source organism: Piezodorus guildinii (assembly GCA_023052935.1). Classification (NCBI taxonomy): domain Eukaryota; kingdom Metazoa; phylum Arthropoda; class Insecta; order Hemiptera; family Pentatomidae; genus Piezodorus; species Piezodorus guildinii. The sequence goes on along the minus strand of CM041293.1, from coordinate 149,543,579 downwards.
CATAATATATTAAAATGATCAATTATAAAGTTTGCCACAAAACAATTGATAGCTGGACTTCAATGGATAGTAATTTTGAATAAAATATGAAATCGAGGAATGAAATATTCAATAGAATATGAAAAAGAGAATAAAAAAATCCCAGTAGCACACATCAAGGTTAAGTAACTATAATGGTTTTTATTTCTTTATTTCTAAGGAAAGTAGTTTGAATGTTGTTACTTTTTGTATTTGATTTGAATTAAATATTAACTATTTAATTAATTTTTATTACAATTAAAAATTGTTTGAATGAATAATTGTATTGTTAGGTTCCTTTAATTAAAGTGATCCATTTCATTCAACTCATTTTATTTTCTTATTTTTTTCTCCCTACGTTTCGGCCTGTTGCCATTTTCAAGGGATCTTTTTATATTCCATCATGCACTCTATATATAATACATAAATATATATTTTGTCATAATTTAATAAAATAAAAATAAAACTATTACAGGCTGACCAGTTGTTAGGGATGATAACAACCAGGAGAGGGCTGGTCTCTCATTTATTAATTTCATTCTTTTTACAATATAGGAAGCGGCGTGGTCTAGTGGATAGAGTACTAGTCTACTGTGTTCCGGGTCCTGGGTTCGAATCCCGGCTGTGGCGGAATATTAATTATTCTGTTATTTCAGTCGGGGAGCGACCCTGAGTTATGTAGACCCTCCTGGGGCAGACCCAGCTTCTATAAAATGGGTACCCAAATTGGGAAAAAACCTGGCGGCTGAGTGTGATCTTGGTCTAATTCACCATACTCACCATATCAACCACCTTCTCCTTACCCAGTCAAACAGACAATAACTTCAAACTGCAGATGCTATAAATAACAATTATTATTATTTTTTTTTTTTTGTGTGTGTTTGTATTACTCAAATTATCATTGATGAACCAGCTATTTCTGTTTTTTTTTTTGTTTTTTTTTTTTCTTATTCCGAAAGTCTGACTTGTAAAGATGTACATATATTACTACCTTAATTATTTTTTAGTTTAGTATTTTGTTATTCTAAATCATGACCACACTGTTCCGGTCATCAATTATGTATTTTATTTTATTCTTAAGGGACTTTAGTCCCAGGATAATAAAGAAGTTTTTTCATTTCATTTTTTCATATTCCACGGCAGTTGGCCTAAAAACAGTACAAATCTCTATATGTACTGAGCCTAAGACCTTCATGGGTTGTAATGGTACAGGTTTTTTTTTCTTTTTACTATAATAATAATAATAGGCTAACCAAACCCGAAGGTTCGATGCCGATACCACCATATTCCGTCTACACATACTCGTCCAATGTTCTCCGTTCAGGCCCAAGCCCCCAAGATCAGCCTTAACGCAATCCTCCCATCGACGCATCGGCCTACGTTTCGGACAAATTTTTACTATATATATTTAAATTATTATTTTATTTTATGTTTTTCTGTAAAAATTATATAGCTATACTCTCAAAGCACTATCACTACTGTCCTCATTGTAACACATTTCATTATATATAAATTAAAAATTTATTTGAGAACCGTAAGCAGGAATTATTTTTGTATTGGATAAATATTTCATATACTTCATCTTAGCACATGCATCAAAAAACACTTATTTTATTTACTTTTGTTTTTATTTGATATTTTGATGCAGTGATTTTTATAATTAAAAACATTTAAGCCGACTTATTGGATATTTGAAAAAAAAAGAGTAATAAATAAATGTAACTACTTTAGAATGATAGATGAAGTAATTATTAAAAATATTTATTATTATTATTATTTTCTTATGTTTACCTTCTGAAGCGGATGGTTTGGGATCATTATTGTATTCAGACTAATTTGATTTTTACCTTCGTAGACAAAAGGTATTCACAATGATTTTTAACATAATTTTTTTGATTTTATGAATATAAGCAGTAAGCGGTGATGTCTAGTGGGTAGAGCACTAGTCTACTGTGCTCCAGGTCCTGGGTAATCCGGATTATGACAGCATATTATCTATTCTGTTATCTCAGCCGAGGGGCGATCCTGTGATCTGGAGACCCTCCTGGGGCACACCCAGCCTCATATAAGTGGGTGCCCAAGAATGGGGAAAAACCTTGCAGCTGACCGTGATCTCGGCCGAATCACCTCATTGCACGGCCGTTGGCCTAGATACAGTACGAATCTCTAAATGTACTGAACCCGAGACCCTTCATAGGTTGTAGTGGTACAGATTTTTTTTAGGTTATGAATATAAGCAAACCTCCAAATCTTTGAATTTAAAAACGTTTAAGTAGGAAAACAAACTCATCTATTTCAAACATGAATGTTACCTAAAACCTGAGAAAAGTCCATTTTACAATGAATTTTAATGTAAAAATCTTTATCAAAAAGTAAATTACGAAAAAAATAAGTAGCTCCTTATTCACCTGTATTTTTCAACGAATTATTATTTTTAGAAAAAAAAAATAGTTTTGCTTAACAAAACCAAAAAAAAAAAAAAAAAAAAAAAAAAAAAAAAGAAATATATATATATATATATATATATATATATATATATATATATATAAATGTAATGTTCTTACATTTAAGATATTTCCAAATCATGTTTTATCCAGCAGAAAAATCTCTAAAACATGTTACTAGTTTTGTTTTTAAATAACGCTCTATCTTTTCTTAAATAGATTTATATTTTTTCATTTTAAAATAATATTTGTAACCAAACGAGACGAATGAATTAAAATAAAACTTTAATATCCATCTATTAATGTTCTAGCATAAGAAGAATTGAGCTATTACAATCGTATGATAAATAATTACTATTATTAAATAAATTAAATTAAAATTAAATAAACGATAACCAAAATCATTATAAAAATGTACCAATCATTACCAAAAACATACGTAAAATCCTGTAATCTTTGGACCCGATGCGCAATCGGAACAAATTTTTATTTCCTCACATTTTGTCTTCTTAAATCGGACCTTTCTTTAGTATTAGGATTTGAATTTTTTTTAAATCCCTTTAATTTTTAGCCCTCTTTAATTGCAAATTACATTTTGTTCATTTATTTCCAGTTAATTAATTTTATTAAATGTTAAAATATTTTAGCAATTATAAAATATTATAATAATGAATGAAATACGAAAACGACTAAAGAGATGGGTGAAGGTGTGAGTAGGAATGTGAAAGATGTAAAGATGCCTTTGAGACTCTTTGACGCCTACCTGTCCGATACCTGGATCGGGCTAATTCAGTAACATATGGAACATTAAGGTCTTGATGAATTTTCGTGACAAAGCGAGGAGGGTTAATGATATTATTAAGGATTTTGAATAAGAGGAGAATTCGATGGTTTAGTAGTTTAGTACTCTGTAAGTCCATATCGGTCTTATGATGGTCATATAAATAAGTCATTTGTAATTAGGAAGGTTGGAGCGTTTGTCCAGTAAGTGTTGAAGTAGTCGAAAATGTCGGGCAGTTTCTTGTTGTTTCAGTCTTGTATGGGGATTCCAAGACGTTTATCAAGGTGGAGTCGTAGGTACTATGCCTTAGGTCCGGGCTCCAAGGTTTTCGTAAGTCTTTAATTTTTCTTTCTGTGAGCAGCAACTCTAACGGTTCGGAAATCGTTTCTTTTTCTGATTTTTCAGTTTATATTCTCGAAATAATTTGAACCCAAAATGTAACTTTCTAAGTGGCGTGGGATGTATATCACATTACGTAATATATAAAACTATAGCCGTAGTATTATAAAACCGTACAACCGTAGTTTTATGAAAAGGTACTCCGTGTTGAGTTCAGTCATAAATTAGGCAATCGAAACGACATAAAACTTCAAAAGCTTTCTGTCTAATTTCACAAAAGCACGTATGGATATAGTTAGACAGGTATTATTATTACCCTTCCTGTACCTACTTCCCCTCGTTAGCTACGACTCAAAAATTCTCATATTTCTCTCACCTTAGGCGATGTCAATGAAGAGATTGCCCCTGGCAATGAACCTAAAAATAAACTTTCAAATCACATTTTATAAAAAATCCAATCTTTAACTATATCCATACGTGCTTTTGTGAAATTAGACAGAAAGCTTTTGAAGTTTTATGTCGTTTCGATTGCCTAATTTATGACTGAAGTCAACACGGAGTACCTTTTCATAAAACTACGGTTGTACGGTTTTATAATGCTACGGCTATAGTTTTATATATTGGGTTGATGCAAAATTAATGCAGGTTTTTAGTAGGTATTGTAAATACGCCATATCTTTACTTTAACCATATATATTTAATCAAAATAATTTCCATCTGAATCAATGCACTTTTGCCAACGTTCAACAAGCTTTCTTATTCCACCAGAAAAAAAATCCGAATCCCTGGACTCAATGAAATCACGAAAAGAATTTTCAATGTCGTCCTGGTTTTGAAAAATTTTCTCCCTCAAAAAGTTGTCCAGATGCCTGAAAAAGTGGAAGTCTGTAGGAGAGAGGTCAGGTGAATAAGGCGGATGTTGGAGAACTTCGTAGCCCAACTCGTGCAGTCGTCGAAGCGTTGGTTGTGCAACGTGTGGTCTGGCGTTATCGTGGAGCAGGATCGGCTCCTTCCGATTCATCAATGCTGGGCAAAGACGTTGCAATTTTTGAGTTCCGAGTTCCGCCGCCATTTCTCGTGTGGTTTTGGTTGGGTCTTCTTCCACTTTTGACCTCAGCTGGTCGTTGTCCAGAGCAAGATGACGGCCCCGACCTTCCTTGTCTTCGAGGTCGAAATCTCCTCTGCGAAACTTCTGGAACCAACGCTGCACCGTGCACTCATTAATAGCCCCCTGACCCCACACTTCATTAATATTACGAGCCGTTTGCGCAGCGCTGCGCCCTAATTTAAATTCGTAAAAATAAATTTGACGAAAATCGCACTTTGACATTTTCGATTCAAGACCTTTGAACACACTGAACAAAACGATTTTACTAAACAAATTCATGGTGAAAGAGAGGGTATTAGATAAGGTTTGTTTTGGTATAATAATGATCAATGTTAGGATTAGCTTTGTTTACACAATTGGAATTAAGATATTGCAATCGAGGAAACCTGCATTAATTTTGCATCAACCCAATATTACGTAATGTGATATACATCCCACACCACTTAGAAAGTTACATTTTGGGTTCAAATTATTTCGAGAATATAAACTGAAAAATCAGAAAAAGAAACGATTTCCGAACCGTTAGAGTTGCTGCTCACAGAAGGAAAAATTAAAGACTTACGAAAACCTTGGAGCCCGGACCTAAGGCATAGTACCTACGACTCCACCTTGATAAACGTCTTGGAATCCACATACAAGACTGAAACAACAAGAAACTGCCCGACATTTTCGACTACTTCAACACTTACTGGACAAACGCTCCAACCTTCCTAATTACAAAAGACTTATTTATATGACCATCATAAGACCGATATGGACTTACAGAGTACTAAACTACTAAACCATCGAATTCTCCTCTTATTCAAAATCCTTAGTAAAATCATTAACCCTCCTCGCTTTGTCACGAAAGTTCATCAAGACCTTAATGTTCCATATGTTACTGAATTAGCCCGATCCAGGTATCAATTAAGGGATCACCTGTAGCTAGGGAGCTTGCATAACAGCCTCCTATGCCAAGGGTCACGGGTTCCAGCCCGTAGGTGGTCCTAGGATTTTTTAATGGGAGTAAGTCTTCGGCAGCCACAAGGACCTGTAGTAATTAGACTTTATGCCATTACGTACTGACCGCGGCGTCAGCAAGCACTTCCCTGGAAAGCAATTATTTTCTGCACATAGGGGCAGACGATTTATTTATGCCTAAGACGAAGTTTTTCGTTTTTCGAGGAGCTCTACTTCTTTTGAGAAGCTGGAAAAGGAAGACAAAACAACCGAATGCGCTGGAACCTGCAGGCTTTAAACAGGCACGCACATACTTTAGCTTCCCCACGCAGTTAAGTTTTAAATTTAAGTTTCTGTCCATCATCCGTCATAGAGTTTATAATGATGCAGGCAATGATTTTCTTTTATCCCACGTTTCTTTTTTTATTTCAGTTTTACAGTTTATTTTATCATTAATTTACCAGCACATTAAGTACCTTACAGTCCAGATTTAATTATTTAATTAACAATAATTCAAAGAAAAATATTTATGAGCTTCCTTCTTTTTTAATTATGTAGGATTACTAAATATGTTACAACCGGAACCTTAGTGCGGAATTATTTTTTTCATTTTCTGGACTTATAAAAGCTTAAAAAGAATATGCCTCCAGTCGAACTTTACATTTTAACGAGGATGAACTCTTAGTAATTCGAAAACATGGCTCAATTATACTAACTTGAAAGATTTAAATAACATGTTATTAGAACCGAGACCTTTAGATAGAATAAAAAAAAACAAAAAAAACAAGTCAGCCTCATTAAAATGTGGGGTGCGAATTGAGGAGTACCACTCTGAAGTGTTTGAAGTCTGTTCAGGTCTGAAACTGGATTTTCTTTCAAGGGGACTCATTAATTTAGTTATGTAATATCATAGAAGAAACATATTGACTGCAACAGATTGTGAAAATTGGTAAATTGGATAACCTAAATGAAATATACGATCTAAAATGAAACTTACAGTTATCATAAGTATGTGGTTTAATTAAAATACTACCAATAATAAATTATGAATATATTATTCGGAACAGTCTCCTCTATTTTATTTATATATTTATTTATCATAACATATATAAACCATGATTATTAAAACATTACGTTTCGAGGTACCTTATGCCTCATCTTCAGATCTTTAAATATTATCTAAAATATAAATTGAATAAATATTATAAGCAACTATACATACATTAACAACAAATTATCAATAATTCAGAATCAAATTATCACTTAAAATATTTACAATCTGTTTATAAAAATTTTATATTAAAATTCTACTTACATTTATTTCCATATTATATCCTAATATAGGTCATTTAATATTGTAGTATTATTCATATTAAGTTAAAATATATGAATAATTCTGTAATTCTGTTAAAATAATTTATCATTTCATTGTCACATATTAATTCTTTCAACACTTTACTGCTAAACACTTGCAACTATTATGTAGACTAAATTAGCATTTATCTAATTCCTTTCTTGTACTATTCAATGTTTTCAAATATCCACAACATAATTTTTATCTAGGTTAGAGATTAATTATATATACACACATAAATACTACACATACTCACATATATACATATATACAAACAAACACAAACATACATACATATACATACACATAATTATACTCTCCATGCCAGAAGACACAACTACGATCGGCTTTGCTGATGATCTAGCCATTGTAGTTTGTGGAAAACTATTGGAGGAGATAAAGTATAATGTGAACAAGGCCGTAACAACGATTCGTCATTGGCTGTCAACAGTAGGGCTCTAGCTTGCTGAACAAAAAAGTCAGGCAGTTCTCGTCACTAGTAGAAAAGTTAGAGAATATAATACAATAACCATTGGAGATTACGACATCGAGTCTAAGCCGTCTATTAGATACCTCGGTGTACAGATTGACGCCAGACTTATGATTACTTGATGATCATTTGAACCAGGTTAGCATTAAAGCCCTAAATGTAACAAATGCTCTATCTAGAATCATGCCAAATATTGGCGGCCCTAAGATATGCCGATGAAGGCTTCTGGCCAGCGTTTCTAGCTCCACGCTTTTATACGTATCACCAATCTGGACGGAAGCCGTGCAGAAGAGATCTTATATTAGAAAGGACATTAGTGAGCACAGAATTAGTGCTCTTCGTGTTTGTCGTGCTTTCCGGACGATTTCCTATGAAGCTGTGTGTGTTATCGCCAGTATACCTCCTATTGAACTTTTGGCTGAGGAACGCGAACGAATTTTTCGAAGAAGGCAAGATCTAAATGATCATTTTGCGACGGTTGCAAACGAAGAGAGTTCTCAGACGATTGACAAATGGCAGAGACGGTGGAATGTCTCATCCAATGGAAGATGGATCCACCGTCTAGTTCCTGACGTCGCTACATGGATTTATAGAAAGCACGGAGATGTAGACTTCTACCTCACCCAACTCCTTACAGGACATGGCTGCCTAAAATCTTATTTAGCACGTTTTAAAATAGAGGATGAACCATCTTGTCCAAGTTGCCTATCTGAGGACCAAACAGTGGAGCATGCATTCTTTCATTGCCCAATTTTCGCCGAATAAAAGGATGAACAAGACAGCATTCTTGGAGAGAAGGCTGTTCCAGAAAACTTGGTCAACCTACACCTACAACTTGGTACAAAAGGAATCAGTCTGCTTGACATAACATTACTTAAATATTGGTATTTCAAATATTTAACAGATTCAGTAAAGACGCTCAAAGTTCCCTGGAATGCATTTAAGGACGATTTAGCGTTATTTCCACATATGTTTTTTTCTACCTGTGATGGGTTCTTAGAAAAACTTATAATCTTATGCTTTTAGCTTACCCAACACTTAATCTTAGGGATTAAATCTTGCTGAATTTTTCATCATGTTTTTTTAATTAAAAAAATGGTACGTTGTAAGTTGCGTTACCCCCGGTATAATAGATTTTTAGATACGGGGGTTCGTATCACGATTATACTTTTAATTTTAAGTGCAATCAAGCATTTCAAAAACGTATTTTTTCGATGACGAGATCAATAACTGCGTTACCGGTGGTTTGTTTATATATCGTATAGTTATTTTACTAATAATTTTAAGATCGATCCTTAAATACAAATTTATTTAAATTTAAAAAAAAAAATGTTACACATACAAAAGAAAATTTATTTCTCGTTATCTAGATGTAATAGCGGAAAAAAGACATATGACAAATGCTTATGTCTTTTGTTATTATAAAGAATTTAACGTTTTAGGGTGGATTATTATATTAATTCAAATTATAAATATATTAACTATATAGAAAGATAAGGCATTACGATTGTAGAAATTTTCGAATCGCAGTTTTTTAAGGAAATAAATGTTTACAGATTATCTCAGTGAAAATAACTACCTCCTTGTAAGATTTTATTTATGTTTCAAAGGACATTATAATCATGTATGTTTTTATATGTTTTATTCAAATTGAAATAGTTTTACGGGTTTTAAATGTTTAATTTTTTTTTATTTTATGGTTCTTCCTACTTAGTTCAAAACATTTAATTGTGTATGTTTGAAACAATTAAAAGAAAAATTGTAGAAATTTGAAACATGTGTTTTATAAAATAATTAATTATATTATTATCTACGACAATCAGTTTGTTTTATCGGCTTTTAATCGACCTCCGTTAACTTTTAGAATTTTTCGTATATGGTAGTATTTTATCTAAAATCATTAGCTTTTCAATGGTATATTATACATGTATATTTCTGTTTTAATCTAAAAAAAAAAAAAAAAAAAAAAAATATCACATAAAAAAATGTTTGCACTTTTCCACTTCAGTTGTTTATCAAATTCGCTCGACTAGAATATTTAGCCGTTATTTATCATTTTTAATAAGTTGATGTGCCTATTTTTTTTTAAATTTACAAAATTAAAGATACTTTAGAGGAAGAAAATTTAAAATATCGGTATTTAAGCTCTGTCAAACTATTTCAATCAGAATAAAACCTGAATTATACTAAAGCCCATCCAATTCTACATCGATATAGCGAGTTTATTTAAAATCGTTAGAGCCGTTTTCGAGAAAATCGTTAATAGGTGTAAAATGCATAGTATAAAGTGGCTTTTCTGGTTAGCTGATTTTGTTAAAAAAGTTGCTGTAACATCTCGGGCGTATAGTGGTTATAAATATGATATTTTATTTTCATAGGACTATTCGTTTTCACGCTGGACCACACACACACACACACACAGACCTTTTTGCGGGACTTGGTCAGTTGGACTCAGGGTATCCTAAAACGTGCATTTCCATTGAAAACTGGAACTCCAAAATTTTCACGATCGCAATAATTTCCCTTACTATATTTTTTTTGTTTATTTCGTTTAACGTCACTTTATGCTACTATGGCTAATCGGACGATGCTACAGTGGGAGTCCTGAATTTTGCCTATCCAGGTTTTATTAGGATAGGGATCTTTAACGAGTAGCTGACATCGCACAGGCTCGGGACCACCTCTTAACGTCCCCTCCGAAGGACGGCATAACTTAGGATTTTTTACACCCATTAAAAAATCCTAGGGCCTCCCGCAGGTTTGAACCCACCTGTAAAGCCACTACGCTATGGGTGACCCCTTCCCTTACTATATATTCCATATACATGTGAGAGAAAGTAAAAATACTTCGTGATATTACTCAAAATTTACATTTAAAGATTCAAATATATAAGATTCTAAGGGGTTAAAAAAAGGCTATAAATAATTGTTGGATATAAGGTATAAACTATTTCTAAGACTTCTAATAATAAAAATAAAAAAGAGACCTATAATACCCTAGGACGTCGAACACCATTTTTCGCCTGGTAAGAGGCTAGAGAGAGGAGAGGATATAAATCAGTCTAATCCAGCTCCCCTTGACAGTGGCTCTTTCGCCTAATCTCACAGTCTTTCATAAAAATTCTTTTCAAGGGGAAGAGGTACAAATGTGAAACCCATTTCAGCTTTTATTTAATTTATTTACTATATTTACTAAACTATTTTTTTATTTATATATTTTTTTATACGAATCGAAATGGAAGTCCTAAAAGAAAACTAAAGCTTAGAGAAAATATACGAGATCTGTTGGACAACTAACCTTGCGAATATATTGTTTCAAATATTCCATTTAATGTGCTTCAGAATAATTTTATGAATCACGAATTATTTTAGATCAATGAATACTGATTTATTGTGTAACAAATAGTAATAATGCATAGTCTATTTGCACAATAGCGAGTCTTAAAAAGACATTCTATAAAAATGTTGTATAAATAATAACAAAACACTAACTAAACATTTTTTCCATTATTTTTCAATTTTTATTTACATATTAAACTACTATATCAAGGCCCTTATATGATAATTGATTAATGCTAAATAATTTTTGTATTGCTGTTTGGATAATACAACCCCGTCTTTATTATTACATACTCTAAAATAATGTAGTTTTGCCGCCCTTGCAACATTACAATTAAGGTACAGAAGTTGGCATCTGATTTTTATAATTGATTGAGTCCCAGGCCGTAACAAATAGTATAGACGTAGACGAGGACGAAGAAGATAAACTAACAATACTAATATATATATATATATATATATATATATATAAAATCTTTCATTTTGGTGTGAATGTAATGAATCACAATATTCAGTCAAAAACTTTTTTTTTATTTAAATATATTCATTGATATTTACAACTGTATAAAAATACAAGTAAATGTGATGGGCATATGGTAAACTGACCTGAAATACCTGTAGAGACCACCCATTGGCAGCAAATGGTTTCGGGGCCATCTTCTTTTTAGACGCCTCGGAAAATTATCAGAAATTGAAAAGGGAGAAATAATGTAAACTTGTGGATTAGAGTGGGAATGGAGTTTTATAGATATTCATGTAGTGATTGATTTAAAAAATTATAATGTATTTTAAACAACCTTTCATTTCACTTTAATTTATTTTTTTAATTAATTAACCATTTTAGCACATAGATTAAATTGGTCAAGAAATCGTTAAGACTTAGGTGTAAGATCTATATATTTATTTATCATGGAAATTTTCTAATCGAATTTTATTTTTCATTCATACAAGGTTTGTTTTTTATTCATACAATGTTATTTGTCTTTCTCCTTTGCTTTATTATCAGTTTTTTTTTAAAAGCCAGTTTCCCTAATTCTATTCCATATTTCAGCTGACGTACATCCTCTTATAATCTCATAAATATGATATTTTTATCTGTTACTCACATTTTAATTTAGGTTGTCTTCAATATAATAATTAAAATTCTATATAACGTTTAAAGTAATTTAAATATTTGAATTGATTCAAATTAAAAGTTGTAATCTTTACGGAGTGAATATTTGGATTAGTCTTCAGAAAGAAGACATACGTGGAATACTAAAAATAGTTCACTAATTATTAGCTATTTTATACTTTTTCGTTATTTTCCGTAACATCTAGATTAAATTGGTCATATCAATGTAGGATCAACATGTCATTAATATCCAATAAGTCTTAACATTACTTATGTAGTCCCTAGATAGAGTTTTCAACCTTTTCGCAATTATCGTAATACTTTTTTTTTTTTTTCACTATTACTATCTATAAGAATAATGTTAGGAAATAAATAAAATAAAACCAGATTAAAATCTCCTTTGGAATAGATTTTAAATATTTGTTTGTTTAATAAGAAATATTTCTCAATTTCTTTAATATTACTCCCTTCGACTAATTTTGTGAGTGGCCACCCTTTAGCTGACGGGTCTCACATACCCGGGGGAGAGGTTGTGAGTGAATCCCCATTTTTTACATCCTTATAAAAGCCCCGCCGAGACTGGGATTCGATCACAGAACCTGTAGCATGAGAGACTAGCGCGCTAGCCACTCAGCCACGGGCTCCCCTCTCAATTAACTAATTTTACTAAATCTTCCTTCATGCTTCATTTTTCTTAGTGGATCCATAAACTGACTTTAAAAACGACTAAAAGAGTAGCTGCAATGTCCCAACAAAACAGAATAAGTGATTTGTGATAAAAATTAAAGCATCAGTTTATTACACATCAACTGTAGCCTTCAGTAGGACTGTTGTCAGGCTTCATTTCATTGATCTCTGCTGAGTATGACAGCTCATTCTAACATACATGGCGTTTCTGATGGATAATAGATCGACAAGGTGATTGACATGAAGGAATGTATATATGTGTGTGTATATACGAATGTATATACACGTATATACCTATGTGTGTATATGTATATATATATATATATATATATATATATATATATATATATATATATATATATATATATATAAATATATATATAGGCAGGCTATACAGTAAAAACTCTAAAGCACTATCTAAAATAGGCCATAAATATAATATAAATATTAAAATTATATTATGTATATATATATATATATATATATATATATATATATATATATATATATATATATATATAATATAAAAACTAAATAGACCATCACTATCGACTATTGAAATCATCATCGGTAGAAATTATTGGGGGTCAGTCGTGTAAAAAATATTTAAATTTTGCTGACGTTTCGGATCAATCATTTAAGACATTGTCAGGGCTAAAAAGCTCAGAACAACAAGAGATATACATATCAATACATTATGACAATGAAAAATTATGAATTTAGTGACAGTAAAAAAAAATAAGGCACAAGTATAAAAAGATAATCTTATTAATACAAATAATAATACGATAATGATAAGTATGAAATGAGAATTTAGAAGTAAATAAAATGGTAAAAAAAATATTTTATATATATATATATATATATATATATATATATATATATATATATATATATATATATATATATATATATATAAAAAGGAACCATCAGTACAGGAACCAGAGGCACGACAAGCATAAACTGATAAAAACGGCTTAACACTTTAAACATAAATATCATAACTTGGCTAAGGAGATTTATTTGATTATTACAAAAGAAAAAAAAAACTTTCACAATGAATACTTTAAATAAAGAAATTATCTGTCCCTCATATTCCAACATCTTTCGACTCCTAAAGTGTAACCTTTTTATTTTATTATAATTTTTTTTTAACTTACTTATATGTGTTTTATTTACTATATAATTTTCTTAATAATAAGGTGTAGATTCTCTAATTTTCTTTTCGTTAATAAGACTTCTTGACTTTTAATACCTTTTAACCTTAGATTCTACTATTTATCATTTCCATTTAGCAATGTAGAAATAATGTTGTATTTTGAATTATTTTTCTTTTGTAAATTTAGATCAACCCTCTCCATACCATCTATTAATGTTTTTCAGGTTTTCCCTCAGCTGATGCTTGTTATGACTCAGTGATGATACTTTTATAAATATATTGCATTAATATGAGAACAATATATTCTCAAAACTTTGCAGAAATAAAATTGTTTATTTATTGACTGAAACCTAAGAACAAAAGAATACTTTTATATTAAAAATAATATTTATTTTGTCAAAGATAGAAACAGATTATCAACGATTAGTTCTCATAAAACCCAACATAACGATAAAGAAGCTAGTTTCTAATGAAAGATACTTAATCTGTATGAATGAGAACTGCAATCGTGTCTATTTACTTACTATGGATTGAAAATGGATTAAAGTGGGCAAAAAGCGTGTATTATAAAAAAAATTATAAAACAATTTCGAGACCATTGGCTGTTATTCCAAAACTGGCTAAAATAATAAAAATTTGATGAGATCTAAGTCAGTTAAAGCGGCGTAAAATTAATTTTCAATTATATTCCACTTCAAAATAATAAATAAATAAACTGAACCAATTTTTAATTTATTGACCAACATGTGTTTCTCATTGCTCATTTAAATAGTAATAAACAGACGCAATTAAAATAAACAGAGTATTTTCTAGTTAATTACTATTTCAGATACGATGAACTTTAAGTCCCCAAAGCGCTAAACTATAAATTGGTCTAACAGTACTTTAATTTCAATATTTAATGTCACCATATTTAAATTGAACCTTTGCTAAGGAGGGACGGTTCCCTAATCTATATTTTACAAGTGATTCACCCTTGCTTCTCACAGGTGCTATATTAATTTATGTCAGTTATGCTGACTAAAATTTAATCTAAGAATTTATGAGTTGATAACTTTGATGATGATGATCATTCATACGTAATGCGTTCCTCGTTATGAAAACTGCTCATAGCGAGAAAATATTGTGTTTATTTTAATAGTGTCCATTCATTATTATATTATTATTATAAATAGATATTTTACTTGTTGTATTCCATACAGTTCCAATAAATAAATATATAAAAAAAATTTCAAATATTTTCATGGAAAGAAGAAATAAGTCATGAAGATATTTGATTACTTCTCGTTATCTATACTAATATTATAAAGCTGAAGAGTTTGTTTGTTTGAACGCGCTAATCTCAGAAACTACTGATTCAAATTGGAAAATTCATTTTGTGTTGGATAGATCACTTATCGAGCAAGGTTATAGGCTATATAACATCACGCTGCGACTAATAGGACCGAAGAATCAGTGGAAAATCTGAAAAAAAAAGGGAAAAATTGACCTCGCATCCCAACGATTCCAAATGATGTACCTTTAAATTTTTAAATATTTCAATGTCCCGTTAAGTTAACTTTTGCCGTAACAATTAATAAATCACATGAGCAAACATTTAAACATGTAGGAATCGATTTTTTCCATTTTCATGGAATTAGCTACGTATACATACTGAATTCGTCTTTATTCAGGATCAGTATTGTAGTTTATTTCAAACCAACATGAGTGACGGCTCGGTTCATTTTCGGCATATTATGCTGTTCTTTTTTTAAAAAGGGAAAAAAGCATCTCAAACTGCGAGATAGATTCAATTGCTGATAGCACGGTTCAAAAGTGGTTTTCCCGGTTTAGATGAGGAGATTTCAATTTGTAAGACGAACCCGGGCTGACCAGAGTTCAACTCTTGACTTCGAGAAATTATGACGGTCAACAAAAACAATCCACGAATTACTGTTCGTGAGATAGCTGCAGCTGCAAATCCACCGTTTTTGATCATCTAAAGAAGGCCGGGTATATCTGTCGTTACGACGTTTGGGTTCCCATTATTGAAAGGATTTCATGATCTGATTTACTGCTGAAAAAAATCTGAAATTTCCATCTTTTCTGTTCCCTCGAAAATTTTCTTCAAGGGAAATCCTACTCTTCAGAAGATGGCGTCATAACGAAGCTTTTATTGTTCTTCAGGAGTAAGGATAATGATTTTTGAAAAAAGGGATAATGGACCTTTTAAGCCGTTGGGAAAGGGTAATCGCTAATGGTGGTAAATATTTTGTATATTAAATATATAAATTTTAAGCGGTTCATAAAATTTTATTGTTGTCCAAATTTCTCTACGAACTTTCCTGACAGCCCAATATATTTTTTTAAAACGTCTTAATGGCGATCATAATAACAGAAATTGACGTAGACGAAGTAGCGAGCAACAGCTAGTTTAGTCATACAACTCCAAAATAAATCTACTTTATTCAAAAGAAAAACAAATCAAAAATCATACACAGTTTAATCCATAACAATTATAACGAAAGGATACAGAACTATACGAAAATCTTTGACCAAATGTATTAACTTCATTAAGACTATATTTTTTTTTTTAAAACATTGCAGACAAAAAAATTGTAAAAAAAATACTGCAGCGATTTTATATAAGTACGGCTAAAGAATTCCAGTCACGGTTCTGTCGCAACGGGCTGATGACCATGCGTGTCGAATATATCATTTTTATCGCTACATGCGCTTTATACATAAACAAATAAATTATATACATATATATATATATATATATATATATATATATATATATATATATATATATATATATAATATATATATATTTAATATACGGGTCTTGAGGTTCATAATGTATAAGCAATTTTTTTAGGCTACGTTTTAAGAATTTCCCATTAATATTGTTCCCAGATTTATGCCCTAAGAGTGAAAAAAAAGAATAATAAAATTTGTATCCATTTGGAATTGTCCCATTACATTAATTATGCCGCTTAACAATTTTGATTTTCATGATTTTTGTTATCAGTTATTCTTTATTCTTTCTTGAACATAAAACTGTAAATACGATATTTTTTCTCTCTAATACATATAGTGTTGCAGCCGTTTTAAGTGAGTTCTAGATCTTGGAATGTTTTAGGTTTCAAATCAAAACAACAAGGTCCTTACCTAAACGACATTTTTTGTATTTTTGTCTCCCACTACTCATTACCTAAAAAGTAAAGAAAGTGGTTTACAAAGTTCTAGATATTGAATAAAAAACGAGACTTTAGCACGTAGAAGTTATAAAAGAAAATACACCCACCGTTGATTATTTTTCACTAAATTATTGAACCCTTGATTACTTTTCAGCCTCAAAAACAACAGGACATCTGGCGAAGGCGGCATTGTGGCCGAACTAATGAATAACCTTGGACCAAACTCACTCAGAGAACGCACACAGATCATCACAGACATTTGGACATCAGAAATGCTGCCAGATGACTGGAAATGTGTACTGATCAACCCTCTTTACAAAAAGGGTGACCCCAAAGATTGAAAAATTACAGAGGTATCTCAGTAATACTAGTCACATACAAGGAATTCTCAACGTGCCTATTACAAAGGACACGGGACCGCCCCCCCCCTGGTCGCTCCTGTACAGAACAAACCTTCAATCTGAAGAATTTCATGAAAATCAAACCCTCAGGAACAGTCCAGTCGTATGCACCTTAGTTGATTTCAAGAAGGCATTTGACTCCATCGACCACCAGTCATTATTCAACATTCTACTTGAACAAGTTTGGACGGCAAGACACTGAAACTAATCAAACACACATCGACAGACTCGGCTTCTAAGGTGAAGTTCAAGGTTGACATCTCCGAACCCATTGAGATCAATACAGGCGTTCATCAGGGTGACGGACTCTCACTACTCCTCTTCAACCCAGTTCTGAATAAGGTCATCAAGGAATGGGATAAAGATCTGCGAATACGTTGCCACTGGAAACCAGTGCGACTTGGGCG
Organism: Piezodorus guildinii; assembly: GCA_023052935.1. Taxonomy (NCBI): domain Eukaryota; kingdom Metazoa; phylum Arthropoda; class Insecta; order Hemiptera; family Pentatomidae; genus Piezodorus; species Piezodorus guildinii. The sequence goes on along the minus strand of CM041293.1, from coordinate 149,525,817 downwards.
ACCCAAGGACAAGCTAAAGGTCGGCTTTCAAGCCTTTGCAAACGATCTGCCACTACTCACAGATAACGAAACCAATTAGACAAAACCACAAGTACTCAAAAAGTGTGCAGAAAAAGTAGTGCTACAGACCTCCTTCCAAAAAAATGAGTTCTTCTGCACGATATTAAATATACAAAATATGAACACAAAGTATGGCAAGATCAACAGGGTCACACACCTTAGGTACCTAGGTGAATGCTCGATCCGACAGAACACTAGAAAATTGCCCAGAACACTACGCTATTAAAAATAAAGGGTGCGTTATTTAAAACACACGGTATTTCCAACAAGAAATATCTGTCCACCAGCACCAGAATTCGTCAATACAATACTGTGATAAGACCTCAGGTGCTATATACCAGTGGAACACTAGTACTACACACAAAGGCCGACCTTAAAAACATTCTTACACAGAAAAAAAAAATCATAATGAACATTATTGGACCAGAACTCACGGACGAAGGATATATGCTTCACCCCAGGGACGCGGATGGACGTGGACATTAGAAAATGGAGACTAAACATTTACGGACACATCAACAGACTCCTACAGACCAGACTTACAAACAGAATCCTCAGATACATCCAGAGGCTCAAGACCAATACACCTTGGATGACACAAGTCAAAATTTATCTGGAAAGAGCTAAGATTGATTCAGCGGACGTAATTGACAGATGCGTCTATAGACACAAAGTGCAGAAGTGGGAAGTGATGTCAGAGAAAACAATACCTAAATTCCAAACTCTAAAGTAGGGTGAAGGAAAGAAGATGGCCTTCAGTGAACGAATGAGGGAGTAATTGAAGAGCAGGAAGAACAAGTTTTCGTCATTTTTTCGTTAGGTCCGATAGAAGGCTCGTAACGTGTGTAATAATAATAAGTGTAATGATCATCGAGATAGGGGTGCCATCAGATGATAACCTGCACAAGGTAGTTGCAGAAAAGGTCAGAAAATTATCAGGATTTTGGGGAAGAATTGAAGCAACTGTACAAGCTTGACAAAGTGAGAGTGCTGCCGTTGATCATCTCAACTAATGGCTTGATCCCAGAGATGACTGTTAATTCAATAAAGGAGCTGGATCTTCCCCACAACATTCTGGATGAGATGCAGAAAGCTGTGTTACTCGGTACTGCGAGTATTGTTCGAAAAGTAATGAACATAAAGGATTAAGGTTTACTAGCCTCACCCTTGACTTAGGTCCGGGTAGGCTCTAATGCCAGCGAAAGCTGAGAACAAAGAAAAAATAATAATAATAATATATATATGTATATATATATATATATATATATATATATATATATATATATATATATATATATATATATATTTGTGTGTGTGTGGGTTTTTGTGTGTATACATATGTATATTTTTCTTGATTTATTTATGAAAGATTCTTCACATTTTCTCGTATCTACTGATTTATCAACTAGTCGTATCTGGTTACAACTATGAGTACTTAAACACGAATTTGTGTAACCTAACAAGGCATTAGCTGTACTCGATACCCAAGCAATCGCTAATTGTGTTTGGTTAAGCAATGCGAGTAGTCGGCGGTGTTTGGCTCATTAGCTCACCTATCTACAGCAATATTGGACAGTGTTAGCTTCCACCCTCATATCGGCCCATTAATTCCACTCCAGATTTATATGAATTATTATTATTAGGATAATTATTAAACGAATGTGTATAACAATAAAAATTGGTGAAAGTAGCAGTTCGATCTTGTTTCTATTAGTAATCCTATAATTTCACAACAAAATTTAGCATTTCCTACAAGCTAAGGTTTTGAATTTGTTAAAAATTCGGTAAACTGTTCCTTTGGTGCCTAATATAAACACTATTCTGAAAAATGTGAAACAGATAGTAATTTAGGAACACAATTTTAATAATCAAGGAAATATTAATAAAAAGATTGTTCTTACTTTAAAAAAAAAAAGAATATGACATTTGTATTTAGTTTCAATTAGAATGTTTTTTATTTATTTTTTAATGATAATTATATTAATTTATTTAACCTCATTTTTCTCATAATATTAAATTACTTGATAAGGCAATTGTGGCATATGCATAAATGCTTAACAGTATTCAAGATATCAGTTGATTACATTTTGATTAGCTCCTCCATTTTAAATTATTGTGGTTCATTCCAATGTTTGACGAATCCCCTTAAGAATAATTAAAAGGGGAGAGTATTGCGATCTTGTAAACATCCGAATTCTCGTTTTCAATGGAAATATAAGTTTTCTGGCCACTTTGGTCCAAAAGAGTGGTCAGTCTAGAACAAATACGAAGCGTCGTACAAAACTGAAATTTCTTGATTGAAACAACTATACTTCCAAGATGCCACACCAACAGTTTCATCAAAACCTGCGGACGAGAAGAGCCACTTCATCTCATGCAACTTTTTATTATTTTCTAAAAACGACTTCTACAATTTTCTTGATATTTGTGTACACTCAAATGGGCTTTATTAATATAATGTAGGTGTCATTGAGAATAAAATGGTTCGACCATGCTTAAATGCCGATATTTTAAATTTTCTTCCTCTAAAGTACCACCAATTTTGCAGATTATATACAAATAACTAGATCATATTTTATCATTGATAAAAAAACATATAAATATATAGGTTGAGCGAATTCGATATACTATTAAAGGAGAAAAGATGAATAATATTTTTTATGCTAAAAACTAAACATTTTTGGAAAAATCATTATTTTGTACACACAATCGTTAAAGTTAATGGAGGGTGATGAAAAGCCGATGAAACGAACTGATTGTCGTAGATAATATTATAATATATGATTTAATAAAACTCGTGTTTCTATTGAAACTCAATGTAATTAATTCTATTAAAAAATTTTTTATCTCTTAAGGTATTTTAAAATTGATTATAATTGCGCGCACCAGGTTTTTAAAATCATAAATACATAATATTCTTAGATGCGTTGTTGTTTCTATTGTTTGACGATTTAATCTGAAACACGTGTTTCCCTCTAAACTTAATTTTATTCTTTTTTTTTTTTTTTTAGAAAAAACAGAAGCGAAAATAACGTAAGACAGATGTACAAAGGTTTAAACAAATCGCGTAAAAGATTTGAACCTCTATTGAATGGGGTTAAAGATGCGAATAACAATATAATTGCGGATCCGACTGAGATATTAAATAAGTTTAAACAACATTTTGATGGCATTCTAAACGGAAAATAATAATAAATCTTCTCACTCTGAATATCAGAGCGCTGAACCATAGATAGACGCACCGAGTAAAGAGGAAGTCGAAATGGCGATAGGAAAACTAAAACGTTATAAAACTGGAGGAAATGATAATATCACGAGTGAATTGATCAAGGAGCGTTTTCAAATTACATGTTTTAGTTAAAAAGATCTGGAAAAATGAAAAAATACCCGAAGAATGGAATGAATCAATACTTATTCCGATTCACAAAAAAGGACCGAGGACAGATTGTAACAACTATCGTGGGATCTCTCCTCTCCCAGTATGCTATAAAATATTCTCGTCAATACTAACCAGCCGAATCACGGAATACGCTGAGGAAATTATCGGAGACTACCAATGTGGTTTTAGGCGAAATCGCTCGACTATTGATCAAATATTTTCCTTACGTCAAATATTAGAGAAATATTAGAGTTGGAATACAACGGTGTAGACCATCAACTTTATATCGTTTTCAAAAAGGCTTATGATTCCTTAGACCGTCAGAAGCAATGTAACACCATGATTGAACAGAGAATACCTAGAAAGTTAGTAAACCTAGTAGAGATGTGTTTGTCGGAAACATTCCATAAAGTTAGAATCGGTAATAATTACTCTAATTATTATTACTAATTATTATAATAACTTTTTATCAAGTCTTACTGTGTTTAGAATTTCTTAAATTGGCTTTAACAACGGTGACAGTTGAAAGTGTTGAGCGCACCAATTTGTTTTTAATGATAACATGTAACTAATACAAATCATTTTTGACTATAATATTAATATCAAATAAAGAGTTCAATAGCGGCATTTCCTTACCAATTTATTAGCCGTAAGTCAAAGAAGAACTTGGTTCCAATAAAAGCATCAAGTAATAATTACTAATTGACCAACTTTTCTTCAGCCACTCACATTGGTTAATGGCGGGGATGAAAAGCTACTTACAAAGAAGTGCATCAGACAGGATAAGAATAGGGACGACTGAAGGATCAAGCTCCTGATTGCAAGTGCATCCACATCCCGGAATATTGTAATCATCCGGGTCTCAGAGCCATCCTCATCCACTCCTTCCGGATTACTCTTTCTAGTGAAAGTCTCCAGGGATGGTGACCTCAATGAGGCTCCTTTAGTTTTTAGCTGAAGCCAAGGAAGCTTTTAGGTACCGCGGCTTTTAGTCGCTAAACAGATCCGAGGTAGAGAAAAAAAAAAAAAAAAAGAAAAGAGTCACTTCCTTCTAACGATCTAACGCGTCTCCTTCCTTTTATTTTATTTGCATACTTTTGCATATTTAAGAGCTTGTCCTTGCATCATCAAAGGTTAGAGATACTTTTTAAAGCGATATGCAAAGTACCAAGGAAATTAATGGACATCTTCCTACAACATGTAGACATTTTTTCACATTAATAATGGTCCTTCCTAAAAAATAATAAAACAAACAAGTCTAGTTTAACACGTACACGCCGGTATCACCCACCGGTGGGTCACATTTGACTGTTCCGTGGTGCGAGGTGATCCACCGGTGGGTAACCCTTGGCGGTTCCATGAGGCGACGTGAATCACAGGTTGTGTCACTTGTTTTTAGAAAATAACTTTATTTTATTTTTTATCAACATTAAATGTTGTAGGAATTAACAAGATGGTTTTTTTTTTTTTTTTAATTGTTAAATATTATATAACTTTCAACATGCTCCATCAAAGGACTCTTATCGGTTGATATCATTAAATTACTCTTCATAAAGAATTTTATTTAGCTGTCTGTAATTTCTTTTCATAATTTTATCCTTATCATATGACATAAGAATATAATATATAATATAAGAATTATTTTTAATGATAAATAATAATATAAGAATCATTTTGTTTTGACGCGAAACGGCCTTAAAGACCACGCAAATATCATTTACCCCTAACTTTGCCCACACGTTCCACTCTTTTTCTCTCTTCCTACCTTTTCTTCATTTTCTCAGACTGGACTCTTCTCTGTTCCTCGCTCCATGCTCTCCCCTTTCTCACCTCTTTGGCACCCACAAGTACCTTTATCTTCCTAAATTGTCCCCTATAATCATCTCTATTGACGAATTCCTGTGTTGAGATTCATACCTCCGCTCTCTCTTTCCTTATCTGCTGAATGTATCCTCCGGCCCCTTTTTATTCCCACATTTTTTCAAAGATTACTTTATTAATGTTCACTACTTACTTTATTAATCTTAAGTAATAAAGATTACTTTAAGAATCATTTTTAACATTAAATAATAATATAAAATCGTTTATAATATTTCCATAATTACTCCTTCAAGTCATATGTGTATGTCAAAACTGTTATCAAAACAATATCGCATTAAACACGTTGGAACTTGGAACAGTGTCGTCCCGCCCCACGAGGTGTAACTGGCTAAAATAGTCCCGCCTCGTAAAAAAAAAGTAGATATTCGCCACGTGTTTTAAAATAACGTAAAATAAAACCACCCATGCTATACGATTTAACAGTAAAATCTTATTATCCTCACTCATTATCCTCCGCTTTAACTAGAGTTGCGAGGTATAGTATATTGATTGAGTATACTCAAGGACAGATTGAACCGAATTATGAATTTGCTTTACAAGATATGTCTTCGGTACTCCTAGACGGTACTATGGAACCATATATTAAAAATTGTTGATGAAATGAAAGAAGGGTGTAAAGGGATGTCAAAGGGACCGTTTGAAATTAATAAGATTAACTTATGCCTATCAAATTAGTTTTTTACTATATTTTATTATTATTTTTTGAAGTGTGGGTTTGTTCTCCAAGTCCAAATAAGAGTCGAGATATAGTGTGTAAAAAAACCTACCATATTTGGCCGATATATCTGATAGCCTTAATCTTTGAACTATATGAAATATAAGCATTTTCTTATATGAAAGTAAATTTATGAGCTTAAATTAAAAGTCTATTCAGCTGTGAAACATGAACGGTCTGACACAACATGAAACATCAGACGACTTCAATTATGTAAAAAATGCTGAACAAACATTCATAAAAAAACCCTGAACAGAAGACATACTGATATCGTCCTTCATCATGCCTGACAAGTAATCATTTTTATTAGTTTAGCATATGTGTTGTCACTTTACTGGTGATATGTGCATAATTATAGATGATGGAAAGGAAATAATTTAATGAACATGTTTTTTTACTATAATAATAATAATCATAATCTTGACTTAGATTGGTTATAACCAGGTTTTACCCTGGTTCTGTGGAAGGAAAATCAGTAATTTACAAGTATGAAAAACCCAAATGGCGTAACTGAGGCGATTTAAGAAAAGAAAGTGGCTATTCTGTGAACTCCAAAATAAATAATATTCACAAAATGTCTCGTAAGAAAAGTAATTTCAATCAACCTAGTGCATAACACTATTAGAGACAAAACATGTAAACATTCTTCAACATAATTCTCATCGAATTCAGAACGATCTAGGGTAGAATAGTTACTTTGTTAGAACTATGCTAATGCTTTATTTATTTTTGCATTCATTCTTCATTTATTTATAAATAATTTATCAATAAATAAATATGAGATGAGGTCAAATTCAAAACAAATTAAAATCATAAAGAAAAAAATAACAAAAAAGAAATAGAGCAAATACGGTTAAAAATTATTTAAAAAAAAGATTTTTGTAGTGAGAGGAAATGCCGATCGAGTTAACGCGTGTGAACCGTACAGCGCGTAGGCATGAGACTTTTGTTTATGTTTTTATCCACATCCATCGAACAACCCTCGTTTCCTCGAATCCTACACAGCTACACTTCAATATGCCGGACTTGGACGCTTCTGATCCTTGTCGGGCTCTCCGGGTATCGGACTTCTTTCTGTCTGGAGTAACAGCTAATAAAGCCCCGAATGAACCATGACAATGATTAATTAGCGTTGATGACCAAGATGTTGTACGCCTTTAAACCAAACAAAACAAACAACAGTAATATACGATATGATGAGAAGCAAAATGATCCATAGTTCGCCTCTCGTTGTATAGGGGTGATTTAACTCTGCCTATTATCCACCGACTTCTTACCCTGGCCATAGATAACTTCTCTATAGCCTACAAATGCACATTAAGAAAGAAAAAAAATAAATATAAATTAAGTTAATAATAACGATGTCCGTAAAGGTTTTTAATCTCATTAATTTTTTTTCAGATGAAATGAACAAAAAGACGTCACTGACTTTTTTTTTTTATTATTGATGGTTTGATCAGTTTTTTTGTAAGAATAATTAAACGTAGATAACGTTATGAATTTATTTACAAGATTTACAAATAAATGCGAAGTAAGTAAAAATCTCTTCTATTAAAAAAATTACAAAGGAAAAGAGGGTATATTTTTGTTTCGTATCATTATCATTTATTCATTTTAAGAAAATTATTTTCCAATTTCTTTATCAAACAATATATGAAATATGTTCTCACACTGAGTTCGGCTACTACTTAAAGTTACGTCTCACCTTATTTCTGACTGACTATAGACGTAAACAAGATCTAAGAGCCATAACCTCCACTCCAATCTCCTAGACAGGCTATAGGGACACGAAGAGGCAGGCAGAGGAGGCAAAAGGTGTGTGGAGGACAGGATGGAGATGTGGTAGCATTAGTTTTCCCCGAGGTGCGGTGGGCCTGGTCTGCATTGCAAATGCTTCCAGCATCAGTCAGTGCTCGCTGGAGCTGGAGCTGGCTATCGCTAAATCACAACGCTTTACCCTCTTTGTTCCATTTATTAACGCTATTAGTTCGATTATAGTTTCCTCAATTATTATGTTCATACCAAATAAGGTTTCTTAAACAATGGATTATGATGTTACAGGAATTTAATTAATATACCGATATATTTACAAACAGAGGGAACTTTCAAAATATAGGAAGGCGTCTCATCTTTAGTCGCGATTTAAAAAAAACATTTACATACAGTCATTGTATTTTAATTAAGTTTTTTTTTTTTACAAATATAGTTCTTCTGTTATATATTAATACCGACGTTCTCTACTATCGTTATAGCTATAACAACCAAATAGGAGAAAGTTTTTGTTGCATTGACTCGATTCAAAGCATTTATTACACTGTAGTCGACATTAAAAAGTTTTATTTAAAAAAATGACTCGATAGCCTTACAGTAGTATATATGACGTAACATTAACGCTAAGATAAATATATATTTTTACTTTCACTTACTATATATAGTATTGGAATCGTGAACATTTTCAAATTCCAGTTTTCAAAGAAAGTACAAGTTTTAGGGTCTCCTGAGTCCAAATAACCATGTCCCGCAAATAGATCTATGTGTATGTAACTCCTGGGCGGAAACGGTAAGTCCTATCAAACTGAAATTACATATTTAAGACTAATATACGCCCGAGACGTTACAAAACCTTTTTCATCAAAATGAGCTTACCAGAAGAGCCACTTTATACCATGCATTTAGCATCTTTTTTCGATTTTCTCAAAAACTGTTCCGACTCGCTATATTGATGTAAAATTTAATGGGCTTTAATATCATGTAGGTTTAATTTTGATTAAAATGGTCTTACAGGGCTTAAATGCTGATATTTTAAATTTTCTTTCTCCAAAGTACCTTTAATTTTGTTTATTCTATTAAAATAACTATATTATCTCGTTACCACTGATGAAAAACAGGTACATACATAAATTGAATGAATTCGATACCCAACTAAAGGAGAAAACAGAAAAATATGTTTTAATGCAATTTTGCGTTTTTGAACATAAGAACAGTTATATACATGTATGATATACCGTTGGAAAGCTAAAGATTTTAGAAAAAATATTATCCCATACACAAGCTTTTAAAAGTTAATAGAGAGTGATAAAAAGCCGATAAACTTTTTAGTTAGTTAATAGTTATACATATTTTTATCTCTAACAGTATTTGAAAATTCTTTCATTTATTTTAAAAATGGAGGTAAGTGAAAGTCGTGTGTTGCCCTTACCAGATTTTTTTGTTTTCAAAATTACTTATCTTCAATTTGGGAAAGATGTATGAGAAATATGAAAAATGTAGGACATATTGAACCTATACATTACCTCTCATAAAACCACTTCCATTAAGACATCCCCTTTCATTCGTGCATCCTTAATATAGAATTCCTTACCAAAGTCCAGTCGTACATCTCAATCCTTAACTGCCTTTAAACATCAACTATTTATCCATCTCGTAGAATATCAATTTGCAGTGCCTTTGTTAAATTGAACTGTTTAGCCTCTATGTTCATTAATCAATTTTTATCTTATTTTTTATTGCTTAAGTATGTGTTTATCTTTATTTAAAATTCTTTAATTTAGCAGTATTACCTTTGTACATATATATAAATTTATTATAATTTCCTATTAATTATGTATTTAAATGATGTATATAATATTATAAACACTGTATAGCCAGAGTAATTTCAAAAATGTACTTTTATATTATTCTTAGGGAATTCGCTGTCCCAGAATAAAATTTATTTTTCATTCATATTCCTGTGTTTTCAAACTATTTAGAAACGTTTAGAACACAGCGGTAATAGACTACTACTGTTAGTTGTGGAAATATTTCAATCTGCATGCATTACGAGCTTGAGTTCATCATTTAATAAGGCAAGAAGTCGCTAAGATTCTTGAGAACAGAAGTTTTCATTAAAATTAAAAAGCAGAATCAGTTTTGTTTTTTATAGAGCTTTCACTGTTGAGAGGGTCGGCGATGAAAAACAATTCAAGTCATTGAAGGCAATTGAAATAACGATATAATTCAAGCAGGTTTGAAATTCTTCGAATTCCAGGCACAAAAAATCAATGAAAGAAAATACGCATTGAAAAAGTAAAAAACCTGCCTCGTATATAGTACTCTACTTGAGTTCGCAATATCTGAAGTTAATTGAAAAAAGGAAGAGAATCCTGAAAAAACTGCTGACGTTTGAGATTGCTTTGAAACATGAAATTACTCTTGTCAACTTCAGGTCTTAAACTGTTCTAACGAAAAAAAAAAAACTCTTGTACGATTCTTGAAATTTCACAACCAGCTAAAAACGACATTTTTATAAATTTAATTTTTAATTCTTTCAAAATTGTGAATGAACTACGAAGATAAGAGAACGAATTTCGTGAGCTTTAAAAGCTGGATAAGAGTTAATCCATTCGAAATCGTCCAGACCTTGCCGCTCGACATTTTTGATTTTCGTGATTTTTCGACCAGTTATTCTCTATCCTTTTGTAAATATAAAACTATAATTTGAAAAAAAATCGGGTCAGTACTTTTAGTATTGCAACCGTTTTAAGTCAGCTCTGCAGGCAAAAACGTGTGATGGGAAAATCTTTCGAATTGACATGGTTTATATTTTTTGTCCCCATAATTTATTACCTAAATAGTGAAGAAAAATGTTAAATAAATTCTCGAAAACGAATAAAAAACGATAATTTAAACGAGATAAAACTATATAAAGGGAGAGAGGCTCACATTTAATTTTTTTTTTTTTTTATATTGCTTAGTCATAGTCCTACTTGATATAAAATATTCGATCTTGAGAACATAGTACTTTTTTGTATATGAATTTTCAAAATTGGCGAAAATTCATTTTTCGCGATGTTTACATGGAAATATCTCAAAAGGGACTGAGTGAAAAATTATAAAACTAATAAGAATTATCTATTTATACGATATGCTTAAGTGATATAAATTTGTTCTTTGAGACTAAGCTGGTATCGGAGTTATAAAATTCTCTTAACTGTTAAAATAGCGTTTTCTTTAAAAATATTAACTCCAGTAATTTCGCGTATTTATGAACTAAACAAAAACTAGAATGATAATGAGAGTATTTTATATAATTTCGGTCTTTACAACACATTACCTAAGTAACCAAGAAAATGGTTTAAAAAAAAACACGAAAAATTAAATCAACCAAAACCTTTGGCGCGCTATGACAAAGGATGTTAGGAATGATTTTCAGGCTCAATTGTTTATCCGCTTATAGCCTTATCATTGCACTACTTGTTTTAAAAATTTTGATTGTGTATGCAACATCCTTTTTTGTTAATATAAATTTTCAAAGAAGGATTATTTCCCAGCTCAGTAATATTTATAGTAAAATATCTCAAAAAGGATTGAGTGAAAAATGATGAAACTAATACAGATAACACCTCTTTATAATAAATATGCTAGAGTAAAATTTAGAGGCTGAGACTCTACTGGTTCTAGTGTTATTAATCTGGTTATAGTCGGATGATGAGAGGAGGGCCACTCTGACAAGGAAAGTAATATTTGGTGTATGATATTTCAAAAACAATTTGGGTCTCAGCCACTAAATATTATTCCAACATACTTATTATAAAGAGGTATTATCTGTATGAGTTTCAAGATTTTTTAATCAGTCCTTTTTGAGATATTTTACTATAAATATTACTGAGATAGGAAATAATCATTCTTTGAAAATTTATATTAAAAAAATGATGAAGCTTACACAATCAAAATTTCTAAAACAAGTAGTAAAATGATAAGACTATATGAGGATAAATAATTGAGCGTGAAAATAATTTCTAACATCCCTTGTCATAGCGCGCCAAAGGTTTCGGTTGATTTAATTTTTCGTGTTTTTTTTTTTTAACTATTTTCTTGGCTACCTAGGTAATGTGTTGTAAGGACCGAAATAATATATAAAAGAAACTCTTATTATCATTCTAGTTTTTGTTTGGGTCTTAAATACGCAAAATTACCGAAGTTAATATTTTTTTAAAGAAAACGTTATTTTAACAGTTAAGAGAATTTTATAACTCCGATACCAGCTTAGCCTCAAAGACCAAATTTATATCACTTAAACACATCGTATAGATAGATAATCTGTATTAGTTTAATAATTGTTCACTCTGTCTTTTTTGAGATATTTCGATGTAAACAAAAAATGAATTTTTGCCAATTTTGACTATTTATATACTAAAAGTATTATGTTGTCAAGATCAAAAATTTTATATCAAGTAGAACTATGACTAAGCTATATGAGAAAAAATAATTAAAAGTGAGCCATTTTTCCTTTACTTTTATCTCTTTTAAAATCTCCTTTTTAATCATTTTCGAGAATTTTTTAAACAACTTTCTTAAATATTTAGGTAATATATTATGAGGACAAAAAATACAAAGAATGTCCTTATCTTATTGCTAGTTTTTGTTTTGATTTGTTATCTAAAAAAATACAGGAATTAAAACGATTTTCCCAACACATGTTTTTGCCCGCAGAGCATACTTAAAACGGTTGCAATACTAAAAGTACTAACCCGAATTTTTATTTTATTTTTTTTATAGTTTTATACTCACAAAACGATAGAAAATAACTAGTCAAAAAATCACGAAAATCAAAAATGTCGAGATGCCAAATTAATGAAAATTGGACGTTTTCAAATGGATTGACCCATGTATATTTTGTAGAAATATATATTTTTTTATGAAAATATTTATACAATGATAAATCATATGATGAAATGAAATTCACCTGTTAATAAATAATTAACAATATAATATAAATAATTAATTAAGTGTTCGCCAAGTAAATAAAATAGAAGCTTAAATGAACTAGAAGGTTCGAAGCCGATGTCACCAATTCCATCCAAATTTAATAAACCCTAATTAAAGATTATTTTTATGTCCTTTCACCTTTGACTCAGCAATATATTGGCCACGTTTACTAACTAGTCCATTGGATCTTATTAAATGATTTATCTTTAGCAAACTTAGCTAGGCTTTTATTCCTTAATTTTTTTAAAATATTTCTTGTAGCTGAAATATTAGTTATCTCCAATATTTTAAATCGATCATTAAAACTATACCTAATAATATATAATAATAATATAATATAATATTATACTATCATAATAATATGATGCAATATTGTTAAATTTTCAAACTTATCTTTTTAGTTTTTTTTTTTTTTTAATGTTTCAACTCAATAAACTAATCCTATATATTATTTTCAATCTAGTTTTAAGTTAAACATATTTTATTAAGTCTGCGTTGCTTTTAATATTGAATACAAATCAGTAGATATATTTCTTACCTATAAGTTGTCCAACAGCACCTCTTCCTAGGCTTTAATTAAGCAAAGGAGGGTCACTTATCCAGCTTCTTTTCAGCCATCTTCTAGTATGCGTTCGATTTAAGGAAAAGTCGTTTATAAGCCTATTGTCGTGTCCGTGTAGGTTGATTTAAAAACGGGAATAGAGAGTTCAGTTGCGCTCGTCAACTGTTGGTTGTTTTAAGTCCGTATGTACAGTTTTATTATTTACGAACCAATGAGCTGTCGTTATAAGTCTTGAAATTTTTATTGTTGAAATAATTGCAGTTTGGATGTGGGCGGTTTTTCCTAAACGATTAATCTGTGAGGCGCAAGTCCATAAGGGTATGTATATGTATTCAGTTTCTGTATAATTTTTAGTGTTGGTGATGTGGATAGAAGGGAGTACACAAAAAAAAATAGTAATAATTAATTAACTACTAATATTGAAGAGTATACTTATTATGATAAAATATTTGGAAGTAATCATTTAAAAAAAAAAAAATATATATATATATATATATTATAGAATTAAAAGAAGAAAACTTATTGCTAAATATAAGTAATTATAAAATTAATATAGTTTACTTTATAACTTTACAGAAGTTAATTGATTTCTGAGGATATTACTAAAAAAAAAAAAAAAAAAAAAAAAAAAAAAAAAAAAAAAAAAAAAAAAAAACTGAAATATTGCTGAGTGATTAAAGTTACGAAGGAACTTAGTCCGATTAGTTCCACAATTTTAAAAGTTCATTAAAAACTTTCCTTAATCATCATCGACAGAAACCTGTTCCATTCTTCTCTTCAGAAACCTTATGTTTTCTCTAATCTGATCCAGTAACGTGGCACTGTCAATTAATCATTTTTTATCTTTGATTGAACTTTTATATGTTTCTTAGCGAATAATGTAAATATTTATTGATACCGCATTTTGTAACTTTTTTTTTATTTCTCTCAGGAGGAAATTATATGTACGAGAAAGAATAATGTAAATAAAAAATTGCATACAAACAAAATATTTTTGTGGTTTTCTCCAGTAGTTTGATATCGATTTCATTCAACTTATATATTTACCTGTTTTTTATTTATGATAACTCAATAATAAGGTTATTTTTTTTCTAAACTACAAAGTTAATAGTAATGTTTTATAAAAACTTTTTATTTCGATCCTATAAAGCAATCTTAATTAAAGCTTTATGAAATCTTATCAAAAGTAATATTTCGACGGAATAATTTATATTTTTAGGTTTATTACCAAACATAAAACTTAAATTTATTACTTTTTAATAATTTCATTTTGAAATAAGGTAATTTGGTCACAAAATTATTTTATTACCTTTACTGGAACCAGAGATAATAAATAAAATGTGATATTCGCGCGCGACCATTCCGATTTTTTTCGTGAATCCTGCGTACCGTTGAACCCAATTTTTTTTTTTTTTTTTGCAAAATTAAATAGTTTAATGCTTAGTTTCACCATAAAAAAAACAATCATCTAAATCTTTGTGACACTTTTGGGTTCCTCTCCTTGTAAGTAAATCAAGCATTTTAAACTTCTTTAATTTCTTTTTTTTTTAACTACTCATATTTATACTTAGATGTGTAAATTATATTTATACATATGATGTAAATTTCATCTTGCGTAAGGTTTATAAAAGTACCATGATCTAATGTTGAGCTTCATATCTCTTTCAGAGTCTGAATACGTGTTTGCGATTCCGTAGAATAATATGTAGTATATTCTGAGAATTAATTAGAAAAGAAAATTCTAAATTGTTGAATCCATTAATAGCGGAAGATAAAGAGGCTCGATTGGTTCCAGTCAAATGCATAAAATGGAGTAAAATAAATAAAAACGCATTTTTTTTTTTAATTTGTATTTTACGGGGACACCCATAGCGTAGTTGCTAGCATAACAGCTTTCTATGCCAAAGGTCGTGGGTTCAAACCTGCGGGTGGCCCTAGGATTTTTTAATCGGAGTAAAAAATCCTTAGTTGTGCCGTCCTTCGGAGGGGACGTTAAAAGGTGGTCCCGAGCCTGTGCGATGTCAGGTACTCGTTAAAGATCCTTATCCTAATAAAACCTGGATAGGTAAAATTTAGGACTCCCACTGTAGCATCGTCCGATTAGCCATAGTAGCATAAAGTGACGTTAAACGAATAAACAAACAAACAATTGGTATTTTACTATGAATTTGTTTAGAAAGGATATAAGTTTTTGAGTAGCGAGTCACGGCTTTTTTGAAGAGGAATAATGTTTTGCCGCTGTAGCATATCGCCCACCCACTTCCTCAAATGGATGACATCAAACTTTTACCTCACCCACCCACCCACAAGCAATTGATCTTGCACCTCCAGATTTTCCACTTTAAGTCTCGCTTACTGTAGGTGGAAAGTACACATTGGAGGATGTGAATTATTCTATCGGAACCTAAGTAGTGATATCAGATTAAAATCGAACTGGTTTTAAGGGGCAACTAACTATAAAATAGACTATAAGATTTAAGAAATTTGGTGTCATTTTTTTTTTCTTATAAAAAAACTCTACCTATCTAGAAATAATCCCGGTATATTAATGCGTACGGAATAATGTATTTAATTTAGTTTGGCAGCCATTGTTTGTTATATTTTAATAATAAACATAACATTTTATATTGCCCTGTCCCATGTTTATAACTAAAAAAGACTGATCACTTATAGCTTGGTGGCTATAATAACAGCCTACTATGGCAAAGGTCACGAGTTCAAATCCGCAGGTGGTCCAAGAATTTTTTAATAGGAGTTTGCAATTCTTAGTTATGCCGTCCTTTAGAAAGGCGTTAAAAGGTGGTCCTAGTTATAAGCCTGTGCGATGTCAGGCACTCGTTAAAGATCCCTATCCTAATAAAACCTGCATAGGTAAAATTTAGGACTTGACTGTAGAATTTTCCGATTAGCCACAGTAGCATAAAGTTAAAAAAATAGACAAACAATTACTGAAAAAGAAGTTAAGAATATGATAATGATATTTTGTATTTAACTCAATAATCTAAATTATAATTTTTTACATTCAGTTAAATATATGTGTAATATATAGTAAGAAAAAGTATTGTGATCGTAAACATTTTCGAATTACCACCTGAGTCCAAATAACCGAGAACCATTTATTTTTATTTATTTTTTCTCATTTTTTGAAATTTAACAGTTTAACTTAAAATTTAATCTAATTTTTGAATTAATATTATTCTATATTTTATTTTGTTTTATTTATTTATTCCTTTCTTTATTTTATTTTTTTATTATTTTTGTTATATTTATATTTATTTTAATTTATTTTTATTTTTATTGTATGTTACTTATTTTTTATCATTGTTATTTATTTCATATATTTTTTTTTTATGTTGTCCCCCAATTTCGTAGATTCGAAAAAATAAAACATATCACCTTATTATCATTCATGAAAAACGGTTAAATATACCAGTTGAACAAATTTGATGATCAACGAAAGGAGAAAAATGCAAAAATATTTTAAATGTAATTTTTACTTCCACTAACCTATATATAAAATATATAATAAGGGAAATTATAGCGATCGTGAAGATTTTCGAATTCCAGTTTTCAACGGATATACACGTTTTGGGGTCCCCTCAATAGATAACCAAGTCCCGCAAAAAGGTCTGTGTGTGTAACTCCCGGAAAAAAAGAAAAGTCCTATGAATCTGAAATTTCATATTTAAGACAACTAACTATACGCCTGAGATGTTACAGAATTTTTTTCATCAAAATCAGCTGATCGGAAGATCTATTTTACACTATGTATTTTGCACCCTTCTAAAAAACGGCTCTTATGATTTTGATTGAACTCCCTATATCGATGTAAAATATAATGTGTTTTAACATCATGTAGGTTTCATTCTGGTTTAAATAGATTGACAGGGCTTAAATGCCGATATTTTAAATTTTCTTCATCTAAAGTACTTTTAATTTTGTAGATTCTATAAAAATAACCATATTATCTTGTTATGATTGAAGCAAAACAGGTAAATATATAAGTTGATCGAATTCGATATTCAACTAAAGAAAAAAACTGAAAAACATGTTTTTAATGTATTTTTATTTTTTCGAACATAAGAACAGTAATATACATGAATAATATACCGCTGGAGAGCTAAAGAATTTTTAAAAAAATCAATATAATTTTTTGACACAATGCCAAATATATAAAGACCTCAGGAAGAACTATATATTGAAGAGTAAAATAATTGAATTTTAGGGAATCTGCTTACAATTGATTATGTGCAGAAACTAAATGATATTTTTTACTACACTGAGGGCAGTTTAAAAATTAGATAATTTATAATTAACGAATAATGTTAATGATATTTATTTTACGGTCAATGCCTGATTACTTCTTGTCAAAAAGTGAACTGAGATTTCTGTGTTTTTCTGTTTTCTTTAACTTATAATATTAATTTGGACTGCTTAGCCTAACTTGTATAAGGTTATAAATTTGGATGATTTTTTTAAGGTTTACTTTGAACTCCTAAAAAATTCATTATATTTTTGTTTACATTTTTGTATATGATTTTTAAAAATATGCTCTACTTATTCATATTAAATTCATAATGTCTGTAAACAGTCTTCGGTTGTTTTTATTTTTGTATTGGTAACATAACTGGAACTGTACTGACCAACTCCTTTTGTATGAGGATTACCCCGGAAACAAATAAATATTATTATTGTTAAATATAATGGTATATTTAATCACGTTTTGCAGCCATTGCTTGTTATGGTTTTATTAACATATATATTGCCCTGTTTCCTTGTTTATTACTAAAAAGATGAAAGTTAAATAAATTTTCATTATTTATTGTATTCAACTCAATGATATAAATTATTATTTTCTTTTATTTATACTAAAAAAAAGTTAATAAATAGATATTATATCGGAAATACGAAATATGACGGTTTCTATGAAAATTCCATTGTTTATTGAGATAACTGGAAACATAACCGCTAAAAGCATTAGTGAACTCACTCTGACATTTTTTCATGCAAGAAAATGAGGCGTAATCAATAAATAAGAACCGAAAGAATTCCAATGAATTTCAATTTGCGGTTCTATCAGTATTGTAATCTCGTTAATAGTTTATTCACATTTTCACAGAGTTTAAAAACGAATTGAAGGGCACATTGTTTTCGGAACCTTCCAGAGACAACAAAATATATAACGAAAAACAATACCGATTGAAAAGCGCTTCGAACATGGTTGAATTTTCAATCTTCGTTCATTAGCATTCCGTCATTATTATTTCAATGTTACCGTCCAACTGACCACTGATAAATTGACGGAATCTATTTTACAGCTCCGTGCTTGAATGTAAAGAGATCAAAGACAAAGTGATAAAGATGGAACATCGTTTACACATTATTGGAAATATTAGAAGATTTATAATTTATTTTTAAAATAAAAAAATATTTATTATTGAAACTAAATGATTTTTATAACAAAGGTAGAAAGAAAATCTGGTGCAATAAACACACGAGTTTCACATACATCCATGCGTAAAATCCTATAAAAATCAGTTAGTTTTATCGGCTTTTCATCACCCTCCATTACCCTTTAAAAATCCGTTTATCAGATAATATTTTTCTAAAATCTTTAGCTAACCAACGGTATATTATAAATCTATATTACTATTCTTTTGTTCGAAAACAGAAATATCGTTTGACATCTCTAAACTTTCATATTTAGCAGTTATTTATCTATGCTAATAAGATGATGTACCTAATTTTTGAAATATACAAATTTGATTGTACTTTAGGGGAAGAAAATTTAAAATACCTGCATTTAAGCCCTGTCAAACTATTTAAATTAGAATAAAACTTACATGGTGTTAAAGCCCATTAAATTTGACATGGATATATAGAGTTTAATCAAAATCGTTATTGCCGTTTTTTAGGAAATCGTAAAATGGTTCAAACATTATCAGTATTGTCAAGATATATTGAAAATACTAAACATTTTTATGTGAATGTTTTAAAGTTATTATATTAAATAGTGTATCTTGATGCTATTTATAAATTGTTGATGTATTTTAGTGAGTCCTGATGATGGGGAAGGCCCCCGAAACGTTGACTCGTTAAAGTTTTACTGCGATAAACTTTTTTTTTAACAACATTCAGATAAAAATGTTATATAAAAAATTACTTTTTATATACCTGAGTTGTCAAAAAGTTAAAAATCCATTTTTTTAATTTAATTTAGGTTTTCGAAAATAGCAGACAAGCCTAAGCACAAGGTATGCTTTATGTAAGCCACGGCAAGGCAGGCGTTGCTCTATGTGTAAACATTAACATTAATTTTCAATTAGGGAGACTGCCATAACGCATAACTCATAAGTCCACAAAGCATTAGTGCACTCATACATCTCTCCAATGAACCATGCATATATATCTTCAGATATATTTAACGACACCAACCGGTTTTCTACGGGTTTAACATGAGTTATATAGTACATAGAATTATAACGAGTAAATTACTAAGTTCCTGAATGCAACTATATTTCAGTTATTATCATTCATGTTAGTTTAAAAATTCCAGAAACTAGAATGCCATTTACCATATATCAATAAGAACTGAAAAATACACATAGCAACTCGTTTAGAATTGAAATTACTAGCACCTTATTAACTCTCATTTATCATGATAAAAAAAATATTTAAACGGAAAGTAATTTACTGAACGAACATTCGCATAGTTCGTATAAATACCGAACATTTATATTTCAAATATATAATTAATTGTCTTTATATAATATATTCAATTGATAATTGCATTCTTTCAAAATTTATAATATATATATATATATATGTGTGTGTGTGTGTGTGTGTGTGTGTGTGTAGAGAGGGGTTATTTTACTGTTATATTAACTTAGATGACACGTTTTGAGATGTAATAAAGACTTTTCATTTCATTTCACTTAATCCTTAACAGGTAATTGTAAGCTAAAGACAAATGCTTTATGAATTTTGTAATATCTATTATCGTTTTATATAATGTTGGCTATATCATTAAAAACTCTGATTCGCAAAATTATATTAAACTTTTTTTTTTTAGTTTTCTTCTTTAGTTGTTTTTTAAATAAGCTTAACTTGCATATTTAGCTGTTATTTATCAATACTAACAAAATAATATGGTTATATTTACAGAATCTACAAAATTAAAGATACTTTAGAGGAAGAAAATTTAAAATACCTGCATTTAAGCCCTGTCAAACTATTTAAATCAGAATAAAACTTACATAATGTTAAAGCTCATTAAATTTTACATCGATAAATCGAGTTTAATTAAAATAGTTAGAACTGTTATGATCAAAAACAAAAAATTGCATTAAAAAAATATTTTTTCTTTTTTCTCCTTTCGGAGTTGGGTATCGAATTCATTCAATTTATATATTTACCTGTTATTCATCAGTGGTAACAAGATAAAATAGTTATTTTTATAGAATTAACAAAATTAAAGGTACTTTAGATAAAGAAAATTTAAAATATCGGCATTTAAGCCCTGTCAGACCATTTTAATTCAAATGAAACATAAATTATATTAAAGCTCATTAAATTTTGCATCGATTTTGCGAGTTTAATCAAAATCATCGGAACCGTTTTCGAGAAAATCGCCAAAAAGTGCAAAATGCATAGTATAAAGTGGCCCTTCAGGCTAGCTGATTTTAATGAAAATATCAAGGATCCCTGACTTTATTGTACAGTTGTAGCGACTTTATGTTACAGAATGAATAAATAAATAAAACTTATACATATATACTTTACTGCAATCGAAATAAGTTTAAGCTTATGAATAAGTTTAATAGTTGACGAATGAATATAAATGAAGAAAAACACAAATTAAAAGGGACGACTTAGAATATGAGGACAATAGATAAGTTAGTGGGAGTCTTCCGGAGTAGGGAGAGTATGAAAGGTTTATTAAAAATTCAGTTAGGGAAAATGGAGAGGAAAATCCTTTGGGAATTCCTGAACCAGGGTGGTCCATAAGTGGACTCAGCCTAATATTAGCAGGACTACCAGGAAAATCTCCGATAGAGTATTTAACAGGGTAAGTTTGAAGGAAAATAGACAAAAATTTTTGGCAGTCAGTATCATCAACTGTGTAAATTAAGTGATTTTTTGTGATAAACGAAAAAAAAATTAAGTGATAATTAAACTGAAATAAAAGGATGCCTAATTATTGTAAATACAACTTTAGGTTTAAATTAAAAAAAAAAGTGAGTTATTTATGGGTCTAATAAAAATGGAAGACACATTTTTACTTGATCTGATATTTATGAAATATATAGTATGAAAAACTAGTACGATCGCTAAAACACAAGTTTTTGGGCCACCGAGATCAAATCACCAAGTCCCGCATTATGGCCTAGCTCGAAAGCGTTAAGTCGTACTAAAGTAAAATTTCATATAGAAGAACATCAGTTACAGTAAACATGCACGTCTGCGATGTTACAGCAAATTTTCGAAAAATCGGCAAACTAGAAAAGCCAGTTTTTACCTAGCCACCGTTGATTTTACACATTTTATAGTTTTCTCAAAGACCGCGCTAACGATTTTGATTAAACCTGCTAAATCGATGTAAAAATTGAATGTGCTTTAATATAATGTAGGTTTCATTCTTATTAAAATAATTTGAAAGGGCTGGACTTTTTTTTTTTTTTTGTTTTTTATTTATTTCAAAAAAAGCAAACGTGCCATATTATTAGCATATATGAATAACGGATAAATACACAAGTAGAAAACATTTTGAAGCCCAATTAAGGAAAAAAACAAAATTTTTATTTTGTTTTTTTATTTAGTAAATAGTAATATATTGTTGTAAAGCCAAATATTAAATATTCTTAAAAAAATGATCATCTTATGTTTTAATATTTAATGCAAAAATACGAAAACAGCACAAACCTTAGTGATTAAAGTTATTAGTGTTTGTTGGGTTCTCACTGCTTCAATTGCCCTGAAGAAGGCCTGAAATTTTGGCCAAAACATAGGCACTATTAAATTATGTTTCTAATTAATTGTCCGTTATTTTTATATGCATTACACGATGAATAACATTATTTATTCTGTTATTTTAGCTGTGAGGGGAACCCAGGAATAGGTGAAAATCTGGGGGTTGAGTATGGCCTCGGCTTAATCACCTCCTTGCACGGCCGTTGGCCTAGAAACAGTACGGATCTCTGTACGTATTGAGCCCAAGACCCTTCATAGGTTGTAGAGGTACGTGTTTTTTGTTAAAAAATAGTTTTATTATAAAAATAATTTTATTTATTAACGGAAGTTCATAGAATGTGGAAGTAATGCCTAAAAATGTAAATAAACACTTATTAAATAAGAAAAGATATTTGTTTTTTTACTGTATCAGATCCTTTCTTCTGTATTTAATTATATTAATTTAATTAATCTTTCATTCCATCCTAATTAGTACAGCTACTTGAGGGGTCTAAGAAAGTCCTTACAAACCCTGGAAGAAACCTTTTCTCAAAACAATCTGATTACCGTTTAATACCTGGAGACGGAATACCTCTGTTTCGTTTTGCATCACTTCATGGGTATTTATATTTCTAACCTTTAATTAATTGTGATATCCTTCTTCCGTTTCTCTAATTAGAACTTTGACTTTGAATATGAAACTAAATTAAACCTTAAATTTGAATATTGTATTATTCAATTTTATATCTTATTACTTTCAGTTAGCTATATATGTATGGGAAAGTATTGCAATCGTCAAAACATTCGAATTCCAGCTTTCAACGGAAATACACGTTTTAGGGCCCCTGAGTCCAAATCTTCCTCAAATTCTCGCGAAAAGGTCTATGTGTGTGTGTGTGTGTGTGGTAAGTCTAGCATGAAAACGAAAAGATATACGAAACTGAAATTTCATATTTAAGACAAATATACGCCCTTGATGTTACAGCACCTTTTTCATTTAAATCGACTGACCGGAAGTAGTTCTTTATACAATGCATTTTGCACCTTTTTACGACTTTTTTAAAAACGGCTATAACGATTTTGATTTAACTCACGATATCGATGTAAAATTTAATGAAATGTATTATCATGTAAGTTTTATTCTGATTTAAATAGTCTGACTGGGCTTAACGGCCGATATTTCAAATTTTCCTTTTCTTAAGTACCTTTGATTTTGTAGATTTCATAAAATTTACCATATCATCTGATTCGCATAGCTATAAAACAGCTAAATATGAAGGTTAAACGAATTTGATGACCAACTAATGAACTAAAGGAAAAAATATCAAACATTTTTTGTTCAGCAATTTTTGTGTTTTTGCTGATAAAACAGTAACATATATGCATAATTTACCGTTGGAAGCTAAAGATTTTAGAAAAAAATATTTGAAAAGCCGATAAAATAAACTGATTGTCGTAGATAATATTATAATAGATTATTTAATAAAACACTTGTTTTTATTGAAATTAAGTGTAATTAATTCTTCCAAAATTTATTTTGATCTAAAGGTTTATTTATAAATTCTTAAAACTATTTATTTATATTTATTTAACTATTGATTTTAACTACGGATCTAAGTGAAAGTTGTGTGTTGCGCGCACCAGATTTTTTTTCCTAATATACAAAAAAATTACCTTTATTATTTTAGTGTCATTTTGTGTAATTTGACTTTCCCTTTGTTTATATTGTAAATATTGTATGAATGTAATCCTTTAGCAATATTATTTTTGTCCACTGTTACAGATTTTAATATATACAAATAAATAAATATATAGAATATAAAAAACACAGAAAATAAATAAATAATACATAAACAAAGAAATCTCTCACGATCGATGTATAGTATGTAGGGTATTTATAGAGAACATACATACCGAGTCTCATAAATGTCTAATGTTTTATTGATAACAAATTTTAATTACCCTTTTAGTTGTTACTAATGAGTTTTATGTGGCTGACGAACTTTATTGATTGAGATAACATGTCCAGTAATGGATTTATTTTTGTCCTGTATTAAGTACTTAACATATTTTTGCACGTTTTTGTTTTTTTATCTATTTTTTTCCATGAAAATCATTCAATTTTAATAATTCATGAATGGCTGCTAATTTAATATTCCCCTCGATTTTTTTCCTGGCTTATCTCCAAAAGGGATAAAGGGGTTAAAAATATCTTCTTTTTTTTTTTTTTAAGACCCCTCCCTTCAAATAATATCACATTGAAAAAAGGGTTGAAAGAAGATATGAAGATCTATAATTAATAAACAAAAACTGGTTGTGAAACAAAAGCTCTTAAAGCAGATAATACGAAGTCCATTAATCGATCCAATCTCCGATTTTTATAGGTTATTGTTTTCACTAAAAATTACGGTTCTTAAATAGGTTAGTTACAATTTACTGATTGATGCACAACTAAATAAATGTTTTGATAGAATATAAAAACGGTGAATATTATTGAATGATGAACAATGACATGCATCACTACTGATTTCTTGCCTCTTTTACAAATAAAATAAAACTAATGTTTTATTGATATAATTCGAAGGCTGTTGGTCTTCGTCTAATTTTTTTATCATTTTTTTTTTTTTTACAGTAAAACTGCAAGGAAGCCAAAATTTATTAATTTTCAGCATTTATAAAAAAAAAAAATACGGAAATTCATTATCTTATGATTAATTTATTTAAGAAGTGATTGTTTAAATATAATTGCTTTATCTTGATTAGCCTTAAGGTGTCACAATGGAATTAGTGTTTCAATACTTTTTTTAAATAAAAATCTAAACACGTGAGAGACAAAAAAATTATACAAATTGAAAAACAAAAAAATTATACAAATTGAAAAACAAAAAAAAATATGTTCCAGACCACTTGAGTTTTTTTTTTATAGCTTAAACAATTTTTAATCAGATATTAAGTAATATTTTCCACATTACAATTTTTCTACATTTTTTTTCCACAAATGTTTCTCAATATAGGCAATAATAATACTAATAAGATCACATATCTACACACAAATATATGTGATCAAGATGTGTTGGGAAAAATGAATAGATGCCTAGCAAATAGATGCCTAAAATCAGTTTTTCTCAGACTAATCATCATTTCTAGGTACTTACAGGAAACATTTTAACTGTACCTAACGTTTTACTTTAAAATTAATACATATCCATGCTTGTTTTAAGAAAGAACTACCAAAAATCATTATGGAACGCGTCCCAAGTTGTAATCATCAGAAACCAACCCCGAAAATATACATACAATTAAATAAATTTAACAGTCTTTTTTACTTATCCTCCTTCAATTTTATCCATTATCAAGTAAATATATGTAATATTAAACAAAGAAAATCAACAAAAGAGAAATAAATCAAAATATAATGTGAACGGAGTGGGCATTGGCCAAAAAAATTGTGTTTTTGAAAATGACCTGAAGATATCTATAATACAGTGCAGTAGGAGATGTAAACAAAGTGGCTGTAGAGAAATTTCTTCAACAAAATAATTTATGTGGTAAGTTCTTTATGATTTATTATTTACAAAGCGTACATAAATTGGTCATAATACGTTGATCGCGTATATTAACTCGGAATATTGAAAATAATTTATAGTGTATATATTGAATAGCGATGGCAAGTATTTTACATTAAATAAACCAAAAGAAAGCGGCTGTCATAAAAAAAAGAAAATATTTTATATGAAAAAAGTCATTCCAGGAACATTTTCGGATATAACAGAGCGTACTTGAAACAACTATTTAATTACTTAAGCGATTTCTGTAATAAATATTTGTCATTTAATTTAGTTTATATTGTGCTAACCTGGTTTTTAATAAATGTTTAATTTCTTTTAGCAATATGTAGTTTCATGAGGCTGAAAAAATATAAAATATGGTGAAGAAAAATATTGCGGAAGTTGATGCAATGATAATAAATGTTATTGTACCTCCTGAAGTGCACAAGAAACTTTTATTTTACGAAGTATTGACCAACATCAAGGTAATAATTTATATTATATATATATTAAAACAAATAAAATAAATAATACAAAAAATATAAATAATTTGTCAGCTTAAACTCATATATGCAAACATAATACTAAAAATTAAATGAACTAGATTTTTAGAGGTTCTATACTTACATACTTTTTAGAAGTGCGTGTATACTTATATTTATATATAAATATATATATATATATTTTAAATTTCTTTATTTCCAGATCGGCTGCGTGAGCCATACATGTTTTTTTAAAATAAATTATTACAACTGGTAACAATGGAAAGAGATACATAATATAAGTATACAGGCATTAATGACATTTATCCTTAAGATTTAATGCTATAACACTCTTTAGAGCTACTTTTTCTTTCTTTTTTTGGCAGGAGTAGGGATATAACTTATAGGTTTATAATGAGAAGCTTTATGAGAGCCTTAGAATTCACAATTACATTGTAGTCTTTTAAATATGTTGCTAAAGACGCGAATTTACTTAAAAACAATAATTGAGTAATAATCAAATATAGAGCTTTGATTTGATTGGTTGAAGTACGAAAAATCCTGTTGATCACAAAGTAATAACCTAGATGTTAATAACTTAATGTTAATAAAATCAGATCTGATGTTTTTATATAAATCAATCCGCTGTTTATTTATTAAAGGATTTGTAAAAAGTGCAATTAAAAATGCAATTCCAGCTATAAATTTGACCTCCATAAGCGACAGGTAAAATGGTATTCCCAGTTGTGAGCCCTCATAACCTCAAACCATGCAAGCAACGGGAAAATTTAATATTCGTAGTAGGAGTGACGGGGTAGCAATTGTGACCTAAACGGGATATTAATTGAGAAAAACTGTTTATAACGCCGGCTGTAGCCCCTCTGTATGAAAATATTTTTTTATAAAATATGTTCCTTTCTTCTCAGAATTGAATAAATTTTCATATATTTTTGCAATTTTTTAAGTATTTGGTGTCTGTAACAACTAGATAACACGAATTCCAGGAGGAAATAATGTAGTGGTCTAAGGCGAGTAATGTGTGTTATTATTCAACGATATGATATCTCTGCGGTGAGAGATTCAAAATTATAATGTTGTAGTAACAAAGGAGTTTAATTGTGATAATAATTATTTTTTAGGAAAGAAATTCAGTAATTTTTTATGGTTTTGTATATCAACCAACCGCAGATTTAAGCTTGACGTAAGAATTTTATACTCATAAAATTGATTAATCTGGTTTTCCATAGTCCTCTTGCAAAGGATGAATATACTCTTGGTATACTGTTTTGTTATAGCTGGTTCGATTTGAAAATAATACATTCAGAATAATTTTAATAGGTACTAGAGATATACGAAAAAATATTCATAAGACATACGAATATATTAACTTATCAATGAAAACAGCTGGAAGTTGAATTTCAATAACATTAAAAAAAAAAAAATTGGGTGCGCGCAACACACTACTTTCACTTACCACCCTTGTTAAAATCAATTAAAGAATTTTTAAATACCGTTAGAGATCTAATGATTTTTAAGAATTAATTAAATTGATTTTCGATACAAACCCGAGTTTTATTAAATAATCTATTATGTTATTATCTAAAACAATCAGTTAAATTTATCCAATGTTCATCACTATTTATTACATTTTATAACTTTGTGCATAAAATAATATTTTTTCTAAAATTTTTAGCTTTTCAACGGTGTTGTATACCATATATAATATGGTACTTATATTTAAAAAAACAAAAATTACAATAAAAATACTTTTGCACTTTTCTCTTTCAGTTTATTATCAAATTCATTCAACTTATATATTTATCGGTTTTTAATCAATGCTAACAATATGAAATGGTTAATTTTTTCGAATGTACAAAATTGAAGATACTTTAGATGAAGAAAATTTAACCTATCGGCATTCAAGCCCCGTCAGACTAATTCAATTAGAATGAAACCTACATGATATTAAAGCCCATTAAATTTTACACCGATATAGGGATTTTAATCAAAATCGTTAGAGCCGTTTTTGAGAAAATCGTAAAAAGGTGCTAAATGCATGGCATAAAGTAGATCATCCGGTCAGCTGCTTTTGATGAAAAAGATTCTGTAACATCTCGGACATATAGTTGTCCTAAATATGAAATTTTAGTCTCATTGGACTTTACGTTTTCTCTTGGGAGTTACCACACACACAGACCTTTATGCGGGACTTAGTCATTTGGACTCAGGAGACCCTAAAATCGCGATCGCAATACTTTCCCTTACTATATATTCCATATATGGGTAAGTGAAAGTAATACTAACTTAGAGATATTAATTAATGAATGGGGTTGGAGCATTCGAAACGGTAAAAAAAAAAAAAAAGGTTGGTAGTTTTTGTCGGAAAAATGTTACTAGGATCTTTATTAACGATTTAGTAGTGAATGATTTTTAAACAATTTTATCACATTCTTTCTCTCTAAAAACTATGAAAAGTCTTAAATTCAGTACTTATTCAGATTAGTACTGCTACCGACGACCGTGTAAAGAGGTGGTTAGTTCTAGAACACGGTTTATTCTAAATATTTGAGTACCCATTTATAGCGGATAAGTGGACATGGGCAGGACATCTCATGACAGAAGATAGCTGGGCAAAGCGAGCTGCCAAACGGATCCCTACAGATAAGAAAAGACGCAGAGCCGACAACGCAAGAGCCAACGAATTGAGGAAAAACGATGGTTCTCTATGGATGAGATATGCACAAGGCAGGAAGTTGTGTAAAACTAAGTACCAGCGATTCCAGTTTTAGGTTCGGCTAGTCTCCGCCCAAAAGACTCTAATCTCCTATTCTTTGGGAAGGTCTATATGTAAATATTTCTCATGTAAATATTAATTTATTGTTTATATTTTTTACACATAATGGAGAGAAATTAGCTTTGTATTTACATATAAATAAAGACTATTATTATTATTATAGCGGATGGCTCGACACAACTGAAAGAACAAAACAAATAATTTTGTCACAGGTTGGATTCGAACCGAGAACCCAGAGAACGTTAGATTTGTGGCCTATCCCCTAGGCCACCCCACTTTTTTTTCCATTCTCTTGGCCACACCACTTTCTGCTCTATCCCCTTGCACTCATACGTCTGGCCACACCACTCATAAGTCGTTATTTAAAGGGATTTTTTTTTTTTAAATATATTTAAAAATTATTTCGGCTCTCATTGAATCTTATTTGATACAATATTTATACTGAATAGAATAACTTGCTCAATATCGCATAATTATTTCTAAGCCAATGTTATGGAAAAATAAATTTTTGTTTGTTAGTTTATTTAACAATACTTGATGCTACAGTGACTAATTGGACGAGTCATAAATTTGGCCTATCCAGGGTTGATTAGGATATGGATCTTTCATGAGGCACGGGCTCTGGACCATTTTTTGTCAGCACCGATGGCATATCCAAGGATTTCGTACTCTTACTAAAAAGTTAAAAATATCGCTAAGTTTTAACTTTAATACCTTATTTTTAAAAGATTTGTGTCCAAGGTTGGGTATCAGCTACATAATGGAGATGAATGGTAAGAATTATTGTGAAAAATTGAAAAATGTCTACAATCGCAATACTTTCCGATATAGGTAAGTGAAAAGAAAAGTATAATAATTCAATACGTTTTATCAGTTAACGATTTCGAAACCTCCTTTATGAGGATTTACAATTAAGTGTAACTGGATAGTCACTTTTCCTGGTAGCCTGGAATTTTCTCGCAATGATAATGGCTTTAATTAGCTGAAAAAATTAAAGCAGTATCAATTACTAATGAGCGGAACAATAGGCAGAGAAGGAAGAGGCTTCGCATGAGGGGCTTTGCATGGGTCCGAGCTCTGAAATTAATGTAACATGTAATTAATTAGCTGCGGTTTTAAACGCCTAATTACCGTGGCTTCTGTTTTGACTCATTCGCAAATATTTTAGGAAGAGATTTCGACCTAATTTCCGCTATTTTAGTAAGGACATTTCTTTCAAAGTTGATATTTTCACATATTCGTATTCTAATGGTTTAGTTTTATCTAAATCAATCATCGAATTTTATCTAAAAGACATAAAAATCCTTTAAAAAAGTATTTAAAAATTCCATTTTATTCCAAAAGGTACTAAATCCACATTTTATTTCATTCCAAAAGGTACTATATCAATGTTTAGTTCCAAAACGTACTATATCCTATGTAAACAGCTTTAACCTTTCCTTTCATTTCCTTCTAAAAGGTACTATATTTCCTACTATACGGCAGAAGCACCTAGACCCGTAATATATCACTTTAATTTATTGTTTTCATCATTTAATGCATTTTTATTGGTTCATTTAGCACGTCATGAATCACCGCTATTATATTGATCACTGGTTTCAACCTAATAATCAATTTTTAGGCTATTTGAAGCAACTTAGTTGCGTCGCTTTGGTTCTTTTAGGTTGTCAATTAAATTAACTTTTTTCATAGTATTTCTTATTACAGCAACATATATTTGGTTTAAAATTTTTGACTCTCTTGACACTCCACTAGTCTCTGTTGAACACATTCGATACCTAGGACTCCACCTTGACAAACGTATAATTTGGAATCTCCATACAAGACTGAAACGACAAGAAACTGCCCGACGTTTTCGACTACTTACTGGACAAAGACTCCAATCTTCCAATTAATTACAAAAGACTCATATATATGACCATCATAAGACCGATATGGACTTACGGAGTAGAGCTATGGGGCTCTACTAAACCATCAAATTCCTCTCGTATTCAATCCTTACAATCCTTCGGAAAATCCTCAATGCTCCTTATTTTGTCACAAACCCACTCATTCATAAAGACCTTAATATTCCATATGTTGCTGACTTAGCCCGAACCAGGTACCATTCCTTCCACGAAAAACTCCATTCCCACTACAATCCATTAGTTTCAATCCTTGCTTCCTCTTCAATTCTGATAATCCTCCGAGGCGACTGAAACTATTTTTAGAGTGCTGCCACTGGGTAGAGTCTCTAGATGTATTTCATGACATTTTTATATGTTACCATCACATTTCCTAGATGTATTTTTATTTAATACAGTAGTAAATATAGCCCAGTAAAATAAGGCCGAATTTGACGATTTGTGGGAATTAATTCGGACAAAGCTGGAAATCGTTTTAATACCTTTTAATGGTCCTAAATACAAGTAATCTGAGTTTGCACCATTGCAGCTGGTGAGCTTAACTTTTGGCAGCCAAAAAACCTCGAAATTTTTGCACTTTTTTCAATTTTTCGTCTATAACTCGAAAACAGTCACTCTTACAGAAAATATGTTTTTTTTCAAAATGAAAGAACGTTAAATTTCCTATTAATAAGTACCCTTAGTTATTGAATTTGGTTTAATGGTATTGCAACAATCCTTCGTTGGAAATAGGCAAATTTTACCAACTTTCTTGAAAAACCCCATTCAGTCATTTTTAAACCTCTGTAACTTCTAAACCACTATTCAAATCGTAAAATGTTATAAAATAAAAGTTGTAGAGCATCTAATTTCAATTGTAAAAGGCTCATTAAAATCTAAATTAGGTTGATACGATCATTCACAAAATAGGTTTTTCGATTGTTCTCTTCACGCGTCGTAGCGCTCAGGTCTATGTAGAAGACATGTTGAACCTTGAATCAAAACTTTCACGTGATGAATATAGGAAATTTGTGAAAGAAGGGTCCTTCACCATACGAAGGTCAGACAAATTCTGGTCCGGAATATGGACTAATATGACTATAGAACAGGTCCTTATGAAAAATAGTAAGAGCAGAGGTGGGATTTCTGGGTGAGGTATTACTGATTCTGTTCTTGCAAAATAGATAGAATCTATGCCTGCTATTATGGAAATTTTCCTCCTTCTGGAAGATTTCTGTGGCATAACCTTTGCTTCAACAGAACAGCACACAGACTGAAAAATTGAAAAAAGTGCAAATATTTCGAGGTTTTTTGGCTGCCAAAAGTTAAGCTCACCAGCTGCAATGGTGCAAACTCAGATTACTTGTATTTAGGACTATTAAAAATTATCAAAACGATTTCTAGCTTTGTCCGAATTAATTCCCACAAATTTCCTTATTTTACTGGGCTAATATCAATAAATATGATTAAAAATAAATAAATTATTTAATAGAAGTTTCAATGTTTTTTTTTCTTCTAATTTTGCAATCTTCGATAAAGGATCAAGGAACTAAATAAGATGAGAAAATCCCATATTGATGAAATACTTCAAGTTAAAACCATAAGCGGATAAATCGCAACTACTTCCTGCCATACCGCAGAAGTCAAGAGAGCTCATAGACGAGGGGAAATGCGTTTCCGAAGCCTCTCAAATACTAAATAGAAGCGACAGGCGGGGAGAATACTGAATAGGGGATCCCTCTTGGAGTAGGAAGATAGGGAGAAATAGCCAATATAGCAGATGGAAACTGGCCCAGGTGAGGAGGGGTCCAATCCTCGGCTTAGGGCGGGGGCATCCAGTCGATAGGCGATAAGGCTCTCTGATCACTCCTTTATTTCCAGGCTAACCTCTCTCATATTAGGCCCCATTAAAAGAAAGCTGTTGGGATTCTGCCAACTAAATCGTATTCCTATTCCCTCAGCCCCATATTGGCCTATATCTGTTCTTCCAACTGCTGGGCCGCTCGGATATAGTACCCCCGTATCCCATTGCAACAGTTCCAATAAGATCTTGCCGACTATTAGATTTTATTGGCCTATACAGACCTAACTGAACTGTAGAATATGAAGTAGCAACGCTTCGTCACTATTTATTTCCTTAAATCTGTTGTGCGCATAACACAAGTTTTACTCACTCTTATTTTGAAGAAAACAACTTACAAGTAGGGGAAGCGAAATGTTTTTCACCGCTTAGGTTGATTTTTTACTTTCACTTAACTGTATATGAAATATATAGTAAATGAACGTCAAATTATATAGTCCGTCTCGAAACAGGAAGAGAACCATTAGCCATGAAGGTGATAAAAAAGATGACAAATCTATGGACCAAGCTCGAGTTCATGCCCGAAGAACGACTTCCAAAACTTTGCTTCAATAGACTGAAATCATTAGACAAGGATAATCCCGACATGGGGTGTCCCAATTTAGAGCAATCGCCGAGCTAAATGCCTTTGCAGAAGAGCTTTCTGTTCACCATACAAACGGACTTCTTCGATACAAAGACGACATACTGGAAAAAGCACATAACCATTATCTCTCAGCTGACATACAAAGTACCCTGAATTCGACTAACAATCCTTTATATAGATTACTATGCAATTACAATGCTCCCGACCCTGAAATGTACCTCACATTTAAAGTACATATAAAGAAATTGAGATGTGTCAGCCAATTAAGAGTTGCAAATCCAGAACATATTAGGTCTATGGAAAAAACTTCGATTTTTTGTTCAAGTCACAAGAAAGCTGTATATTATGCAATCGATTTATCTACAACAGCCTACATCACATTCTCCTTCACTGCCCGGCACACAATGAAAATAGACGGCAATTTCTTCAAAACTTCATCTTAGAATCTTCCGACATCCAAAGTATCCATGCTATACTGAGTATCGATAGTGTAGATAAGTTACATAAAGTGTACTATTACATGATAGGAGTTCAAAAAGTGCTCAATTCTGTATCCTAGAACATTTTATATTCAGTGTTTATTTTTATTTTATCTTCAAAGTGATATTTTGCTTATTTATTGTGTCTGTTATAGCACCAGTAACTGTTTATTCTTTAATCCTTAATTTATTTTTGAAAGTCAAATTGTTTTAGTAAATTTTCACTATTATTTTATTTATTTTTAAATGATATGTATATAAAGTTCTAAAACTATAATATTGTAATTTATAGCCAAGCTAGGCTCTATTTGTATGGGAAAGCCCTAAAGACAAAATAAAATTTCTATTCTATTCTAGTAAATGAACGTATTGCGATTGTGAAAATTTTCTAATTCCATTTTTCCAGATGGAAATGCACGTTTAAGGGTCTCCTGAGTCCAAATGTCTAAGTCCAGAAAAAAGGTCTGTGTGTCCGTGTCACG
The DNA here is from genome assembly GCA_023052935.1 of Piezodorus guildinii. Lineage (NCBI taxonomy): Eukaryota > Metazoa > Arthropoda > Insecta > Hemiptera > Pentatomidae > Piezodorus > Piezodorus guildinii. The sequence goes on along the minus strand of CM041293.1, from coordinate 149,491,409 downwards.
TCTAGCGCAAAAAACATAAGTCTTACGAAACTGAAATTTTATATTTAAGACGCCCGAGATGATACAGCAACCTTTTCATTGAAATCGGCTGACTATAACAGCTACTTAATACCATGCATTTTGCACCTTTTTATGATTTTCTCAATAACGGCTCTTACGATTACGATTAAACTCGCTATATTGATGTAAAATGTAACGGCCTTTAATATGGCGTAGATTTCACTCTGATTGAAATAGGTTGATAGGACTTAAATGCTGATATTTTAAATTTTCTTCTCCTAAAGACCTTTAATTTAGCAGGTTTAAAAATATTAGGCACATAATCGTATTAGCATTGATAAATAACAGCTAAATATTTAAGTTGAGCGAATTCGATAAACAACTAAAGGAGAAAAGTGCAAATATATTTTTTTTTTTTTTTTTTTTTTTTTTTTTTTTTTTTTTTTTTTTTTTTTTAATGTACTTTTTTGTTTTTTTAAAATAATAAGAACAGTAATATTGATAATATACCGTTAGAAAGAGAAAGATTTTAGAAAAAATATTATCTGATAAAGAAAGTTGTAAAATGTAATATAAATTGACGAATAAGGAACAATGTTATGGCTGTTTAACAATCTAATATAGTATTTATTTATTTATTATTTAATCTAAGTCATATGTTTCCAACGAAAATTAATACAGGTTTTATTATTAACTCTGTTCTACCTTAATGCGAATAAATCTTTCGTACAGGTTTTATCAAAATCAACTTCAAATATTTTTCACTTTGAATAGCTTTTAATTGATTTTAACAGTCGATGTAAGTGAAAGTCGTGTGTTGCCCGCACAAAATTTTTTTAATGCAAAACCAGAAGTTAAATCGTTAGATTCTGAAAAATATTAGGGGTCCTCTCTCTGAGTCACGTAAAAAAATCTGTAAGTTAGTGCATTAAAAACACATTTTATTTAATATCTCTGGTTTTAGGAAAGATGGAAAAAAAGTTTGGTATGAAACTACCCAATTTTAAAGTTATTTTTATTACAGAATAGTTAAAAAATAAGCCATTACAATGTTTAAGTTTGGTAATTACCATAAAAATATAAATAATCTCGTCGAAACATTACTCTTAATAAGGCTTCTTAAAAACTGTGCTCAGCTAAAGATTCCTTTTTATGGGTGAGGCGTACAGATTTAGAAAAAAAAAAGAACCTTATTAAAACTCTTGGTTTGAAGATTTTTTTTTAAATTTTAAGGGTAGTGAAATATCGTAATTTCGAAACCAAATTGATTTTTCTATCTTCAATAGAGCAAGAGATATTAAATAAAATAAAATGTTTTTTTTCGCGAGCTAAAATTCCTATTTTTTTACGTGACTCTTAAGTAGCGCAGGTTCATAATATTTTTCAGAGTCGAATGGCTTAATTTCTAGTTTTACCGAAAAAAGAAAGAATATCATCAAATTTTATGTTGAATGTGAGACACATTTGGGATCTTCTGCTTGTCAGTAAGTTATTTAGTTTACGAACGGACTTATGAAGTATAGAATGTAAAGAAAGACAGAAATAATCTAAAATAAAAAATATTTTTATTCCTATATATAGATTTAGATATTCCTACATTTTATTCTTTTGGTTTATTATTTTCAATAATCAACCTTTGTAATCGACCAAAAAAAAAACAACAAAAAAACCCTGACAGCTTACGTTTCAAGATGCGTAGAATCCGAATAACGGATAAAAAAAATCGGTTTTTCCGCCGTCCGCTGCTTTTCTCCAAAACTACTGGACCAATTTTTTTTTTTAAATTTGCCACAAAAATACTTGTCCATTCAACGATTATCGGAACACCTAAACGTCTAAATCAGCTGGTTAGTATTAAAATGGTGGCCGATTAAAAGGATTTTTTTCAACAACTTAGTTATATTTTAAGATAAAAAAAAAATCTATATTAATAAAAAAAAACGCGAATAATTTAATAAAAGAGAAAAAAGAAACAAGAAATTGAAATTTTACACATAAATACGCACATAACTTAATTATTTTTGAGGATAGAGAAAAGTATATAGATAGTTTTAGAATCAGTAAAGAATATATTAATGAAAATAATATAAAATCACAAATCATTAAATAAAACAATAACTAATGTTAATCGATCTTTTGTCACAGCCTAAAAAACTTCTATGACTTTATGTGCAACATTTATTTTATCTAATATTTTGACCTATCCAGGGCAATAACATCCACATTTTTTACTCACCTTATAATATTACATTTATTTAAATCCTAAAAAAAAAAAAAAAAAAAAAATTTGCTTTTCTTTTCTTCAGTTTCCTCCCAAATTATTCTCTGATGAATACCAAAGAGAAGAAATGATTAATAATTTCGAACCGATAAAATTTCTAGAAACGGTTGCTTCAGAGTAATAAATTAAATGAAAAATGATATTGATTGACTTAGGATCGGACTTAGAAGATTGCAATTTAATGTCATTGTGTATAGGTTTAACGACTTTAGGTCCTATAATAATTAGAAGCGGATTGAGTTCCCTATAGGTCTAAGGACATTTCTGTTTTCCGAAAAGATGCGGTTTTTCTTTACGATTAAACTTTTTATTATATTTAGAAAGTAATCGATTAACAAAAATAATTGTTTTTAATTATTTAATTAATCAAAGGTATTGAGAAAATGGCTTTAGAAGGTATTCTATGGTGATAGAGTTTCCCAATGGTTTCTATTTCCTCTCAAGGCAGCCAATAGAAGTTGGAGGAGTTTCTCACCGACAAACTAAGCCTTGATGAGTCACGAATAGAACATAACGGGAATTGCAAAGCTCACCGCGCATTGGCTAAAGGGCCCAGGGCGACAATCAGGGCTCAACCCATGACAACGAAGCGTTTTCGTCTCCAATCTTCAGCTTCTGTAAGGCCTATTTCACTATAAGGCTACTTCAAATTATTTATTTTTCCAGTGAGTATATAACAAATCTCCTTGGCAATTTATTAAACTATTATTTAAATTTATTTTTTTTAATTTTATTTATTTCGAAATAATACAATCTGCCACAATCTTGGGCAATGAGTTTTAATGCTATAAGAAGTCATTCGTTCCTTATATACACTAAATAAAGAAATAAAAATGAATTAATACAACGTAAATAGAAATAAATAAAATACAAAGAAGATTAAATAACCCTAAATAAAGATAAAAAGGAAATAAAAGAAATAAATAATAATAATCATGTTCACATTCATACATCCAACTCAAACGCCGAGGCAAGGAGATCCCAGCGCCTCTCAGTCAGTCGCGTCACCGGTCTAATAAGCCAGTGGAGACTGAGAGAGGGCGCTAGAGCCACAGACTCTCAGGCTTGAGTGGAGAAGCTGGCCATTGCCAACACTCAGCATTGCTTAGTTGTAAGAGGTCTCTCAGCCACTGCCGCTTCAACCTACAAGGAGGGTTATAGGGATGGCTGGAGCTAGATAGGGATTGGGATAAGGGATTAGGAAGGTGAGTATTAATTTTTCTAGAAACGTACATAGTTAATGCTATGTAGAAAATCAACTGAGCGTATAAATTGATATCAAGATTTTTTTTTGTATAATTGTTATAGCACTATCACTGGCTATAATTAACTATACTTTTTTTTAAACAGTATATTTGACTAAAATATATTTTCGATAGTAATGGAAATGGAAATTGACTTAGGCTTTTGCGGGGAGGAATTTATATCGTGGTTTTCCCATATCTACATTCCCCATGCCGTATCAAAGCTCACAATGTTTCACATAGATAATGCAAGTTTAATCAAAATAAAATAAAGCTATTTTTGAGGAAATCGTGAAAAGTTTAATGTTAGATTTTGATGACATAGTTGCTCCAACATCTCGGGTGTGTGGGGGTCTCAAATATAAAATTTCTGTCTCGTACTCCTATTCGTTTTCTTCACACACACTTTGACTTTTGTTAGACTTGATTATTTGTACTCGCGGGGACACTAAAACGTGAATTCCCGTCGAGAATTTTCACGGCCGCAATACTTTCCCTTACTAAATATTTCGTATGTAGGTAAGTGAAATTAACAAAGGTTCATAATTGCGAAAACACAACAGTGCAGTAAATATAATATAATCTTCATTAAGTAGAGAACTTAGGAGATAAAGGAATGCCCTACATTGGCAGCCCCTAAGGGAACAAACCCTCAAAAGGGAAGCCCTAACCGAGATCCGTCCTAGCCGTGGGGTAAAGCCCTTCTCCATTGAAGAGAAGTAATTAGCATAAAGTGGAAGGCTTAACTTTCTACACGGAGGGGCCGAAAGAAACTACTTTTTCACACTGGGGTGAGAACAAGTAAAACCCTTTTTAAAAGGTCTCTGATACACTGTCCTTTATCCACTCTCTTAATTGATCCCTTCTTAACCTTTGACGTCAACTATTAACTCTTACATTAGCTTCTGTGTCTCAAAATCATTTCTGTTTTAATGGAATGAGGATTCATAATTAAATGAACGATATAAATAGGTTCCTCAGTACTACAGGTATCTAAAGATTGAGAATTTAAATCCGGTAAATAACTGAGGATGCCCGATATTGTAATACCACACTCAGTAATTATTAAGTTTTTTTGGTTTTTCTTAAATATATTTATTGGTATTTACAACTGTACAACAAAATACATTTAGTAAATATGATATAAGATATACTGTCATAATTCACATGTAGGAATACAACCCATACATCCCCAAAAACTAACCCCAAGCCTTCTTCTTTTTAGAAGCCTAGGAGGATTATCAGGAATTGTAGAGGAACCTTCTTCTTCTTTTACTTCTCCCTGTAGTGCCGTATCAGCGTAGGGGATCGTTCAGCCACCGACTCCAATCCTCTCTATTCTCAGCTAGGTTCCGGGCCTGGCGGAGATCTTTCCCTCTTCCTTTGCAAAGCCTGTCGACGTACTCCAGGTAGGACATCCTTGGACGCCCCCGATGCCTTCTCCCATCTGGCACGTAATCTATGGTTTTTAGAGGATCTCTGTGATCCTCCATTCTAATAACGTGGCCAACCACTTCAGCTGACGGGTTTGCAGAATTTCCTTAAACGGCGCAACCTCCAGTTCCTGGCGTGTCCGCTCATTCCTTACACGATCTCTTCTCGTCTTTCCCACTATTCTTCGCAGGAACTTCATGTCAGCAGCTGTGACTCTGTTTTCCTGCCGGTCCATCAATATCCAGCTTTCAGCTCCATATAGTAGTATAGGCAAATATACTGACTTGAAGATATGGAGCCTAACACCTCTACCCACCTCTCGCTTCCCTACTACAGTATTGCATATTTGAAAGTAGACTGCATTTGCATTCATGATTCTATTTGATATTTCAGAGTCTACTTTCCCAGGTTTTTTTATTACTGTGCCGAGGTAGGTGAAATCCGTAACCACTTCCATTTCCTCTCCGTTGCAGTATATATGGACATCTTCCGCTTGCCTTCCCACTTGTAGAATCTTGTTTTTGCTGGTATTTATTTTCTTTACGGCTAGGCTCTTCATGCCATTCAGTTACCGCTTGCTGTAATTTATCTACCTTGTCCGCCACAAGAACAATGTCGTCCGCGTAGAGAAGTTGAATCACTACTGGGCGAAGGTTTCTACGGCCCAGGAAGGTCCTCTCCGTTCTTCTTTTACATATGGTGGCTACTTCATCCATGTAGAGCAAGAATAGCAAAGGACTTAAACAGTCCCTTTGTTTGACCCCCCTTGCTATGCTAAAGACATTCGACTCCTGTCCGTTCCGCCTTACTACCCCTTTTGGTTCTTGATGTATGGATTTAATGGCTTCCGCCAAGCTCCTTGGGAAATTCTTAACTCTGAGAGCCTCCCATATTTCATTTCTTGGAACGGAGTCGAACGCTGCTTTGAGGTCAAGGAAGGCGAGATACATAATTTTTTCCCTACCCCAAGATTTCTGGAGAAAATTTCGCAAAGAGAACTATTGAGACTAGTGGGGTACAGTGGGAGTCGACTTTGTTATGAAAGGAGCGGTACCTGGTTTCCTCCGAGTCAGTAACATTGGGAACACTAAGGTCTTTATGGATGAGTTTATATGTGATAAAATAAGGAGCATTGAGGATTTTTTATTGTAAATATGGGAGATGGAAAGAATTCGATGGTTCAGTAGAGCCCCAAATCTATACTCCTTACGTCCATGTCGGTCTTATGATAGTCATGTAGATGAGCCTGTTGTACTTAAGTGGAAGGTTTGAACGTTTTTCCATTAAGTGTTGAAGTAGTCGGGCAGTTTCTTTTTATTTCAGTTTTGTAAGAGGGTTCCAAGTAAGACGTTTGTCCATGTGTGGTCCTAGGTAACCGGGACAAGAGGAGTGTTATTGAAGGATACAGTTGGGCAGGATAACATAGGTTTACGACAAAGGGTATAGGTTATTTGGTGGGATTTATTGGAATTTATTTTCATTCTCCAATTCTGACACTATACTTCAAGGTCTCTGATGTGAGGTTGAATAGTTTGGGACTCGTTGTTGACTGATAACACACAAGTGTCATCAGCTTGGCATACTTGTTTTAAAACAATATGAATATGATTGAAATTATTTTGAATTTGGCCAAAAAAAATATTGAATTTGACTCGCAAAATATTAACTAAAAAAAATATCTTTCTTTATTGACAAATTCATTTTACTCGTAAAATGAATTAAAGAAATTTATAAAAAAACAAATAATATTTATTGGTTTTCGTTAGTGGTTTTAAGAACTACAATGAATAGGAAATCGTTATAAGCGCATATCTAAGTTGTCATGGTCTCATAAGAGAGGTTATTGTGATGCAGTGTTGCAAGTTATATCCTACATTTCAGTACTCAAGATTTTAGAAAATAATATTAACCACCAAATCAAATGGAAAGTAGTTTTAAAACCACGGACTAACTTAAATTAATTCTTTTTTTAGATCTTATCATGAAAACAGATGTTCCATTGTAAACTTGGATGAAACATTTACAAAAAATAAATAATTTGTTTATTAAAACATAAACTAGTAATAAATCGAATTAAATATTAACTTTTTAACATAACAAAGAAATAAACTGAACCAATTTTTATTATTTGAATAATTTATGATTCTAATATCTGCCTTTAACTTAATTGACACTAAATATAATAATTAATATACATTGTAAAATGAACATAATATTTTCTTGCCGAGTGAACTTTTTGTTAAGATAATCTCAAGAATCACAATCTCAATGTGATTAACTCTCAATTGGAGAAATTGAATTTTACTAAACATAAATAGCACCGCATTTAATTTGAACCCCTGCAAAGTTTGTTTTTTATAAAATGATTTAAATAATTTGTTTTTTTAAATTTAATTATAAACGTTTGTTTGGGTAAAAAAATGTAATATGAAATAAACTATTTTTAAAAAAGCCAGTATATAAATACCTTGAGTGAAGCTAAGGCCAATGAAGCCTACCTTGAATGATGTTTCACTTACCTGGAAAAATAATAATTCATTAATGCCAATGCACATTAAACATTTAAATCATGTCATTATACGTATAAAGCTATATAATTTAACATAAATTATGTAATGCTAAAAGAAATAGTAAATTTTTTAATTATCTATGACTAATTGGAAATAAAATCCTCTAAAAATATATACATGTTTATAAAGAAAAATAAAAAAATAAAAACTACAAAAATCTTTCAATTTTACATAGATTTATTTATTGTTTGGAATAAAAGAAAACATGGAATTTCTATAGTAACTTATGAGTTTTGATTTTTGCTAATATTTATCAATGTTGAATCTACGAATGGATAAAGAAATCAAAGAGCATGAGATAGTACCCCAGACAAAAGAAAAAGTTGACTTATCGTAGAAATACTCCAAATAAGTATTATTTCTTTAATTTTTATGTATCACAGCCATTGAGAAATGGTGTCAGAACTGGAGGATTAAAATAAATCCTAAGAAATCCCACCAAATTACCTTTACCCTTCGTCGCAAACTGATGACCTCCTGCCCCACTGTATCCTTTAATAATATCCCACCCATACCTGTTGAACAAATCTGATCACTAGGACTCCATCTTGACAAACGTCTTACATGGAATCATCATACGAGACTAAAACGACAAGAAACTGCCCGTAGATACTGATTACTACAATACTTACTCGACAAACGTTCAAAACTTCCAATTTATTATAAAAAGTTTATTTATGTTACTATCATCAGACCCATCTGGACATATGGAATCGAGCTATTGGGCTCTACTGAACCATAATTCCTCTCACTGAAGGAATTAGTTCGGGTGGCGGTCATTAAATGAAACAACTGAATAGTTTAACTATTTTATTGTTTGCCAACGTTTCGACCCCCATTGTGGGTCATCATCAGGGCTTTTTTGAGCTGGAATTGTGGTCTCAACTCTCCGCCGCAGTGCCAGAATACAAAATCGCAGACAGGACATACAATCTACAACTCAACAACAGCAGGCATTCTCATCTCAACAAGCCATCTCCTTTACACCTCCAGGTGACTCAAGTTTTTCTCATCACCACAATTCCAGCTCAAAAAAGCCCTGATGATGACCCACAATGGGGGTCGAAACGTTGGCAAACAATAAAATAGTTGAAACTATTCAGTTGTTTCATTTAATGACCGCCACCCGGACTAATTCCTTCAGTAATTCTCAACGGTCAACTAATTATATCCACATAATTCCTCTCGCATCCAATCCTCAAAATCCAAAATCCTTCGAAAAATCCTAAATGCTACTCATTCCATTACGAATTAAATCATCCATAATGACCTAAATATCCATCCCATTTGATGCAGAACTATTCCGAAACCGATATTCGTCTTTTAATTCCAAACTCCGGATCCACACGAATCCTCTTGTACGCAACTTATTTTTTCCATCCATCTAACATTCCCATATATTCCTGACAACCCTCCGAGGCGATTGAAAAGACCTACTAAATTAATTTGACATTGCAGTGCTACGACTGGGTAGTTTCTTCATAACATATTTTTATGCTTATAAGTGTAATTTATCCCATTTACTTATTATAATTATAGTTGTGAATATCAATAAAATGTTTATATAATAATTAACAAAATATCTATTCTGTATTCTGTATATTATTACATTTCGGAAACTAATAGTTTATTAATTAAAAAACAGGATGGAACACCTAAACGAAATTAAAGCTTTATTATTATAATATTTTTTTCTATTTGTTCGTTACACGCGTTTTCCGACGGGATGCTCACTCATACTGAAAACTTACTAAAAATTGATATATAAATACAACTTTGACTTATGAAGTTTGTAAATTTAAGAGTAATGTTATAATCTTTCTGGAATATTCAGGGAAAAAAATTGGACTGATAGGAGTGATTGATATCAAGCAAACGTGTTATGTTGTTGTGATACACAACTTAGTAATTATACATCTTTATGATTGCTAATTCAGGTTTGGCATAAAATATTTGATATATAAAGTATAAACTTACCAATGGAGAAGTGATAATATGTGAAATTATAATTAAATACGAATGTTTGGCGAGTTAATAATAATAATATTTAAAAAAAAAATAAAAATAAAAAAAAAAAAAAAAATATATATATATATATATATATATATATATATTTCTATCAAAAATTTTTAAATAAAAAAATGCGTCTTTTATGCAAAAATAAAAGTTAGCCACAATCTTCTTTGACATTGCAACTAAAAATAGGAATAAAATAATTGATACTCTTAAGCCATGTGATGGACTGTTAAAAAAACCCAAGATGGAAAAAGGGAAAATTGAGTGCGGTTTGTCAGCATATCTGTTGAGTACCATCATCTTTTTTTTTTTTCTTTGTAGTAATTTGACTTTCAGATGTCCCAGGCGCCAGAACGGCCACCGAAGGCTTAATACCGCCATTATTTAGGTTCACAAACGACCTCAACATTCCGTTGGCCGTCTGCTGAAAACTGGCCAAGTTTTCATCTTCTTGGATGAGAAGATACATAAAAAAATATTTTTAAGATATTAACCAGAGTTAAACAAATTTATTTTAATGTTAAAACAAAATAAATAAAGAAAACAAAACAAAAGCATGGTTTTAAAAACATATTTAGCTTTAAACTTTTAAACATGACTCTAACCTTTAACTGGTTAGGTGGGGTCTAAAGGACCCCAGGGCCTCTTTTAAGTTTTGTGATTTCCACTGTCCCGATCCAATCGGCTTGTGAAAGCCTGACATTTACTGTCTCGACATGATTGTAATAGGACATCCTTTTTTACTCAGATTATATCCGGTATTGCTTTAAGACAGTGTTATTGGGGTCCTATAGACCCAACCTCACCATTACTGTTCGGATTTATTGAAAGCATGTTTTTCAATTTGTTGAAAACATTTCTCGTGATCGTACGAACTTTTTTAAATTTTATTAAGAAGCTGGAATCATCCTTATTAAAGGATCACATGACCAAACATTCAGAAAATACCAGGCTTCCCCGAGAGCTTCGGTTGAAAGCTCAATCATTATCAGGGGGGAAAAAGAACCCAAAGAATCTAACACATAAAGTCAGGAGATCCCTCCCAAGAAAAGGAAAGGTTCAAGAAACTAGAATAGGAAGTCATCTATAGTTACTATTAAATGTGGACAAAATATTTGTGGATAATGTTCGGTTTCCTATTGCTAAAACTGTGCCTAATATTATCTATGCATACTTTTAATGTACAGAAATATTTATTGAAAATTCTAAATAAACATGTTTCAAGCCTAAAAATAATAGAAGTTTAACCTTTTGGAAATCAACGTTTCAAATGTTTGAATAACATTGTTACTTGCATTATTTTTTCTCCTATCATACTCGAACAAACATTTTATTTTCATAATAAAATAGAATAGTCAGATATATCAAATGATGATTTACAAATATAGTGGATATCCAATTATTATTAGATTTGAGTCTCTAACTATCAGTCTCTAGATATTAGTTAAAAATGTATCTTTGCAATGTTATGGAAATTATAAAAAAATCTAAGCTGAAAATTAATATGAAAATCGCTGATTCCACACGTCAGGTATCAGATAGATTGGATAATATTTAATCGTTTCAACAATCTAAACAATAGCCTGTGGGCTAGTGGATATTTCAGATGGACTTCAGACAGAAAATGATTCCAAGACATGTCGCTAAAGATACTGTAGATTGTATTTTATATCCATTAATTTATAGATACATATATTGCTATGTCTATAACCGGCTGCTTTTCTAAGGCAGCGGTAACTTTAACTCAGTGATTAATCTATTTAATTTAATTATATATTATACCTTTCGGAACCATCGGATTTTCTTTCCAAAGGTTTCGTGTTTATCAATTCCAATGAGTGGCATGCAGGGGAAGATCAAATTACTGACAGATTTAAATTAGAGCAATTATTATTAAATATAACTATAACATAGATTTCAGGCTTACACTCTATTTACACAATTTCCAGACCTATGATTGAGAATACTGAGGGGTTCGTGGTTATTATCTTTGCCATACAATATAACATTCAAAGGTTACCTTAGAAACACAGCTACCGAAGATAGTGGAATTGGTCACTACTAAGTTTCGTACCCCAGCGACTCGGATCTGCTCTCTGGTCTCCGACGGACTTCTTTTCGACCTCTGACTCTTTCGTGGCTCGACTCAACTGCTGTTCTCGATGGTAGTACCCGTCTTGTCTCTCACTTCACTTCCACTGCCTCTTCTTGTGGATCGCACACCCTCGTCACTTCTATCCCCTCTTCTTTTCCAAAAAAGTCCCATATTTTGGAATTTGCCGATCTTTTATCGAACAAAGGAAGGCAGGGCTGATATGGGAGTGCCCAGTCCAGTCTTTGTCCAGCGGCTGGGGTCTAGAATGTTCTTGGGGTATCACGCTGTCCATGGGAAATCTCATGGGGGGATGTCCAATCCTTTTAACTTTTACCGACAAAGGGTTATAAAACTTTGCTTGACTAATTTCAAACTTATTTAATACTGAACTTATTCCCTTAGTATTCTCAATACATAACAATATATAACGTAAACATGGCTTAAAGAATAGATCAATCATTTGGAGAGAGGTTATGGTGTAGGTTAAAAGAGGCTATGTATTATATATATAGGATATAATGTACGCATAGATGTGTATAATAATTATAAATAAAAAACATATTTCTATACGCACATGGAAACCATTTAGAAATCATTTATTACCTTGGTGTGTATTTGATAAGGTTTAGAACAAGGATAAGAAATCTCACTCTTTCGTGATTCACAAATGCACTTGCTAAGCTGGCGTGCCAGTCATTATTAATTAGCTGTTTCCTTGAAGATAATGGAAGACTCGGTAATTAGGAGACGTAATCAATTGAATTGAATCAACCTTTTATCTAGAGTTATGAGGTTGATTTTTCAGATATATTACAGCTAGGGGAGGTGTAACGTTAGTTAAACACGATATTGACAATTCGGACTGAGATTTTCTCATCACTAGCAAAATAATTCTAGATTATATAAATATAAATATTAATGTTAGAAGGGGTGGGTGGCTGAATAGATTAGCGCGCATTACTTTGATCGCGCGTTGCCTAGATACCACAGGTGACAAATAAGCTGTTCTCTGTTCTCTGGCGCGACAGCCCGTGTAGGCCCTTGGCCGCGTGGTGTAATCTCCTACGCAGAATATACTCACGATTTACGATGAGATTTTACACGGTAGGGTCATCACTCTTTTTGCGAGTGGCCACCGTTTGTCTGACGGGTCTCACATACCCAGGGGAGAGGCTTTGAGTGAATCCCCAATTAATTATGTCCTTATAAAAGCCCCGCTGGGACTGGGATTCGAACTCAGAACCTTTAGCATGACTAGTGCGCTAGCCACGGGCTCCCCAAATAAAGCAAATAAGGACAGATAAGCCAGAAACGAAAAAATTACGACTTCGCATCTCTGTACTGAGGGGGACGTTTATTTCGCCATTTATATCCCGTTATCATCCGCTGGATGGGAAACTCCCGCATAGCCTTCAAAGGCGAGGTAGGGGTGAACAAAAAACAAAAGAAATATCAATATTAAAATAATAATCTGGTGAGTACAACACACGACTTTCACTCACCCTCGTATATTATACATCTATATTACTATTCTCATGAAATGAAGAATATAATTGGCCCACGAATATGGTTGTAGAAATGAGTTCAATGTTTCAAATGAAATTGAAATATTGAAGCATACAGGCAATATTTTTGAAAAGGTCTTGAACCACAACTGATGTCGATAGAGCAGTGAACTCAAACAGTAACCCCACATACTGTTCATTCTGCAGTTTCTACATTCTCAAATCTATAGAATGTCTAACATAAAGCCTATTTTTTATTTTATTTTATTTTTTTATCATTTAATTGATACAATTGTAGTTATAATAAAGACAATAAATAAATGGGCTTATTTACACTGATGCGTGTAAAATGTCTTTTGAACAAACTACCCAGTGGTAGCAGTTCAATGTCAATTTAATTCAGCAGGTATTTTCGGATGGTTGTCAGGAATAGATGGGAATAAATGAAGTTGCGTTCAAGTGGATTCGTGTGGGTCGGGAGTTAGGAATTAAATGAGACATATATGTTTCGGAATAATTCAATGTGGATATTAAGGTCATTATGGGTGGTTTCATTTGCCACGAAATAAGGAACGTTCAGGATTTTGCGTAGCGTTTTAGATCCCAAAAGCTCAATTCCATATGTCCAGATGGGTCTGATGGAGGTAACATAAATGAGCATTTCATAATAAATTGGAAGTTTTGAACGTTCGTCGAGTAATTGGTATCTACGAGTAGTTTCTTGACGTTTAAGTCTCATATGAGGATCACATATTAGAAGTTTGTCAAGATACGTTGAACAGGTATGAGTGGGGTATTATTAAAGGCTACATACAGTGGGGCAGGAAGTCATCGGTTTGCGACGAAGGAAATAGCTAATTTGGTGAATTTGTTAGGACTTATTTTAATCCCTCAGTTCTGACACCATTCCCCACTGGCTGTGGTGATGGACTAAAGGGTTTGGGATGTAGTAGTTTGATCATTATGGACGCATAACACACAAGTTTCATTCGCGTAAGTTGTGAGGATAGTTATAGGATGGAGTGGAATATCAGCTGTATATACCGTATAAAAGATAGGACCTAAAGTACACGTGCAGACCGAGAAAAAATGGAAGAGTAGGAAAGATTACGTTTTACTTTGAAGGTTGTATCAGTGAGATAGAAACGGAATATCAGGATGTATGAAGCGGAAGGAATTGACGGAGTTTACAAAGGAGTCCTGGGTGCCAGACTCGGTCGAACAATACATTCTGCGCTCTAATGTTGAAAATATAAAATCGGTGGCATTGCTGAATTGTAGAATGGGAAGTACGAAATCCAAACCGAGGTCAGGAATTACTTGATTCATTTTTAGGATCAAATAAATGCGTTTTAAATTGAGTGTTTCCAGACTCTTGCCCGTGATGGGTAAAAGAGACATAGGACGGTATGAGGACGGATGTTCAGGCGGCTTTTGAGGTTTTATCAACAGTTTCTATGATTCGGAGACATAGGCGGTTTGGAGCATAGCATTGAATATATAAGTGAGGTAGAGGATTGCTGTTCAAGGTAGCTGTTTTAGGATATATAATGTGATGAAATCATGACCAGGTGCTTTTTATACATAATTGATGGATAATTTTAATTAATTTAGAAGGGTGAAATGCTTTACGAGGAGGGGTTAGAATGAGGATTTCAGAAATTGGGATTAAAAATTTCGTTCGTGCTCACCACTGAGTTTTTTATTTATCTGATCAAGACAAGGTAGAAGATTTGGCAAGGAGTGGGTGATTAAATGTTTTAAATTTGAGCAGATTTTTGGAAGTTGTCCGTTACCCATTATTGTCCATTAAATTACTGTTAGCTGCAGGGTTGTTGTCGCTGGCGGAGGAATGTTTTGAGATCGAATTGTGCTGGCTGAGTTTTTACTCTGGTTTTGATTTGCTGATGGCTATAGTTAAATAAAAAATAAGGTGCATCATCCAACTAAGATTAGGAAACCCGGAGCGCATCAAACTACACAATGGAAACAAAACAACTACTTTCAAGGCAACGAACTTTTTCCATTCTGCAATAGTTTTTTTTATGATGGTTTGTACCATTTCCTACAACATTCCCCAATCTTTTAAAAAACAGACAATATATCTTAAAAACACCCATATCCGTATCTTGCGACTATAATATATCGAATATATAGCATCGATTGGGAAGTTAAATTGAACAGACTCTAAATTTATACGGCAACAATATGTATTAATAATGATTTTGTAAGTGGCATATAATTAGTAGTACGTACATAGTTTTTAAATCCAATTGATATATGTACTTATGTTACTCATTTGTTTATTTAAAATAATTGTCATTTTAATTTTTAAGACTTTTTCGATTGGCTTGGTTGTTTGGACACAGCAGACCCTGGATCCGTGTATTTCCTTTAAAAACTGAAATTCGATAATTTTCACGATTACGATACTTTTCTTATACTCCATATTTCATATAAAAGTAAGTGAAACTAAAAAAAAAAAGGAATAGCAAAATTAAAGAAAAGTAGAAAATAGAACTGCCAGATTATAAAAGACATTTTAAAGTTTAAGAAACATCTGACCCAACAGTGAACCGGGCCAGTTGTTGCCACTTACCCACTCTTTACTAACTTCATTCAGTATCAAAGTTGTTTCCAACAGGGCTGGAATATAACCGGCGAGGAAAAGGTTTAGTTTAAGAAAGTTCCCCAGGAATGCTGGGGACAGTACTTCTATAAAAGGAGGCTAACAACTTATATTAGACACCAATTGTTTGGAAGAGGGCGGGGTGTCGAGTATATAAAGAAGTTTGGCCATTAAGTGAGACAATAAAGGAAACTAATTGATGAAGCAGCTTCAGTGCCTATCACCTACCCTTCTGCTGAGCCCAACTGCTAGGTCCTTACAAAGGGCTACTATAGCCCTCATCGCTTCGGATTTATTATCCAGAACACGAAGGGACTCGCCCTAATAATTGCCCTTCACAAACCCTCCTCGGTCAAGCCCTGAGCCCTGGCACAATTGATGTCCTTACAGTAAATCTTATTCCTTGCCAATAATACCAGCTGGGAACTTCGCCCATGATTACTTTTAAACTACCGTTTACGAAAGAAATGGAGGGTGAAGTTTCTCTTGGAATGCAAGAAAAAGTATCCTTCGGACATGCTCTTGCTAGCCACTCAGCCACCGGCTCCCTAAATTAATACATTTACATTTTTATTAAGTCTACTTTTACTAAGAGGTTCTAACATAGATTTCAACTACAGGAGGGAAGTGAAAGACGTATGTTGCATGCACCAGATCTTTCTTTTGTGCCAGGCTCTAAAATTTGTTTCTATGAACCGATATTATTCATAGAGGGATATAACTTAAATACTTTGTCCTGAATATAACTTGAGCTTCTTCAAAAATATTTATATTTATATCTACGATTAATCATTATCATAATGCTAAGAATTATGTAGGTATGTATAGAATTATTCACAACTTGTCATGGAATTTAATGATTAAAACCGAATCAGTTCACCTCATAAAACATAAACATGCCTTAACCAACGAAGCAGCCTACCCCTCTAATCTACTTAGCTTGAAGAGTATATATAAATTCTCATCAGCATGTTGGTAAGTACTTTATCTCGAGATGATGCTTAAAAAACAAAGCCTTGTTACGAGGATAAGCACTGAATCATTGAAGGTCCCTGAGGATTAGTTAGGTGGGATAAACTAGTCCTAACTGAGCCTGTTCCATGAATATCAAATTTCCACCCACACAAAGGTGGGGTTAGAATACGCTAAGTCTAAAACGGCATCAAAGGCAAAGATCCACATAGAACCAAATATAAATGAGTCTTATCCTAAAGAACGATTTTTTAGCATTTCTAGGAAAGTTAAAATTTCCTCGTGAATGTATGTATAATAGAAAAGTAAAAATATATTACAGTTGACCAAATGTCTGTAATTAGCTCATATATTTGGGTGTAATTGTTTAATACAAGACTGAAAAATTACTATAGCTTAGTTGTGCCAAGACCAAAACATACCTGAACGACACACCAGAATTTTTATTTCATTGCAACTGTTCACAATAATATTCCTCCAAATTTTCAAATTTCTCACACAAATCCTACAAAGTATTCAAATTATTACTGCAATGTTAAAATATGGGCGATATCTCTCAGTGAAGAAAAAATTGCTGAATTATTGAATTCAAATTACTTATCGCTATAGACATGTCCTCCATGAAAGCCTGCGTCACTCATTCTGATATTTATCCTGTATAGAAGTATATGCTATTTATTGGCTTTTGATATTATCAATTACTGCTTCTCACTGTGTACTATGTTATGTTTCCTTGTAATAGCTTATTATGATATTCAATCTTGCATTTATATGCCTTAATTTTATATCTTGTGTATATGAATTTGTATTCTTTATTGCTTTTGGTTTAGTCAATTACTGTTTATCACCGTGAAAAATTGTGTTATATTTTGTAATACTATTTAAATATTGTATTGTATCTTAATGTGTAATGTGTTACTGTTAGTTGTTGTACTTTTAATGGATTGCCGCGGGTGAACTCCTTGAACACAGTTCAGTGAACACGGGCTTGCCTTACTGAAATAGTGACTACTCCATGCACTGTAAAATGTCGGTATTTTGATTTAATAAAGAAGTTAAAATCCTGGTGGGGGCAACACACGACTGTCACTTACCCCCGTTGTTAAAATCAATTAATAATAATAATAACAGGCCTACCGAACCCAAAGGTTCAAATACTGTCTACAGAGACTCGTCCAATGATCACCGTTCAAACCCAAACTCCCGAGATCAGCCTTAACTAAAATCAATTAAATAATTTTTAAATACAGTTAGAGATTAAAGTTATTGAAACTATTAAAGAATTAATAAAATTGAATTCCTATTGAAACATGTGTTTTTATTAAAAAATCTATTATATTATTATCTAAAACAATCACTTAGTTTTATCGGCTTTTTATCTTTCTCTATTAACTTTTACACGCTCTTGTGTATTAGATAATATTTTTTTCTAAACACTTTAGCTTTCCAGGGGTATATTACACATTTATATTACTGTTCATAGGTTCAAAAACGAAAAATTGCATTAAAAAAATATTTTTTTAGTTTTCTCCTTTAGTTGTTTTATAAATTTGCTCAACTTCTATATTTAGCTGTTATTTATCAATGCTAACTAGATAATATGGTTATTTTTTATAGAATATAGAAATAGAAAATAAACTTTATTCTGGGACAATGTCCCTTCAGAATAACATTAATGGTCAAAATAATAATTTATATCTGGCCTAAAACAATATATAACTACATTTAAATAACAAAAAAAAAGAAGAAAAAAAAATAAATAAAAGGTCATTGTGACATCTCTATGTACATATTCAAAAATAAATATATAAGAATCAACCTAGAATATATCTTTTACATCTCATTAAAGTATATAAACAAATCACCTCACATAAATAGGCATAATAAGAATTAAAAATTAGCTTACATCGGACTGGAGAGAAAGTAAATATTGAAAGAGGAGGGATTTGAATGATGGTAGGGAAGGAGCATGTCGGATGTTTGAAGGGAGAGTATTCCATAAGGCAGTGGAACGGGCTAAAAAGGAGCAATCGTATTTTTTGGTTCTATGGAAAGGAGTTTGGAGGTCAGACAGACGGGATCTTGTTTCCTGGTGATGGGTTGAGGATTTAAATACCAGAAGGCTGTAGACGTAAAATGGGTGGTGGGAGTTAATGATTTGATAAAGGAATGATCCAAGGAAATATTGTCTTCGAAGGTTTGGGGTTAACCACTTTAACTCGTCGTAGAGGTGGGATACATGAGATCGTCTCGAGGTGCCGAACACAAATCTTGAAAAACAATTCATAATTCTTCTCAATCTGTCCTCGAGCGCCCTCGAGAGGCCGCCATATGCCACACAACTATAGTCAAAGTGGGGGAAAATGAGTGATGAGACTAGGAGTTTACGGGTAGATAGTGGTAGGAGATGGCGGGATCGGTGGAATAATTTTAAGGTACTAATCGATCGACGGGAAATTTGGGCAATTTGGGGTTTCCAGGACAGGTTTTGGTCGATGATGATGCCAAGATTTTTCACAGAGGAACTAAAAACAATAGGGTGATCATTTAGCAAAAGCGGAGGAAGGGTGGTGATAGATCGGAGGAGGTATTTGGAACCAACAAGGATGGCCTGAGTTTTTGTAGGATTAAGCCTTAAGTTATTCAGGTTTGCCCAGGCACTGATCCCATCTAGGTCTTCCTGAATACTGGCAATGCTACAGATAACTCGGAAGGAGGGAAGGATAAATAGATTTGGAGGTCATCAGCATATAGGTGGTAGGAAGAGTAATGGATTGAATCAGGAAGGTCATTGATGTAGGTATTGAACAAAAAGGGAGAAATACTCGAGCCTTGGGCCACGCCTGAGGACAGGGCAAGGAAATTAGATGGGGGTTGATTAGGAATGACAACCGCTTGAGTGCGGTTGGAAAGAAAGGATTGAAACCATTGAACAGAACTGTTGGAAAAGGATAATGACTTTAATTTAGAGAAAAGGATCGAATGGTTAAGAGAGTCAAAAGCTTTGCTAAAATCTAAAAGTACCAGGACAGTTAATTTTTTTTCATCTATAGCAGTATAAATATCATTCGTGATTTTGGTAAGGGCGGATTGCGTAGAGTAGCCAGGTCGGAAGCCGGATTGGTAAGGGTTAAGTTGGTTGTTTTTTTCGAGAAAACTGGATACCTGGGATTGTACAATCCGTTCAAGAGGTTTAGAAAGGTTCGATAGGATGGATATAGGTCGGTAGTCTTTAGGGAAAGATGGGTTAGAGATTTTGTTTATAGGATGGACCAAAGCTTGTTTCCAGGAAGCAGGGAAAACTGCATTTTGGAGGGAAAAATTGTAGATGAAAAGAAGGACTGGCAGTATTTCTGGAAGGCATAATTTTAGCAATTTTACTGGAATTCCATCGAAACCTAAGGAAGTAGTACGGGATTTCATTATGGAAGATATGAGGTCTGTTGGTGAAATGTAGGAGAAATAAAAATTGTCAGAATCGAATGATGATGAAAGGGATAAGTTATGAGAAAAGGATGGCGAAATGTTGGAGGAGTCGTTTAAGAAATAAGAATTTAGTTCATTGGGTGATGCAGGAAAGACTGAAGAGGTAAATGTTTTACAGAGGGAAAGTTTACTAAGAAGTTGCCACTTGGATTTAGGATCAGGAGCAGAGGACAGGGATTCTTGAAAATAGTTGGACTTCGCTCGCCTAACTGTTGTTTGTGTCAAGTTCCGGAGGATCCTAAACGCTTCGTAGTCATCTGCTTGTCTTGTGCGCCTAAAGCGCCTACGGGCAGCCTCACGCTTTCTTTGTAGTTCTCTTATTTCTTGACACATCCAAGGAGCAGGTGGGCGGCGGAAGGTACGGGTTTTGAGGGGAGCATGTTTGTCAAGGACGGTGATCAGGTTGGAAGTGAGGATGTCGACCATGGCGTTAATGGAGGAACAGGAATAGATATCATCCCAATTCAGGGTTTCAAGATCGGGTAGGATGTCTTCACGGGTGAGGGAATGGATTTTACGGAAAGTTATGATTTTTGGAAGGATTTCTGGAGTGGGATTTTGTATGATATCTGAATTAAGTCATGGGAGGATAGGAATGGTACTGGTAATTGAGAGAAGGAGAAAAGGTTCTGTGCTGAATCTATGATGTGAACATCTAACCAAGTGTCTGAACATCGTGTATGATGTGTCGGGGAGAAAGGAACAATGTAGAGGTTGAGGGAAAAGAAAAGGTTTTCTAGGTACTGTTTATCATTGGAGTCGGAAAGAATATTGGTATTAAGGTCGCCGGAAATTATGATATTGTTGTAGAGAGGGATATAATTGTAGAGGGTTGTTTCAAATAGAGTGTCAAAAGGAACGAGAGGAGGGCGGTGGTACACTACTGCAATAAGGAGAGGATGGGTGTTACATGTGATTTCCAAGAAAGGAAATTCGATATGTGGTAGTTCGGATGGGGATGAGACCTCTAATATGCGGGAGTTTAAGCTATTATGGACGTAAATACCGACGCCTCCACCTGTACGCCATTTTCGGTCATGACGTATGAAGGAATATTCAGGTAGGGAGACAGCAGAGGAGGGGATATAGGGTATCAACCAGGTTTCAGAGACTGCGATGATATGATAAAAATTGCTTGTAAAATATTGGAGGAATTCATCATAATGAGCGGGCAAGGATTGGTAATTAACGTGACAGATGTTTAGGATACTAGACATAGGAATGGGAGGGGAAGGATGTATTTAATTATTTATGTAATTATGTATTTATTTAATTTTAATATACAAAATTAAAGGCACATAAGAAGAAGAAAATTTAAAATATCGGCTTAAGAGCCCTGTCAGCCTACATGATATTAAATCCCATTAAATTTTACATCGATATAGCGAGTTTAATCTAAATCGTCCGAATCGTTTTTGATTAAATCCTAAAAAGGTGCTAAATGCTTGGTATAAAGTGGCTCTTCTGATAAGCTCATTTTGAAGAAAAATGTTTTTTACTGTCTCGGGGCGTATAGTTGTCTTAAATATGAAATTTCAGTTTCATTGGACTTTCCGTTTCTGCCCGGGAGTTACCACAAACACACACACCTTTTTGCAGGACTTGGTTATTTGGACTCAAGGGACCCTAAAACGTGTATTTTCGTTGAAAACTTAAATTCCAAAAGTTTCACTATCGCAATGCTTTCCCTTACTATATATAGTAAGTGGAAGTAAAAAAATTAATAAATCAAATATATATATATATATATATATATATACCTGCTAAGGTTTTACAGGGTCGGGAAGAGTTTGTAAGGAATTCACTAATGATAAGACTCCAGACTTGGGACTTTTGAATCACCCTCAGTTTATATTCATCCAGATATAAGATTTAATTTTTGGTTGATCAAAACACCTATATATCCATAATAATTTTTTTTTTGTACTTATATTCTAAAGTCTTGTTAGATCATAATTTTTTTCTTTCCCTGTCAATGGTTCCAAGTCAACGAAGAATATATGTAGTGGAACCTTATCTTTTATGACATTAGTGATTAGCCGCACCTTTTAACTTATCTCCATCAGTTCTGCTTTGATAGCGTCAACTGTGTCGAAGGGTGTAGGTTTCTGATTACAACTCTGAAAATTCTCTCTTGGCGTAGCTGACAGGTATGGAAATCCGCTTTGGTATCAGTTAGATATTTCACTATTTTTCTATATCTCTCGGCGGTAGTAGGGGATATTTTAGTGTCATTAATTCTACTTAGTACAGTAGTTTTTGTTTTAGAAATAATATTGCTTTATTGAGAAATAATGCAATCTGCCACTATCTTGGACAATAAGTATTAGAGATAAAATAAGTCATTCATTCTATATCTACAATACAAAGTAAAACAAACAAAAAATAAAATACCTCAATAACAAATGAAAACAAAAATAAAAAAATAAAAATTAAATGAAATAAAAGAAATTAATTATTATCTTGGCCACATCCATACCTATATAATTCAGTAGTAGCTAGTAGAATATATAAATTTTTTCAATCACACACACAACTGGACATGTCAAATGTTTGACAAATATTGGTGGAGGTTGTTCTCTGGGTATGTGAGTAGATTCCATAGCTTCTTTTTCATTGTGGACGACGAGTTTAAACCTTTAGATCTATATCTTTTACTTCTAGGCTTGGAGGGCATAATTTGATTAAAAAATCACATATAATAAAAAATAAAATAAGATAAATGAAGAAATAAAAACCAGAAGAAAAAAATAAACGAAAAGCAGGCACAGGCTTGTTGATATGATGAGGTTACTCTGTATTCACTATTTCGTGTCTGTACGAAGTAAATTATAACATTTCATACCCAGGTTTTCTATAAAATTTACTACTGTGGTATTCCTGAAACCTAGTGATGTTTGCCAGACTAAACTCAAATGAATTCCTACTGAAATATATTATTTAACTACTTTTACGTTGTCACCCGTTTACTCACGTATAAAATAAAACCCTTGCCTTTCGCTGTAGTACTGATTACATTCTATGAATCTATAAAACTTATTATTATATAATAATATAGCAGTATTATTATATAAATATGTCAAGTCTTCGTGTTTACTGACCTTCCTATTGTCCGTTTTTGATCAAATCATTCAATGTTTGCCGTGGTTAATAGGTTGAGACGCATGGATTGGGTATTCAAGTGGTCGATAAGGTTCAATAAATAGATAGTTGATGATGGGCCTTTAGCATGATTAAGTTGCCTGAATTTCTTAACAAACAACCAGCTGTGTCAACTTTATTAGATTTCTAGCTTTAAAAACCAACAAAGTGATAGTATGGATTATAAATTAACTGCTAATTAACCATAATCTACGTTAGGTGGATGAGTTTGTAACCACGTCTATTAAGCATAGTATTAATTATGTTTTTAAAAGATACGCTTCTAACCTTAAAAACCATTGGCTTAATAATTAATACTTAACCATTACACCTGCTGTAGAATGTATAAACAAGTTACATGCTCAAATTTCTCATTCCATCCATCTTTGTGAATTGTGCGATATTATATTAAAATTTTACATCACAGAATAAATAAAACGGCTTTTAGTTGCCACACTTGTTAAAATCCATAATAATATTTGGTCTAAATTCTTTAACTTTCCAACATTTACATAAGTATTTTTATTAGATAATATATGTCTGTTTTTTTCCTTTTTCGATTGGTTATCAAATTATTTTATATTGAATACTTTTGTTAATGTTATATACTTTTTTTAGATAGTTATTATATTTATCAATGTAGTTTTTAATCATGTAAAACAGCATGGAATGGTAATTCTTTCGATTCCAAGTACTCTAACGGAAGAAATTCTAAAATAGAAGCATTTCAGCCTAGTAAGAACATTTTATCAGAAAGAAACCTACATGAATTCAAATATCCATTTAATTTTGTGGGACTTGATCACTTCTACTTAGCAGATCTAAAAAAAAAATTTATATATCGGTAAGTAAAAGTAATAAGAATGAATTTGATATTATACAAAGAATATTAATTAAAATCATACATATTTTCAATATCAACACGCACGAAGAAAGAGGCCATCCGATTTTATATATATATATTATATATATAATATATATATAAATTTATATATTAATATAATATATATAATATTTAATTTAAAAAGTATCTGATAGACAGATAGAGAAGTTGTATGTATTATAGTTAATCTTACGGTTAACGCGGAAATGTGTAAATCACCACAAAATAAAACATTTGTGAGCGAAACCCAACGGGATCACCACTTTGGCATAAAACTATTTTTCAAATTTTTGTTAATACTTCTATAACTTATCAAGATGAACTGTTGCAAATACAGTATATTTTAAAAATTTATTTTTATATCAATCAATAAG
Organism: Piezodorus guildinii; assembly: GCA_023052935.1. NCBI lineage: Eukaryota > Metazoa > Arthropoda > Insecta > Hemiptera > Pentatomidae > Piezodorus > Piezodorus guildinii. The sequence goes on along the minus strand of CM041293.1, from coordinate 149,466,779 downwards.
AGACAATAATCATTTTGTCACCCCTTTATCCTGGTTAATTCTAACGTGTTTAATTCTACTCAATCTCACAAAACCTTCGAAAGTGAACCCTACATTCTTTAATTCAAGTAGATTTTATTCTAAAGAAAAATTGAACGAGCAAGTTCAGGGACTGATCCCTCAAAAGAGTCCATTGTCAAAGTGATCCAAAGTTAGGTAGCGAAAGTTTAAACTTAAAGTCAACCCTTTTTTAGAAAATTGTAGTCAATGTGCATGTAATCCTTCAGTTCCAACTCGCTATTTAAGAGTTCGATATCAATTATAATATATATTGGTAAAAAAAAACAAAAAAACAACCTATTACTGAATAATATTCCCTCCCATTTCGTCATTGATAAATAAAGGCATAGAAGCCCTTGAAAGGTTAATAGTGCAAGCAGCGCATATACAATCCTGCTTAGATACCTTCGGGTAATAGAGGGGCAAAATGTAACATGTGTACATATCATATTTGTAATTGTATTTTGTGTAAATAAAACTAGAGGTACAAAAAAAAATAAAATGAAACCATTTGAACCTTTTCAATTTTTTTTTTTTTCTTTTTGTATAATTTTTACTATAACTTAAACAGCCATAGTCCTCAAAAGCAATTGGGAATCGAATTCAAAGATCCAACAAGAACAGAATATAATCGTATGATTGAATTCAAGTATCACTGAGATACAACTAATCAAAGTCTTCCTGCCTCATTACAACAAATAATAAAAACTAATAAAGACACCATACACTATTCTACTGTTCTCCGTGTCCTGGTTCGAATGCGGCTTTGACAGAATACTAATTGGGTTGTGTCACATGAAATTGTCCAGTTATCAAGGTAAAGGATTTTTATTAAAAATACGAATATGAAAACAATAATTTTATTAGAAGTATTTAACCTATCATTTTTCACACATTTTTTTCCCCAACGTGACACCAACTTTTAACTCCCGAACTGAAAAACTCTGAGCTTTGAAGTAATCAAAATCTGAAAACGCAACTTCAATTTTTGCACGGTATGTTTTGAAACATGGGGTACTGCTGCCGCTCAGTGTGATCAAGAAGTAACCCTGTACCGAGTTTTTTTACTTCCAAAACACTTTAAATGTCTGGAAACGTAGAGGCACTTCCCGTTAGTTTGCTGAAAGTCCTTAAACTGTTTGGTAGGGGTTTCCTCTTCTACTAGATATGTTTTGAGGACAGTCGTATTGTCTATTAGGACGGAGGTCTTCCTCGTGGCAATGTTTTCCAAGTCGTATCCCCGAGCTGAAAACTTAGGCCACAACCAACGGCGAATGGTCCGGTCATTAAAACTCCCTTCCCTAAAAACGCCTTGCAATTATTTCTAGCGGCCTCAGCTCCTGAATGTCCGAGTTTTAAACTCGTCAAAAATATTACTCGAAAACGCGTGTTTCCATTTCATATTTGGAGGTATACTAAAAAATGGGTAATTGATTGGGAAGCTAATGTTTATTAATACAAAGGATAGAGGATTAGTAAACTGTTTTCTTTTAAAATATGTAAAACAGAGACCCTGTAAAATCCTTTATGTATTCAGAAACTATAAAAACTGACATTACATTAGAAGCAACCCAATATTGTAATGCTGTAATAAAGCCGTGGGACGACCCTCAGGGTATGGAGACTAAGCTTTGTTTTAAAGAGATACCCAAACTAGGGAATAACCTGGCGGCTGAGCGTATAAAAAAATAATCACCTCATTGCACGCGGCCGTTATTCTAAGAAACATTACGAAACTTTACATGCACTAAGCCCAAAACCCTTCATGGGTTGTAAGGTAACAGGTTTTTTTTTTTTTTTTTTTTTTTTACTGAAACACCATAAAATATATGTTTTATATGGAAAATGTCCATAATCCAGATTAAGTACTGATCAATTTAAATAAATAATATTAAAAGGGAATCTTTTAAAGGTGTGAAAGTGACAAAAAAAATCTTGTAGATATTACAAAAATTTTTAATGTAATTTAATATTAGAAATATTTTTAATTTACTTTAAAATATAAAATAATGTGAAAATTCAATCGGAAGACCAAATTTATTCATAGTACAGGAAGTATTTGTTTTTTTTTTCGAATTTCGCACTCCGACAAAAATGAAATTAAAAAAAATCACAAGATATTATTTTCGAATCGTGTATGGCAAGAGTGGAGCGCACTTTTTGACTCACAATAAACTCTAAATAACTAATAGTTTTTGATTCTAAGAAACAGGAATTAACACTGCATTAGAAGGGCCAATAAAGTGAAAATGTATCTTCATGCACTATAGTTTCATGATTTGATTTCGTAATAAGAAATATAAAATTGAACAAATATAGTTTTGCAAAGTATGTAAGAAATATAGTAAATTAAATTGGATGAATTTGATAACAAGTCTTGTTAAAACATATAACAAAGAGTTGTTACATGGTGATATTGAAAGTCAGGGGCCAATATGTATTTACATATGAATCCCAATCACAGTTATTAATAATAATGTTTTTAATTTTATAACATATATTATTCCTTACATTTTTCTTCCCCTTCATATTTGTTTAATCCCTTACGACATCAAGAATAATAGCCCTATAACTTTTTACATTTTTAAATCTCCTCCGCGGATAAGAAACACCACAATTCACCGCTGTGTTATATTTTTAATTAACATTTAATTGAATTTTCTAAGACCCCCGTTTATTCCACGGGGGTTTTTTTAAACGCCGACTATCCATCCAACTCCCATAACAACATGTGACGCGGCTATTTCTACAAACAATGACCAGCGCCCGAGTGGATAAACGACGTCCACCTGTCAACTCAATATCAACCGCACTTATTTTAACCGATAATTCACTTTCTTGAAAAATAACAAATATAAATGAGATAAAGGAATACGGCGTGTCCGAATACTATAATATGTAGTTGCTAGCATAATCAGAGATATATTTAAAGAAAATAATAGGGGTACTGCAACTACGTTTGCTATAGCATGCTATTTATGTTATTTTGCTAAACCATCGAGTTTCTACAAATATTTCCTGTATAAAATTGAGTTTAGCAAACGTAGTGATTAACACTATTATTAGCCAAAAAAATTTTCTGTAATTTCTAAAAATTCCCTTTTAATGCAGTTATTAGTAAAAATCACAGAGAATAACTAATCTGACAGTGCTTAAATGCCGTATATTTTAATTTTCTTCATTAAAGTACTTAATTTTGAGTATATATAAAACAAATGGTACATCATCATGTTTATCATTAGATAAATTACAGCTAAATATGCAATTGAGGGCGAATTTGACAGACAACTAAAGGAAAAAGTGCAAAAATAATTTTTTAATGCAGTTTTTCTGTTTATGAACACAAGAATAAGTAGTATATGATGTATAATATACCGTTGGATAGCTACAGAACTTAGAAAAATATTATCTAATCACTGAATTATAAAATTCATGGAGAGTAATAAAAAAAAACCGATGAAACTAACTGAGTGTTGTTGAAAAAAAAAATTAATAGATTATTTACTAAAACACATGTTTTTATTGAAATTCAAATTAGTTAATTCTTAACCCAATTTATTTTTCCTGTCTAAATGTATTCAAATATTCTTAAATTTATTTCAACTACGAAGGTAAATGAAAGTCGTGTGTTGCTCTCACCAGATATTTTTTGGAATTGTGCGACAGAAACACATTTCGTACTTTAAAAAAAAACAAACATTTTTTAAACCTAAAATAACTCGGATTTTTTTTTTCTGATTAAAAGCTTCACTTAAGAATGGGATTAATTGACATTTATGTTGCAAACGAGTTGCAACGAGTAAAAAGATTGTTCAAAACATAAATTAATATATGTAATGAGTAATTGGAGTAATTATGGGTTAACCTACTTCTGCTGGTATGTTATTATTAATTTGATAGATTAAAATTAAACTCTGTGTTATATAATTGACCATTGTATGTATTATAGTTACCCTTATACGTTAACGTATAAAAAGTAACAACGATGAATAGTGCGAGCAAAGCCGCGGGGTAACAGTTAAGTAAATTTTATAAATAACTAATGTTGCCTGAGACCTCGTCTGCACAATTTCTGTTATTAATGATATTGCTATTAAGAAATTTGAAAAGATTATATTATAATGTACTTCCAGCGTAAATTGCATTTTAATTTATTTTCTTGTGGCAGAAGAACATACTGATTTTCCTCACGCAACCCGATCATGACGTTAATCGGAATCTTAATATTTAAATGGTCCCTTGTATATAGTAATTGTTACAGCAAAAATAAATTAATTGAAATAGAAATAGTTTTGAATTAAAAAGTAAATCAGTGTTGGAATCGTTGAATGCAGTGTCAATTTAACCTGTTTTTTTCACTCCTATTGGTCGCTCACGTGATGTTATATAGCCACTAGCCTTCCTCAATAAATTGACTATGCAATATAAAAAGAAATTTTTTAATTCGAAAGTAGTTATTTCTGAGATTAACGCGTTCAAACAAACAAACTCTTTAGCTTTATTATTAGTATATAATAAATGTATAATATATTCTATATAGTTTATGAATATATTAAACTTTATAGCATTTCCAATTCATTAAACCACTTCAAGTCAATTTACCTTTATTCCATTCAAATGTAATTTATTATTTTCACAATCACAGGGAGTTTTTTATAATATGACTTTAATAATAAATTTTTGGGCATTCCTACTCGACATTTGGTTTTAGTTTTGAAAAATTTGATGTCCAAATGCTAGTTTTTAAAATTCTACAATTAAATAAAAAAAAAGTTTATTATCTATTTGTTTTAAGATAATTATTGAATTCCATTTTTTAAGATAAGGGTGGTAATAAAAGGGATTAATAATATGCTTTGGGGGTTTTGATAACGTTTTTTAAGCTTGATTTACTTTGCTCGTGCGCAATTTACCTCGCCTTTACTTTAAAATATTATTTTTTTAATACGAGTGATAATTAATGTGTTTTTCGGAGGTTATGAATACATATTTCGAATTTGATTTTTAATCGCACGAGCGCAATTCAACTCAGCTTTACTTTTAATAATTTTTTTTTTTTATAATAGGGATTGATTATTTTTATTTACGCTATCGATGTGTGTTTATGATTTCGTTTCCCATTTGCCATAACTTCTGACACCAGATTTATAGATTTCCAGTTACAATATCAAATTTTATAAGAAAAGGTAAAGATAAAATACACACGAGAGAAATAAAATTTATGCTATGAGAAAAAAAAAAACGTAATTTATAACACCCTGAAAAAAAATTCAATCGAGTTGAAAATGCTCCCAATAAACCTAAGCCATATACCGCAAAAACACAATTATCAACGCCCAATATTGAGAAAACATTAAAACTGAACGAGGCGAAATGAAAATATAAAGCTCAAAAACGAACTTCAACACCCTAAAAACACATTAATTAATCCCCTATATCAATAAAAAACAAAAAAACTGTAGGGGTGAGTAATATGTGCCACATAAAATCCAGCTTGAAAAACCTTATCAAAACCCTCCAAAAGCACATTAATTTAATCCCTATAACTACCTCCCATCTTCTAAAAAATGCAAAACTTTATAATTATCTTTAAACAAAATAGATTTTTTTTTTTTTTTTTTTTTTTTTTAGATTGTAAAAATCAGCACTGACAACAATTATTTAAAAAACAAAACAATGTCGATATTACATGAAAAAAAATATATAAAAGACATATATTTAATAAACTAATTATTTTTCAATAAATAATACAAATGGAATTTTTAAGGGCTTGAAGTAAAAAAAAATGGTTAAAAATTGCTATGGAAAGGGTTTACATTTGCTTACTAATGGTGTTTACATTTGAAATGGGAAAAATTGCATTAAAATTGAAAATGTTTTATTTGACTTGAAAAAAGGTTACCATTGACTTTAGAAAATGCTATAATAAAATGATAATTTAAATTATTTATTTAGCTGATGCGCTCGATGATAACAGTCATACGTTACATCGTCTCTCAGATTTTTGCTTTTTTCAGTAGGAATTCGCTAGAATTCAGTCTGGAGAACATCACTAGACCTCAGGAATATACGGCAGTGAATATTGGAGAAATTTCGGTAAGCAAAGTTATAATTTACTTGTACAATCACGAAAAAAGTGAAAGAAGGGTCACTGATCAGCTGATTGCCGCTAGCTCGGCAAGCTCGGGCTTGCTTTTCTTTAATTATCTTTCTTTTATCTTTAATTCTTATCTCATTATTTATTTATTATTATTATTTTCTTAATCAATGAGATATTTTCATCAAGTCATGTCCTCAAAGTCTGCAAGTAAAAGATCTAGATCTGCAGGTTCTAACTCGTCTCCCACAAAACAGAGACCCCGCCGTGAACAAAATAAAAAAATGATTCCACCAGCGACCGCGTCAGCTACCTCATTAGGTCTGAACCACAGCCCAGCACATCATCACAAGGAATAACTGATGAATCCCGTTTTTTACACCGAATCCATTTCAGATACCCCAAAATGAAAAAGAAACCATGGAATCTTTCTCCTATACCCAGAGAACCACTACCTCCACCAATATTTGTTAAAAATATTAAAAATTTTAAACTGATGTGTGCGCATTTAAACAAAGTAACAGATCCTAATAGTTATTATTGTATAAGTAGAACCAATGATACTAAAATATCTCCGACTACTGCTGAAACCTACAGAAAGATTGTAAAATATCTGACTGAGACCAAAGCTGACTTTCATACTTATCAGCTGCGCCAGGAGAGAGCATTAAGGGTCGTAATCAGAAACCTACATTCCTCAACACCCGTTGAAGCAATCAAAGAAGAACTGACAGAATTAGGATTCCAAGTGAGGCAAGTCACCAACGTTCTAAAAGATAAAAGTCCACTGCCTCTATTCTTCGTGGACTTGGAACCATCAGCAGGAGTCGAAAAAATCTATGACCTCACAGACTGTACTATACCCGTGTAAAAGTTGAAAAACCTTACACAAAGAAAGAAATAGTCCAGTGCCATAACTGTCAGGCATATGGTCATACCAAAAGTTATTGCCATCACATACCACGCTGTGTGAAATGCGGTGAACAGCATAAAACAGAAGAATGTACAAGATCAAGATCAGCACCCGCTGTATGTGCTCTGTGCCTCAAGGACCACCCGGCTAACTACAAGGGATGTGAAATCTACAAGAAACTCAGAACCAGATACCAAAAACCTCAGGATCCGAATGAAACAGCTGTACCAACCAGAAGCAGAAGAGAACCATCAAAACTTGTAAATTCTAACGTGTCATTTGCCCACTTGCTTGGAGGTGTAACCAGAATCAATGAAGTCGAGGCACTGCCGGAACAACATTTTCCTCAACATTCTCAATCTATTGTACAAGAATCTATCCCTCAAAGTTTACCTAATCTTCAAAAAACTCCTCAACATCAAATTTCTCATATCCCTCCACCATCAAACGTCACAGATCTTACCAGTCTAATGACATCGTTCATCTCCGAAATCAAATCTCTTGTTATGCCGCTTATATCACTCCTTACAAATCTAGTATCGAATCTAATTCCCTGCCTTGAAAAATCCTTAAATGACTTCACCTAACTCCTTATCCATTCTCCTTTGGAATGCGAATGGTGTTAGAAATCATACTGACGAACTGACAGCGTTGTTGCAAGACAAAACAATCGATGTTGCACTTATAACTGAAACAAGACTAACGACTAAACAGTACTTCAAAATACCGCAATACATGACATACCGTACAGACCACCCAGACGGTAAAGCCCATGCCGTTCTGCTATCATTGTCCACCAATCCCTCTCTCATCATTTACTCCCACTTCCCACCTATGATTTCCTACAAGCCACATCCATAGTAATCAAGACTTTTTCCTTTCCGGTAACCCTCACATCTGCATATTGCCCTCCTAAACATTCCATTTCCAATTCGAATTTGTATCCTTCCTGGATTCCTTAGAAATCGTTTCATTCTGGGTGCAGACTTAAACGCCAAGCATCAGCAGTGGGGTTCCAGAACCACGAATTCTCGGGACGAAATTTGCTGTCTGCACTCAACTCCCAAAATTTTTTAATATCCTCCTCCTGACTCCCCTACCTACTGGCCAACCGATCCTAACCGCAATCCTGACATCCTCGACTTCTTTATCCACAGCGGATTAGGCTCTCTCAACTTGTCTTAACTCGCCTTGATGAACTATCCTCAGACCATAGTCCACTGATCCTAAAAGTATCTCTCACTCCAATCCAAAACCCATTCCACCATCATTCATCCGAGCCCTGTCAACTGGAACCTTTTCCGCCAAATCCTGACCGATAATATTGACCTCAGAGTAACCCTCAAAACCCAAGATGACCTAGATAATTCCGTCTATTCTTTACACACCGCCATCCAACAAGCTGTCTGGACTGCTTCCTCTCCTAAACACTCCAATATAAATCCAGACCAAAATCATTTTCCACAACCTATTATAGACCTTATCCACACCAAACGCCGAGCAAGATCATTATGGCAGCGCACCCGACACCCAACAGATCGCCGCTCCTATAACTTCTATTGTAACAATTGAAGAGGAGTTGGCGAACTTCCGTTCCCAGTCCTTTAATTCCTACCTCTCCTCTCTATCAGCTCGTGATAATTCCCTGTGGAATGTCACGAAAAAGATCCTAAAATACCATCATGTTTCCCATCCTCTCCGACGTGGTGATGACTCCTGGGCTGCGTCTGATGAAGATAAAGCCGAGGAATTCGCCACACACCTCTCCAAAGTATTCACCCTCACTCCGGAATCCCACATCAATCACACCGCAAAAGTGCAAGACTTTCTTATGTCACCGATTCCACTTTCCCTACCTCCTAAAGCTATTAATCCCTCTGAGGTCAAATATCTTCTCCAAAAACTGACTCTCCGTAAATCTCCTGGACACGATCTCCTTACTCCCCCAGATCCTCCGACAACTTCCGCAGAAAGCATTATATTCCTTACTTAATTTATAACTGCATCCTCCGCACCACCTATTTTCCTCTGTTATGGAAACATTCCACCATCACCTTTTTTTAAAACCAGGTAAACTTCCAACAACACTTCATCCTACAGGCCTATTAGTCTACTCCCCATCCTCTCAAAAATCTCGAAAGGCTTCTTCTTAAACGTATCCTACCCATATTAGAATCTCAAAATCTTCCTTCCCATCAGTTTGGATTCCGTCCTCAGCATTCCACAGTTCAACAGGGCTCCGAGTTGTAGACCATATTTCCTCAGCTCTTGAATGCAAAGAGTATTGTTCTGGTGCGTTCTGGACATTGCGCAAGCTTTTGACCGGGTATGGCACACTGGATTACTCTTCAAGCTGAAAACCCATTTACCCCCAGTCCCCTATACCTCATTCTCCGATCCTAATCTCTCGAACCGTTCCTTCCGAGTTCGCTGTGGTGAAGAATTTTCTAACCTTTATCCCGTTGAGCCGGTGTTCCTCAAGGCAGCGTCTTGGACCCATCCTCTACATCCTTTACACTGCTGATATTCCTACACATCCTGATACCTTTCTGGCAACTTTTGCAGACGACACCGCCATCCTATCATCCAGTTCCAATCCTGAAACAGCATCCTTAAACCTTCAGAGACACCTTTTCCTTATCGAACACTGGTGTAATAACTGGCGTGTAAAGGTGAACGAAGCCAAATGTAAACACATAACCTTTACTCTTAGACGAAAATCCTGTCCGCCAGTTTATTTCAACTCATTACCGATTCCTCTCTCAGATACAGTCCGGTATCTTGGCTTACTGTTAGACAAAAGATTGACTTGGAACCCACATACAAGACTTAAAAGACAAGAACTCAACCGACGATTCGGACAGTTATACCGACTACTCAACAGAAAATCTGAACTTACAGTTGAAAACAAATTATTAATCTACAAGACAATACTGAAGCCCATCTGGACCTACGGACTTGAACTGTGGGGGACAGCTAAACGTTCTAACATCAAACGCATTCAATCCTTTCAATCCAAAGTCCTCCGTACAATAGTAAATGCTCCTTATTATGTCTCCAATTATACCTTGCACCACGACCTTAATGTTCCATTTATTTCAGACCTAATTCCATCCAAATTTTCCAAATTCCACCAGAACCTCATTCATCATCCTAAATCCTTTAGCTCAATCCCTATCCAGCTCCACTCATCCATACAACCCACCTAGAAGGTTGAAACGGCAGTGGCCCCGCGACCTTTTGTAAATATATTGGAGTTCTAGCACTGGCTAGATTCTCCACTCAATGTGATGTATGTATGAGTGTGTGTATGTGTATATAGTATAAGTGAATTATTGACTTTGTATTGATTCATTATTGTGTATATATTTTATTGTAATTTTATGCTGTGTAAATATTGTAGGAATGTAGTATGTATGAATAATCTTTTCAGCACTACTATTAAAATTCCAAAGAGTGACAGATTGTAATATAACTGAATAAAAAATTTTGTTGTTTAAATTAAAAAAAAAAAAAAAAAAAAAAATTATTTATTTATTGAAATTTTACAATGGTAATTGTGTTTTATTACAACAAGTAAAAAGATTATATAATAAATATTGTAAAAAAAAAAATGAAGAAAAGAAGAGGAACTCGCCCATATGGCAGCACTCCGGTAGGTAATCTAAATTAACCATACTTCTTTTCAACGACCTTAGATGAATTATCAGGAATTAAAGAGTGAAGCGAGGGTTTGAAACTAGTAGTTAGATTAAGGGTGATAGTTCGAGATCCATTTTATCCAGATTCAGTTTCACACAATTGAATTGTGTCCATTTATTAATTTAGTGAATACGTATTTTTTCCAAACGTGCGATATGATAAATTGAAAAATGTTATGTACACACGGGCAAAGTATCGATTGCTGTGGCATCACTCTCTCATATTTCGCATATATCCATTATGTTGTCCTTTACAAAACTACCGCATAACCAGCTGATTGCAGTAATTAGAACACTCATTATTCAATGAGCCCATTGCTTTAATTAAGAGTCAATACCCTCCTTTTCACGGGCTATTGAGCATTTTTTCTTAAATTTTTTAATTTTGAAATGAGAGAACAGAAATGGTATTAAGGGTAGATCTACGAATGGTAGGATGAGACGAATACTTAGTTAGCGGTACAATCATAAAGAAAAAAAAATGGACAAAGTTCAGGGACAATAAATCTATAAATAAAGGTGCAAAAGATGATCAGTTGTTCCACTCAAATTATGCTGAGGTACTGAGAGAGAAGAGGCGCGTGGAGACGCATAAGCCTTGTTAACCCAAATTTTTACAGAATTATTGAGACCTCTTTTATGAGACAGAAGATTTCATAAATTCAAATGAACCATATTGTAGGATTCTCGGAAGGGTAGAATGCTGTGATTGGTATAATGATGATTTTATGCGTTAGCCGAATATATTTGATTTAAAACAATCATGCTGTCGATAATTTCTTTTCCATGCATTTTTACCTACTTATTATTACTAATTTTACTACATACATCAAGTAAAAAAAAAATTCTGTGCGGGCAACACACGACTTTTACTGTACCTCCATTTTTTAAAATAAATTAAAGAATTTTCTAATACAGTTAGAGACAAAATACGCGAAACTATTAAAGAATAATTAAATTGTAATTAATATAGAAACATGTGTTTTTTAAAAATTCTATTAAAATTATTATCTAAAATAATCAGTGTAGTTGGGATTCTTCTTTTCATCCTAACTCTCTAATTAACTTTAAAAGCTTGTGTATAAGATAATATTTTTTCTAAAATCTTTAGCTTTCAACGGTATATCATCCATGTAATTACTGATATTATGTTAAAAAGAAAAAAATTGCATTAAAAAAATATTTTTCTGTTCCTACTTTAGTTGGGTATCCCGAATTCATTCAATTATAAAATTTACCTTTTTTTCATCAGTCCGTAACAAGATCATAAAAGTTATATTTATAGAATCGACAATAAAAGGTATTGTTAGAGAAAAAAAATTTAAAATATCGGCATATAAGCCCTGTCAGACCATTTTTAATCCGAATGAAACCGAAATTATATTAAAGCCCATTTAATAATTACATCGATAATAGCGAGTTTAATCAAAATCGTTTGCAACCGTTTTCGAGAATATAGTGTAAGTGCCTCGTCTTTTAAGCTCGTTTTGAAGAAAAAAGTTTTGATAAACATCTCGGTCGTATAATATGCCTTAAAGTATGAAAATTTCAGTTTTTATATGACATACCGTTTGCCGCCCGAGTTTACCACACACAACACATTTTGCGGGACTCGGTTATTTCGACTCAGGGGACCCAACCATGTGTATTTCTGTTGAAAACTGGGAATTCGAAAATTTCATCACAATCGTAATACTTTCCCATTTCATTGATATATTAAAGTGAACAGAAAAAAATTTGAGGATAATATTAAATGGGCAACTGTGGAGTATGGATATTTTCCCAAGCTTAATCAACTTATTTAATAATGTATTCACCGCTTAAATTTATGATATAATTTGCTATAATTTTACTTAGTTACTGTTCCTATATTTGAAATATGCGCGTGTTAAATGTGGTGAACAGCACAAGTCTGAGCAGTGCAATACATCTCGTAAATCCCAGCAGTTTGCGCTCTGTGCCACAAGGGACTCCGGCGAATTACAAAGGCCTGCGATATTTTACAATAATCTCAAGTCAAGATTCTGAAGCCCCACGCCAAGAAGGAGACTAGACCGAGGAGAAACCCATCAAAATTCGTCGACTCCGACAGTTTCGTTCGCGCCCAACAACTGGTTGTGGTGACCAGTCTCAGTGTGAGGCCACGCCGGTTCAACATACACTCAAGCATCCCGAACCTGAATCACACCCCTTCAAAATTTTAATCTCAAAAACTTCCCCCAGCATCAAATTTTCTACTATCCCTCCTCCAACAAATGTCACAGACCTCACCAGTTTTAATGACATCATTCATTCTCAGAAATAAAATCAATAGTATGCCTCTGCTATACAGTCCCTAACAAACCTAGTATCAAATTTAATTCTGCCTTGAAAAAGCCCTAAATGATTCCATCCAACACCATTTCCATTCTCCTCTGAATGCGAAAGGTTTCGAAATCATATTAAATGTAACTAACTTTTATTACTACAACGACAAACGTATTGACGTACTTCTTATCACGAAACACGACTAACTTAACAAACGACAATTCACATCCCAGACTAACCAAATATACCGAACTGACCATCCCGAATGGAACGAGCTCATGCCGGCACTGCTGTCATCATCCATCTCTCCCTCTCCCATAATTTTTTTTTTTTTATTAGCCCATACCAGTCCATAACTTCCACCTAACCACTGCTGTAATTTATAACAAACCCGTCATTTTCCTATAACAGATTTGCAGCATACTCTCGCTCCAAAAATACCTATTTCGAAAATCCAATTTATTTATTTCCTTAATTCTTAGGGCATCATCTTCCTCATAGGTGCGGACTTAAATGCCAAACACCAGCAATGGGGAGCCAGAAATACAAATTCTCCGGGCGAACATTGCTGTCTGCACACTATTCCACTCACTGTAATATCCTCTCCCCGATTCCCCTACCTATTGCCTACTGATCCTCACCGTAAAGAACCCCGACCTCCTTGATTAATTTAATCCACAAAGGGCCCCCAAGGGACTTTAAATCATTCCGTTATCCCGGCTCGATGACCTTTTCCTCCGATCATGCCCTCTTACCCTGACTCTCTCATTATCTCCCTATTCCGAAACTCCTTCACCATCATTCCTAAGAGGCCCAGTTAATTTGGAACCTCTTCCGCGAAATAATAACGGATGGAATATTATACCTCAGAAGTATCCCTCAAATCTCCACAAGATCCTTGACGAATGCAGTTTGATTCCTTTACTACCCTTATCCAACAAAAGCAGCCTGGAATTCATGTCTTCACCTTCCTCCTTCCCCAAAATACTACCAGAAGAAATCCTATACCCCAAAACCCACCAAGATAATAAGTCGCATACAAACGACGCTCTAAACCACTCATGCAAAGAAGCCAGGCACACAGAACGATCGTAAATCCTACAATATTAACACCAAATTAGCTAAAAAGAAATAGATAAATTTCGATCCCAATCCAACAAATTCCTATCTTTCTTCACTATCTCTCTGCGACAATTTCCCTCTGGACAGTAACCAAAAAATTCTTAAATACCAATTCATCTCTCCATCCCCATCCGACGTGAAGATGGATCCTAGCTTCGTCGGATGAGAACAAGAGAGCGGAAGAATTTGGCCAAATACCTTTCTAAAGTTTTTAATCCCACACCACCCGAGCTCAATCCTGACCCATACAGCTTAACGTAAAGAATTCCTCTTCCTCTCCAATTCCTCTCTCTCCACCCCCTCCCCTACAAGCATTTAACCCCTCTTAGTCAAATTCCTTATAAAGAAACTAATACCTCGAAAAGCTCCTGCTATGACCCTCTCAATTCTAAGATCCTTCGTCAACTGCCCCAAAAACAATTATAAGCCTTACCTACCTCATAATAATATCCTCCGTACAACCCACTTTTCCTTGGTGTTGAACACTCCAAATCATTCTCCTTTTTCACCAAACCCTGGTAAAACCTCCACAACACCTCATCCTATAGGCCTATTATCATCCTTCCGATCCTTTTCAAAATCTTTGAAAAATATCCTTCTCAAGCGTAACCTACAGTTAATTTGAAATTCCTTTCCATCCAGTTCGATTCCCGCTCACAGCACTCTCACTTACAAACAATGCCTACGAGTGGTTGACCATATAACCTTTGCACTTGAAAACCAAGCAATATTGCACAGGTGCCTTTCTGGACGATGCTCAGCATTCGACAGGGTCAGGCACGATGGCTTTGCTTTTCAAACTAAAAAAACCCATTTAACCCCAATCCTTATATCTAATCCTACAATCCTACCTTTCAAACGTTCCTATCAGAGTCCGCTCTGGTTCAGAATTTTCCAATATTTACCCTGATCGAGGCTGGTGTACCTCAAGGCAGTGTCCAGGTCCTGTCCTCTATCTCCTATTTACCAGCGGACATAACCTACGGATCCGATACCCCTTCTTGAGCAACCATTGCGACGATTACTGGCCATTTTATCAACCCAAACAGATCCGAATTGCATCTCCTATCTACAAAGACCTCTATCCTGATTGAATTTAGTGCGCTAAATTGGCGTATCAAAATTAATGAATCCAAATGTAAGCACATCACCTTACCCTTCGCCGCAGATCCTGTCACACGTCCAATTTTAACTCCATACCCCTTCCCCTGCTCAGGACACAGTCCGTATCTGGGATTCTTACTATACAAAAGACTAACGTGGAACCCACACACTCGATAAACGACAAAACTCAAGCAATGACGAAACGGCCAAGCATATACGACTACAAACAGAACCATCAAACTTTCTGTGCTAATAAACTATAAATTTACAAGACGATTCTAGAAAACCGATATGGACACCTAACGGACTACGAACAGTGGGGGACAACTAAATTTGCGAGACATCAGTAGGCGTATCCAATCCTTTCAGTCCAAAGTCCCTTAGGAACAATAGTCAAAGCTCCCTATTATGTTACAAACAAGACCTTACACAATGATTCTGAATATCCCATTTGTCCTCGATTTAATCCATCTAAATTCCTAAACTACCACCATAGGCTAACTCACATTCCTAATCCTTTATCCCAATCCCTATCTGAGCTCCCAGCCACTCTCCCTATAACCCTCCTCGTAGGTTAAAACGGCAGTGGCCTAGAGATTCTCTTATAACAAAGCAATGCTGAGTGTTGGCAATGGCCAGCTTCTCCACTCACTGCCTGAAGTCCCTGTGAGGCTCTAGCGCCCTCTCTCAGTCTCCACTTGGCTTATTAGACCGGTGGACGTCGACTGACTGGAGAGGCGCTGGGATCCTCCTAGCCTTGGCCCCAACACCCACTTTTGTGGGCGTCGGGATTTAATTTCGGAGTTCCCAGGGTCAGTAATGGTAAATATTGTATAAATTATGTTATGAATTTGGCCAAGATTATTATTATAGTATTTCTTTTATTGTTCTTTTTATCTTTATTTTACGGTTATTTATTCTTCTTTATATTTTATTTATTTCTATTTATTTTGTATTCATTTATTTTTATTTCTTTTATTTGTGTACATAAGGAATGAATGAACTCTAATATCACTAATACATAGTGCCCAAGATTGTGGCAGAATTGTATTATTTCTAAATAAATAAAAGTTATAAAAAAAAAAAAATATATGAACATATAAAGTAAGGAAAGTATTGCGATAGTGAATATTTTCGAATCCAGTTTTTAGGGTCCCTTGGGTCCAAAATAACCAGGACTGAAAGAAAGGTGCGTGGTGTCCGTATTATGTCCGTGTGTTTGTTTAAGCCCAGTTCGAAAACGAAAAATGAGGTTTCATATTTGATAACTATACCCAGAAATGTTCCAGCTACTTTCTCTATAAAATCAGCTGACCGGATAGGTATTTATACCCATACATTTTTGCACCTTTTTACGGTTTAAACTCCCCTAAACGCCCTCCCTAACGATTTTAATTAAACTAATTTATTGATGATGAAGTATACATGTAGGTTTCATTCTGATTGAAATAACGACACAGGACTTAAATGTCGATATTTTAAATTTTCTTCCCCTCAACTAACTTTATTTTTGTAACATTTCAAAAGATTAACCTTTTTTTAAATCCAATCATCATACAACAAGTTAGAACCGAATGTGTAATAATTTAAATTTCACTATAAAATACGCCAATAACTAGTTTTTTTTTTTAAGAAAAAGAAAAAAATTGTAATAAGTTTTGGACATAAAACCACGAAGCAAAAAAAAAAAAAATTAAAAAAGGGAAAAATTAGCCGCCCTCCAAAAAATTAGAAGACTTACGTTTTCAAGATACGTGGAAACTGAATAAAGGATAAAAAAAAAAAAAAAAAAAAATATATACTTACTTATTACTGATCGTTACACCTAAGGATTTTATATTGTTAAATTATTTAGTCTAAATCATTTTTTTCCCAACGATACTAAAAAAAACCCTTTATTTTTTTATTATAAAAATTTTAACTTAAGTTAATTAAATTAACTTTGAACTTTCTTCCAACCTTGTGTTTTAGTTAAATAGTTCTTAAATTGATTTTAACAGCCGAGATAAGTAAAATGTCATGTGTTGCGTGCCCCAAATTTGTTATTTACTTTTAATTAATTTTAAATTATTGGTTTCATGTAATATTATTCTTATCATTTAAAAGCAAATCCGTTGCAGCCTTTTACGATCTGTTTTTCACATCTGATTCTAAAAGATTTTTTCAACAAATAGAAACATCCAGACTTTCCATTAACACAGAATCATTTTCCTTTTAACAAAACAATTCTGTCGGCTGCAACATGTGGAATAACTTTAATGTTTTCCGGTCTTAAACACAGCGCAGGAATATTTCCACAAAAAACGCCTGATAGATTTTATCCATTGTTTTATTAAAAGATTCAAACTTTCAAAACCATTTTGTAGTTATTCCCTTTTAAATTTTTTTTTTTTTTTTTCGTTTTTACTGCTCGTAGGAATTCGCTTTCAACAAAATGACAAGAAAAAAAAAAAATAAATAAAAAAATTTTAAATTATCAGAAAATTTGTATTTAACCAGATAAAAAAAATATCTTATTTTATCTAATTCGACATATATTTAAGATTTTTTTTTTTTTTTTTTTTTTTTTTTTTTTTTTTTTATCCGCCTCTACCCTTGAGGTCATTGGCGTGATCGAAATAATTATATTCTAGGGTAGAATCCTATCATTTTAGTGAATTCTATCAATTTGTTAACACTTTCTTCCTCATCCTTAAGCACCTCTTTAATGTCTTTCTTTAGATTCAACTCTTTTCTTGACTGCTCATAAAGGGGGCACTCAATCAGCAAGTGCTCTACAGTTAGAGGGGAATTGTTGCATTTTTCGCGGGTTTTGGCGTTTCCCCAGGCGTCTCAAGAGGTAACCATGCTAAATTGGCAGTGCCCAATTCTTAGTCTGCATACAACAATTTCCTCTCTCCTTGAAGATCTTGCACTATTTTTCTCCATTTCTGACAGTCGGATTTAATTGTTCTCAACTTTGATATCTTTTCTCTCCAACCACCCCCACTCTTTCAGAAGAACTTTCTTGTAGCTATTCACCCAATCCTCCATTGTGGTTTCTTTTTATTTGAGTAATCTCTTCGGCTTAAACCTTTTCTGGCTGAATCAGATGCTTGATCGGCTCTTTCGTTCCCATTAATTCCACAGTGGGATGGTACCCAAATCATAATCACTACTTGGACATTATTTTTGTTTCCCACCATTCATTTTTTTAACGTCTCTAATTATGGCGTTTAGAACATGTTTGGCTGTCAATGGCTGCAAGAACACTCCACGAGTCCGTAACGATAGTCCATGACATTTTTTCTGAGCTTCTAATCCATTTGAGAGCTCTCAGTATGGCTGTGGCTTCTCCGGAGAAGACGGAGCTCTCGCCTGGCAGACTGAACATGAGCTGTTGCTCTCTGCTGTAGACAGCACAACCAACTCTGTCTTCCATTTTGGATGCGTTCAGTAAACAACATATCGAAGTCTTGATATTTTTCTGTCAGCCTGAGAAAGAGTTTCTAATTTCTATTGGGGGTGCTTTCCTTATTTTTGCCATTGATCTATCTATATACGGTCTCATTTTAGCCAGTAAGGCATTTTCAGTTCTGGGATGGATTTAATACTATTTATACTCATATTAATTCTGTTTAATATTTTATAAATGATATCCTTGATCCCACGGCCTCTTCCCTCTTCAGCAAACAACCAAGAAGCTAAGGATTCATAACCATAAGCTTTTACTTTGGCGACATATTTGAGTAATAAAAATTCTCGCCGTAAATTTAAGGAAGGCTCTCCAAACTCTGCACTGATGCTTTCGATAGGTGAGGTTCTAAAAGCCCCAGTACAAATTCTCATAGCCGAGTTGTGGACAGAATCCAGCATTCTTAACGATGTTTTGTTGGCCGTTCCATAGAATTGAACTCCATGATCCATTTTACTTCTTACAATGGATTTATAAATTCTTATTAGTGAGTTTCTATCGGCGCCCCAGTTTGAATTGGAAATGCATTTTAAAAGTCCGAGCCTTTTTGTGCATTCGTCCCTCAGATGTTTAATATGCGGTATCCAGCTCATCTTTTTATCAAAAAACATACCCAAATATAATTGTTTATCTACGTACTCGATCGGGGTGTTGTTTAAGAGTATCTGGGGATTATCTCTACACTTTCTTCGCCGGCAAATGTGTAAACATTTAGTTTTTGGAACGGAAATTTAAAGCTGGTCTTTCTTGACCACTGTTCTATTTCAATGAGAGCCTCTTGCAACTTCCATTGGATGTAAGATAAGGATTTGCTCCGAGTGGTAATCACTTTGTCGTCTGCGAAGAGAAGACATTTGACTGAAGGCCGAATAGTGGACGTTATTCCATCAATAGCCAAGAGAAACAGTGTCGAACTCAGCGGAGATCCTTGAGGAGTGCCACTTTCCAGGCGATAGTCCGAGGAAAATTTGTTTCCAACTCTTACACAGAACTTTCGATCAGAAAAAAAATTCCTCAGGTATGCTAACATACAACTTTCAATTCCCAAATTCTCTAAGATTTTTAATACTCTTTTTCTATTCATCGTGTCATAGGCTTTTTCAATATCTAAAAATATGGCAATTAAATGTTCTTTGCGTGCTATTGCCTCTTGTGCTTCCAAGCTCAATGACAGTAGAGAATCAGTCGTTGATCGATGTGCTCTGAAGCCGAATTGGTTCGTCGAGATGACACCGTTTCTCTCTAATATATCACTCAATCTAGTGTTAACCATTTTTTCTTGGATTTTCGATATGTTAGAGATTAAAGAGATGGGTCGAAAATCATGGGGAGCGATGCTATTAGTTTTTTTAGGAATAGGTACAATGATAGATTTTCTCCATTCAGCGGGGAATTTTCCGCTACTCCAAGCCTCGTTGTATATTTCCAATAGGTACCTTATTCTTTTCTCTGGTAGTTTTTTGAGGAATTCTCCTGGAACACTATCTATACCAGGGGCTGATTTCCCCTTACATTTTAGTAGAGCGCATTTAAGTTCTTCAACACTGAATGGTTCTTGACATGCTTTTAAGCAGTATCCAGTCAAATAACGTTAAGTAAAGTTGAGATTCTTCTTCTTGGCGATCTGTGGAGTCAACGCCACAATTCAAGGCCGATACTTCCTTAAAATGTCTTGCCAAGTCTTCAGCAATGTCTTTGGGATCAGTTACGGTTTTGTTATTAATAACAAGTCCGGGAATAATGTGTTGTTTCCCAATTCCTCTAATACTGCGTATCTTATTCCATATTTCAAACGTAGGAGTCAAGTGATTTATTGAAGAAACAAACTCTTTCCATGATGCTCTCTTGCTGGTCTTCACTGTTCTATTAGCAATAGCCCTTAACCTTTTGAATTCTATTGCATCTTGAATTGCTTTGGTCTTCCTGAATCTATTAAGGGCTCTTTTCTTCGCGCGTATCGCATCGTTACATTCTTTATTCCACCACGGGACGTTCTGTCGTTTTGTGCTGTTTTCGGTAGTAGGGATGGTTTCTTTGGCTACTTTTAAAATTAACTTTCCGAAACCAGCTACCCTTTCATCTAAATTTTTATAATTATGTAGATCTTGCATCTTTTCTACGATCGATGCTTGAAACTTTTCCCCAAATTTGCTTTTTTGTACGTCCATCTGACCTGTTGAATGTTATTGTTTGCCATCTCACATGTTTCGATGAAAATTGGATAATGGTCGCTTCCGTACATGTAGCTCTTTGTGAACCATTTGTTAACTTTAGGTGCGTATCTCACATCGGCGAGGCTCAAATTAATTGCCGAAAAATTATTGTTTTTTGGACTAAAATGTGTATGATGTCCAGAATTCAGTAGTGTTATAGTAGGATTACGTTCGAGTAATTTCGAAATACTTTTCCCCCTGTGTCTGAAATCTGGGAGGTCAGAACCCCACATGGTGTTATGTGCATTGAAATCTCCCAGGAGGAGGAAAGGCCTAGGAAGCTGATCGACTAAGTTTTCTAGATCTTCGCTCGAAAAGTCCTTCGAAGATGGTATGTATATATTGCATATCACCAAAGGTTCATTTAGATGTATCTTAATAACTAAAGCCTCAAAATCGGTTTGTAGAGTGAGCTCTTCACAATAAATATCTTCAGCGACAAATGTTGCAATTCCTCCCCACGATCTTTCACTTTGTCTATCTTTTCTAAATAATTTATAATTTTTGAGGATCAATGTATGTCTTGAATTCAAATGTGTCTCTTGTAAGCAACATACGATTGGGTTTTCCTCTGACATTAGTTTCCTAAAGTATTCAATGTGACGGTAATAGCCGTTACAATTCCATTGTACTATTTTTACCATGTTTGAATTTCATTTTTGTGTCAGCTGTGTTGCTTGTTAATGGCTCTTTCTTGGTATAAATCGTGATTTTGTTTGGTCCGTTTTCGTTTAAGACTTTTAGAATTTTTGTTGTCCATATTTTGAATCCTCTGTTTGCTATAGATCCCTTAATATCTGTTAACATTTTCGTTAGTCCGTTTATGTCTTCTGTAAATTCATTTATTAAGTTCATGGTATTAGATGAAACTTTTTCTATTTGAACTGTTTCATACAACATACACGTTTCTTTAAAAGTTAAAGGGTAATGTTTTTTGTTGAGTAAATCTCGAATAGGTTCTAGTATATCTTCTGTCGATGGTTTGATTATTTGTTGTTTGTTTGTTTTTGATTCCTCTGATTTCCCTAATTTTCTTATGTTTGATGTTAAAATTTCAGAAGTCTGTGAACTGTTCTGAGTGGTTAAAGTGTACTTTTTTGTATTAGTTGGTTTTACTTTATTAATTTTGACTGAAGAAAGTGAAAATGTGTTGTTAGTTATTGTTTCAATATTTATTTTATCGTTTTTAATTTCTTCGATGTTACTGAAGTCTTTACTATTTCCTAGTTCATTTTCAACTTTTTTGTCATAGATAGTTGTGGCAACTTCGTTTTCAACTTTACTGTCGCAGGTTAATACATTATTTTGTGTGACTATATTGTTTTGTGGTGTAGCAATGTCTACAGTGGTATCGTCAGCTTCGTATGTAATAGTAGGTTGAGTTTGAGGGATGTTTGGACCTAATTCTTCTTCATTAGCATCTGACTCGGGGCAATTTGCAGCGAAATGCCCAGGTTTCCTACAAACATAACATATTAAAACGTCTTCTGCTAAAAATAAACGATGAGAGGTATCCTCGTTTATAACGACAATAGATGTTTTTAGATGCCCGATATCATCCGGATTAATAAACACCTGTTTACGAAAGCTTAATATGTTGCATGTTTTGGGGTTTTGGTAACCTGCCCTTATAAAAGTCATTGGAGAAAGTAGTCGAATTTCCATTTTCTTCAATTCGTTTTAAATAATGTAGTTTGGTACACTGGGACATGCGTTGGAAACAATAATGCCTTTCGCCGGGTTTATCAATCTACGTATAGGGACTATGTGGTCGTCTATTGTTGTAATTAGCTAAGAGTTTGTCCACTTGCTCTTTATTTGACAAATGTATACAAAAACGATTGTTCGATATACGTGATGCGAATTTAATTGCTTGCGGTTCAACTAGATCCGCTACCGTTTCTACGTATCGTTTTTGTTATATACCTTTAATCGTTTTAAGAACTATGGCGTACTCACGTCTACTCAATGGTTTCTCTCTTGAGATGACTTGTGCGTATGTTGAGCTAGCTGGCTTCGAAGTTTCAGACAAGGTGGATGTGCAGTTCCTATCAATACTTCCAGTTCTGTTTCTATTGTTAATTCTCTCTCCCTCAACGGGTTCTCCATCGGTTCCTCGATCCATACTCCTTAAGTCCTTCATTGCCGTCGAGATTCGCTCATTAAGAGCGTACTCTGATAACTCCGTCAGACCGATTCCAGAGAAAGATCCTGGCTAAAGAACGGCTATATTGCTATCAGCGGTCTATGAGATTTTTCTCAGTTTAGGCTGAATAGTCTGTTAATCAGTTATTTTACAAGAAAATACTTTTATTTGAACTTTCCTATAACAAAGCTCCAGCTGTTCTCTCTATATTTAAGATTTAAAACTGCTTATATAATAAAGTTGATTTATTTTTTTTTATTTCATTTTCCATGTAGTATTTGATGGGTATACATTGATAGAAATTGTAATTAAAACATATAAAGTCGGTTTAATTTATTCGTATTCTTATATGTTTAAAATAATCTAATCATTATACCCTAAAAACTAAAGACACAATTCCATAACTTGTTTAATAACAATATAAATATGTTTTATTTCTAATTAAAGATAAATGGTTTATTATTTTAAATAAAAGTAAAAAGAAGAGGAAAAATCATTATTCAAATTCTGTCACACTATTTCAAAGAGAATAAAACTCATCTGACATCAAACACCAATTTATTGTTTTGTGATATTTAAAAAAAAAAATCATATTCATTTGTGATTTGGAGATATAAAATAAATAAAATGTATGACATCTTTAATAATGAATAGGTGGACACCAAGGTGTAGACGAAGAACACACTAGTGAAGTTGTTAGAACTGTTGTTGAAATATGCATTTCCTATTCTGAACGATTCCCAAAAATTCTTTTGATTATTTTTGTTTCTCTCTCTGAGACGTGTGTTTCAAAACTCGATTCTAATTTGTTTTCCGATCTTAACTGTTGGAACATATGGAAATGAAGGTAAGAAAATATAATAGTTTGCTTGTTTATTTATTTAACGTCCCTTTATGCTGCTGTGGCTAATCGGACGAGTCCTAAATTTTGCCTATCCAGGTTTAATTAGGATAGGGATCTTTAACGAGTAACTGACATCGCACAGACTCGGGACCACCTTTAAACGTCCTCTCCGAAGGACGGCACAACTAAGGATTTTTTAGTCCCATTAAAAACCCTAGGGCCACCTGCGGGTTTGAACCCGGGACCTTTGACATAGGAGGCTGTTATGCTAGCCATCCTGCTACAGGTAACCCCAAAAAATAATAGTAATACTAGATGGGTAAACTTTAATTTTTTCAAGGTAGTCGTACGAACCCTGTTGTTTATGAACATTTAAGAACTACTCTATAGGAGCTTTTCAGTTTGATTGAATTAAAATGTATAATAGGGTCCTCTAATAGATCAGAGAGTGACAAGTGGTACACAGATAATTGATACTAAAATTAATTATTATATTCTGTGGATAGCAATTAGTCTAATTGAGTAAAATTGATCTATTGATTGTTTATCTAAGTAATGGCATGATTAGAAGTTAACTAACGTTGATTTGCACAAATTATTTCAAAGTAATTTTCTTATCTTTATATTCATATAATGATACCGCAATTCTTGGTTAATGTGATTCTTGAATTCTCGAACCCGCGAAACGACAAGATGGATTTTGATCTGATATACACGATCATTTACGACAATCTTTTCTGAATGTTTATAAGTAAAATACATTGCAATTTAGCTTTTCTTTAAACGAAAAATTAAATATTCTGTTACTATATTATCAAAACATTATTCCTGAAATATTAGAAGGGATAATACAGAAACATAATATATAATTAGAAAGCGCAAGAGTTTATAATGTGCAGTAAAATAAATCTTACCAGTTAATAAACCCTAAAAAGTAATTTTATAGCTCATTTGAAATACAAAATAGTAATGAACTGAATAGGCTAGAAAATTGTTATTTGTACAGTTTTTGAAAACATACATTTCAATAAAGTTATCTTTAGGTGAGAAAAATAAATTTTCAGTAATCTATGGTTCACTTTAAAATATCTAACAAAAAAACTGAATAAATTTTAAATTATTGACCAATTTATGTTTCTCCGCGGGTGATTAAATATGAATATACGTGATAAAATAAACATATTTTCTTGCTAGTAAAACTTTTCGTTACGATGAACTACATATTCCATATCGATAAACTCTAAAAGCATCTCATTAAAATTGCACCCTTGCGAAGCAGGGGTGAGTCTACTAGTTATAATATATAGAAAGAATATTTTACGATATTTAATTATATATGAAAATAAATTAAGGTCTTAAATCACAAATATGGAAACCAGTGCTTGAACCCAGTTTCATCGAAATCAGAAATTATATTTAGACAGGATTTCATAAAATCAGAAGTTTCTTTAGTTCAGATCTTAATGAAATTTCCTAACATAATGGAAATAATTCAGAACAGCAAGATGAGCCAAGTTTGGAAGATCAAATACATCCACTTGGTAAAGTTTTCATAACACTTTCTTTAATATTCTGAATGCAGATAATTTTAACATATAAGTAAAAATTTTAGTTTTGGGTATGTAAATAAAAGTCTTGGTGAACGGTAGGTAAGATGCAGATACTACATATGGCTTCATTCAACCTACACAAAAGTTCATACATTTGTAAATACTATCCTCTAATCTAAGCACTGGTTTTTATTTTACAGAATCGTTTGTTTTTGAGCTTTACATCGTCACCTGCTTATCACAATAATATCTTATGTATTTCGTAGAGTTTGCAACGTATACCAATAGGAATCGTTTTAACGCCAAGTTAAAGGTTATTATTTTATTTAAATAAATGTGAAAAGTTCATTTGAACGCTGAAGAATAATTTTCCGGTCGTTATGTTTTACAGAGGCAAGAAGAAAATATTTTCGAGAAAAATGGTTATAGACTATAAATAAACATTATGAACAAATAAATGTAATAAGAGAAACTGCCCATTGGCAGTACTCCATGAGGTAATCTGAACAAGAAGGTCTCGAGGCCATCTTCTTGTACAAAGCACTTGTACTTTTAAATTGTGTGTAGTACATTTACTTATTGACAAATATTACAATTTGTTTCATAATGAACTGTAATAATAGTGATATGATACACATTCATACAATATATACAGAAAATAATAATGACGCCAAATTACATAAAATCTAAAATAAATAAATTCAAATATATACAAAAATTAACAATTAATAAAAACAAAAAAACAACAACATACAAATTAAAACAACAACCTGTAGTTAAGATAAATACAGGTTGGGAAATAAATAAACATCATACAAACATACTTAACTATATACAATTTGCCTAAGGGACCCAAGGCTGGGCTTCTCCCTCCACAAGTGGGGGGAAAAGCTGAATCCAAGAGATCCCAGAGTCTCTCTCTCAGCCGCATCAGTGGTGTAAGCCAGTGGGGGCTGAGTTAGGGCGCAATAGCCACAAATATAGTAGTCTGTATAACTGGCCGAATCTGCGGTTGAGTTCTATCCTTTTAAGTCTTGTATGCGGGTTCCACGTCAGTCTTTTGTCTAGTAAAACATCAAGGTACCGGACTGTGTCTGAGGAAGGAAGCGGTATGGAATTGAAAATAACTGTTGGACAGGATTTAAGTTGAAGGGTGAAGGTGACGTGTGATTTTTAATTTTTTTTTATTTATTTAAAGAAATTTACAACTGTATTAAATAAATACCACAAGTAAATAGGCGTTATATATGATTAGAACACATGACAGTCCTGAGAAGAAACTACCCATTGGTAGCACTCCAATGTCTAGTTTCTGTTAGGAGGTCTCTTGGCCATCTTCTTTTAAGGCGCCTCGGTGGGTTGTTGGGAATTGATATGGAGAAGAGGTCACGGATAAGCGGGTTTGAGTGGACAGGGAGTTTGGAATGAAAAGAGGTATATCTGTAACGGGCCAAGTCTTCAACTAATGGGATATTTAGGTCTTTATGGATCATTTTATTAGTAAAGAAGTAAGGAGCATTGAGGATTTTACGAAGGATTTTGGACTGCAAGGATTGGATGCGAGAGGAATTCGATGGCTTAGTAAACCCTCATAGCTCAATGCTATAGGTCCAAATAGGTCTGATAATTGTGATATATATTAGTTTTTTGTAGTAAGTAGGAAGTTTTGAGCGTTTTTCGAGTAAGTGTTGTAGTAATCTGTAACTACGAGCAGTTTCCTGTCGTTTCATTCTAGTATGAGGATTCCATGTTAGGCGTTTGTCGAGGTGAAGTCCTAAATACCGAATCTGTTCTACAGGAGTAAGTAGGATATTGTTAAAGGATACGGTGGGGCAGGAAGTCATAGGTTTACGATGTAGAGTGAAGGTGATTTGATGGGATTTATTAGGATTCATTTTGATTCTCCAGTTTTGACACCATTCCTCAATAGCTGATAGACCCTTAAATTAATATTGTAATTTATATTATGTAGGTTTTTTCATCATGTTACTTTTCCTACTGTCTGAAGCAAAACATTGTAATATCATTAGGTAAATCAAACTTCGATTAAAAATTCGATGATTGAAACTCAATTATCATGCTAAAAGGATAACTGAAATAATGCAACACAGCATATTTGTATCTATATGTACTTTGTAAATATTTTATATTAATGAATAAATATTATTATTATATAAGTTAGTGAATAATAGTAACATGGTCTGAGGAGAGATGTATTGTATTGTATTATTTATACAGAGGAGCAGTTTGGTCCTTACATTGGGATGCAGAAGGTGTGGCTGTTAAAAGAACCGTCATCATTCCAATCGTGCTAATTGAAAGGGAGATGAAAACTAGAAGGGAAGGGAGACAACCCGTAGGATCTGATTTCGATGAAAGAGATGAAAAATCCATTAATTAAAACTTGGGCTGACAGAGGAGCTTATCGTGTTTGTTAACAATACCTCCTCCTAACCTTGTTAGCGCTCGTCTCTTCTCGGAGGCGTCTTATTTTTATGCAACGCCTGCCCCGTCGGATAATTTCTATTCGATAACAAAAATAATTTCCGAAATCTTACTACACCGGCCTAAGATACTAATTCCAGATATCTATAATTGAACAGCTACTTCCTTATTGTAATGTTAAATTGACAGGTAGTTTGTAATTACTTAAGTTATAATTGGATGAACTCGTCCATAGCATGACGAGAGAGACCACAAACAGGATGAAAGTTGATTAGGACAAAACTTGTTCCAAACTTGTTTAGAACCTTTTATATTAGATAACACTATGACATACATATAGTACTACTTACACTCACTCAAAAAAGTATCCATGCAACATGCCTTTTTTAGACATAGTTATTTATTTTCAACTTAACGATTTCTTAATGTACAAATTATTGATACTAATTTTATTTGAAAAAATAGATACATATGTTTTTATTGTACAATTAATATAAAACGAGACAGAATGTCATTTGTTAATAGTAGGTCAAAAAATTTTCCTTCAAACACTTTCAATATTAAACCTATTTTTTCATAGTCTTTCCAGTGTTATATGTATAAAACTTATCTCGATAATCATATTAGTTCAGTATTAACTTTTTTTGGGCCTGGGAAACTGATTTATTTTTAATACGCGCGTTTTTCGTGATTTCAGGGTTCGCAAAAATGCATTTCTGTTGAATAAATCACATTCTACTGTACACTATGTACTAAAAATATATAGAGGTGTGAAGTCTTTGGAGGACAGACCACGTGATGAAGACCGAAGACTGGAGAATTGCCACGGGCGAGCCATCCTTATGTCTGTGCAAATCCTCAAGCTACCGACACCTAAATGGCTCTCATAATAAATAGATACTATGGGATTCAAGTCCACCCAGAAACATTCTAACAAAAATATTCTAAGGTGAGAAGGATACAGTAGTCCAGTAGCAAAGAGACCTTCTTTACTCCATTTTCTTTCTGCGTTCTCATTTATAAAATATACATTCACCCTATAGTTTCCAGTTATGATCACATACATATTAGTTGGCGACGAGGATCCTGGATTACTGGATCCTAAAAAAAACACGGTTTTTTTCTGGAGGAAGACTTATCTAAGTAATACGAAAATCTAAGAAAATACGCATTTAAGTTGCAAAGTAGTTATGATGACATCAAAAGATTATGTTTAAAAGATAAAACGATGTTATTGAATAATTTGGATGTGGCTACTCGATATTGGTATTTTATTGTAACATAGAGTACATACAAATTGATATCTGACATGAAATAATAATCTTTTATTAATCATAAACAGAGTAGATAATTGCTATTCACTGTATTTCTTTTATATAACCCCTTTCAACATGGTCACTATTAAAATCTTTCGTAATTTGTAGCAATTTAATTATTTATTTATCAAATTAATTCACCAAATCGTCAGGTAATGGATCTTTAGCTTTTGTTAATTTTTTCAATAATCTCGAAATTAGAAACAAGATATTTATAGTTATATTAGATTAATTATAGTAATAGGTTAAGTTGTTTTAAAACCACTTTCCTCTTCAAACAAAATTATAACTTAAGTCTAATACGTTGCCTTATTCTGTTAAATATGCAATAGGATCTAGTAGAAGTAGGCATACCCAAAATTACTCAATATATTTTAGCTGTAACGTAATCGTGGTATATAGTCACGTTTGCAACATAATATGATTGATATACGTTGATCCAACGAATGGGAATATTTTCACTTGATAAAAATTTTGATAAATTAAATTGTTAAAAATATAATATTTATATCTCTTGAAAAATCGTACGGCTTATAATAATGGAGTAGTTGTTGACCGTTTTGACTATGGCTAAAGAAGATGGATGAGGGTGCAGCCACCAAGAAAACACACCAGCTAGAAAAAAATAAAACGTGTGTGTTTTTTTGTATTTTTGGTAGTTTCTTTTTTACTACATCCCCAAACAACTGCTCCATCATATGCGTTTTACAGTCACTACTCATAAACGCATTTATGCTAATTTATAAAGACCAAATGAAATATTCGCGAGCAAAGCCGCGGGTTACAGCTAGTATGGTTTATAAACACAGAGAATTAAATTAAAATATTAAAGATCGCTATTTTATACTTATTTTACAACCAATATTTTATATTTGATTAGAAGGCTTTCTCTTCTTAACATCATTTTTCTGTTATATATAACATAGTGATTCATCTGATGGGCCATTCTCAGGAGCAAAATATATTTTTATGAGAACTTCAATAATAATTTTAGATAAAATATTATTCAAATTTTTAGTATGAAAATGTCTTATATCAGTATGAAATTAGGATAGTTTAAATTTATCAATACGCCATATTATAAATTTAATCACTTTATTATAATTTAAGAATTTAAAAAAAATAAAATATCAGCTGTGGGATACAAGTTTCCTAGCACAGGTCAGCTTTTATAATAATAAAATATTTTAAATTCATCATATCAATCAATCATATGGCATATTTTTATAATAACTTTTATTCAAGTCTCTTGGTGCTTTTGAGGATTATCGGAGGATGCACAGTGGGAATCTAAATTTCGACTTTTTAAGTTTAATTAGGATAGGGATCCCTAACGAATAACAAGAGCTTCATTTTATTTTTTTTAATATAATATTTTTTTTTTAATTGACGTAACGATGTGATAAACAAAATTTTCATCTGTAAAATATATTGTGAAAATTGTCCTAATATCCATATTAGAGAAACTTCGAAGAAATTGAAAACAAGAATACAACGCAAAAATAATTGTAATAAAATAAAGAAAAAAATCTTTTACAAATCATAGTATAACGAACAAACACAATTTTGATTTTAATAACACTACACCCGTGTCAAGCAATATACCTAAAATATTAAATGATTGAGACAACATGTAATCTGTATGCAAGCTGTTGTGAGACAGGGGAAGCCATATTGGGATTCTATGTAGATCTTATCGGAGGTCTAATATTGGTTTTTGTGCTGCTCTCTTTCAATAGAATCAACGATATGCTTGTACTCATTGGGAAATTAGGAATTTACGGTCATTTCGGGCTTTTTATAGATCAATTTAAATAAGTACGTAAAATAGATTATTTTAAGATATTCTTCAATTATAGTGAGGATGTATAGTCGACTGTAGAAACTATTATACCGAACCGAAGTTTTCGGCTCAAGCTCGAGAGCCATTATCAGGGCTACAAACATCAGAACAAAAGAGATACATATTAATGTGATAATGATTTTTTTTTAATGTAGTGACAATGATAACATTTCAAATAAAACAGAAAATATATCAACATACTTAATTATTAATAGATACAAATAATGATAATATGATACACAATATAATGATGATAAGCATAAACTTTAGACTTTAATATAGAAGTAAAAAATTATATATAAACGTACCATGCTGAGCCATGTTAAGCATAAACTGAGGAAGACCGAAAACAGGTACTATGGGGAGGGGTTCGTGTAAAAACCTCTGATGGTTTTCCCCTCTAAATATAAATACTTCAGCTTATCTTTGTTTTAAAAAGTTTTACAAAATAATACAAAGAGAAGAACAGAACAAAATATTGGGTTGTTTCACATGAATTGTCCATTTTTATAGTTCCTGAAATACATAAAGGATTTTGCAGGTCTCTGATATTTTCTTCCGAATGTTTACATATTTAAAGTAAACAGTGACTAATCCTCTACTTTTGTATTATAAACATTAGCTTCCCAATCAATTAACCACTTTTTAATATACCTCAAAATATGAACATGGATACACGCGATTTTCGAGTAATATTTTTGTACGAGTTTAAACACGGCCTTTCAGCAGCTGAGGCCGCTAGAAATATTTGCAAGGCGTTTGGGGAAGGGAGTATTAATGAACGGACCATTCGCCGTTGGTTTGCTTAAGTTTTCAGCTGGGGATACCGACTTGGAAAACTTGCCCCGAGGAAGACCTCCTTCCGTAATAGACAACGATGTCCTCAAACATACAGTAGAAGAAAACCCCTACCAAACAGTTAAAGGACTCTCAGCACAACTAAATGCAAGTGCGTCTACCGTTTCCAGACATTTAAAGTGTTAATTAGGGAAAGTAAAAAAGCTCGATACATGGGTACCTCATGATATCACTGAGTGGCAGCAAGACCCCATGTTTCGAAACATACCGTGCAAAAATTGAAAGAACTGGGCTACGAAGTTCTTCCGCACCCACCATATATTGTCGACCTGTCTACAACAGATTATCACCTGTTCAGGAATTCAGACAACTTCGTTAAAGGAAAACATTTTGAAAATGATGATCAAGGGAAAA